>JASAOG010000022.1:1200000-1672500 GCA_030265305.1 Biomphalaria pfeifferi
TGGGGCTAAAGATGTAAAGATCATCGGTTTCTGTAAAGGTCATCTTTTTTTGTGCGTTACAATATATATATTGTTATAACCCCCTAATGTGCTATTCTTACTGACTTAGACCCTCCCGCGCCGTTCGGAGCATTTGACGTCAAGCTGTTTCCATAAAAATATGTCACTGGTAATGTCTAAAGCCTCTTCCCACCTGCCAGAGGACCTCAATGAATGAGTGGCGTCAAGTTGTACTAGGATATCATTGCAACTCTTCTTATGCGTAATTCATTTTGTGGGAGAACATGTCCCGCAAACCTCATGCGTCGTCCTCTCACAATCTTACTAAAGGGTCGACTCCCAGTTCGGCATAGGATTTCCTTGATTTAAACCCGATCTCTATAACTGACTCCTAAAATCTGTCTTAGCCATCTTTGTTGAGCCACATTTAGTGTTTTTCAATTTCGGCAGATGACTATTCACTGCAGCTTATTAAGGGAGCCCTGCCACTGGCAAACCGGCAAATGCCCGGTGAGCCGGTACCAAATGGGCCGGTCTGGTCGCGACCAAAGAAAAAAAAAGTCAATGAAGACAACTTAAATAAAAAAAGACAGCAGCAAGACACAAAAGCCCGAACACTTTTTCTTGTTTTTTTAAAAATTCTTATTACAATTAATTTTGTTTGAAATTCAACACGAATATCAAAAAATAATAATACACTCTACATTGTACATTGATCTAAAAATACTACACTTAAGGCTTAAAAAAAATAAATCTAGATCTAAATCAATTTTTATACTATTATATTTATACTATTATTAATGCTGAAAATTATTTTATAATTACAATAATTTATATAGCGCCGTCACATCCGATATTTAATGAAAGGAGATTTATATTTTAAATAATGTGTTATAGTATATTCAGATACAAATCACGTTTTTGATAATGTACTAGGAGAAAGCAAGAGCTTTTTACATTAAGTAAGTGCTTCTCTAACCGTTCTGCTTTCTCTTATCTTTTAATGGAATTGGTTGCTTGAGTCAGCCAGGAAAACCAATGATTTAGCATATTTTAAGTCACAGATCAACATGCATGACTACATTGACACATGAAATGCGTAAGACGTAACAATCTTATTTTTTTTGATGAAACGTCTGTTATCTATAAGTAATACCAAAAAGCTTCAAACTCATTAGGCTGCTATTGTATTGTTTATTGTTTTCACACTACTTAATTGTATAAATAGAATACATTATGTAATCCTACGAATGCATACATCCAGTTTTCGATGTGTTATCAAATTTTATATATTTTGTAGAGAATTAGGCTTACACCTATAATATGACACATGGGCGTAGCCGGGATGGGAGGGTCTTTAAACCATCACTTGCCTTAGACCTCGTTGTCTGAAAGGGAAATTTTACTTACTGCTTAAGCAAACTACAGTCACCAAATTTTAAGAGAGTAGCCAAAAGGGGTTTTGTGGTTTCCATTCCCCTTCCAATACAAAAACTAAAGCATTTTACCATTTTCTACCAGTTACTGGACTCCATTGAATAGCAGATTTGGTTTTTGAATTTTTTTTAGCGGAAGAGTAGCAGAGTAGCAGGCTAATTGCACTGTAGATACCTCAGAATTTGCATTTTTAAAGCTTAAAATAACGGAAATAATGCTCCCCCGGACTTTCTAGCTGCCCTTTGGCGGTGTGTACTGTCTTTACACTAATTATAGGAAGAGAGTATTCTAGGGTAGAAAAAACGTTTGAAAGAATGAAAGATCAGAATGTAATGAAGATTAATTACATATAGACACACACTATATATATATATATATGTATTGCGGAGTGGGGTAAAAATCCCCCCCCCCCCACCGAAAATATGACATGCCATTTGTAAGCCGGTTTATATAGTAATGCCAGGGGCGAATTTAATACCCAGTCCGCCCCTGGGTAAAAATGTGTAACCTCTCTTGAATACGCTCTTGGAATTAAGTGACTTTAGTTTGCTTTAGATTTTATATCGAAAAAAGAAGTTTTTTCGTCAAAATCATCTGTTGGGGATTTTCCACCTCAAAATGCTCTGTAGGGGGATCTTAAACTCAAAACCATCTGGAGGGGTTTTAAACTTTAAAAAAACGCCATCTGTAGAAGAGTGGTTTAAACTCAAAACCCCGATTGGATTGGCTTCGCTCAAATAATTTTAGTGTGTAATTTGCTTTTTTTTTTATATTGAAGAGGTATTTTTTAGCATCAAACCCCTCTGAATGGGGGTTTAAACTCAAAACCCCTTTTGGCAACGCTTATATCATTTTGAGTGCGTAATTTGCTTTTTTTCTTACAATGAAGATGTATTTTTAGCCTCAAACACCCTGGCGAGGGGTTTAAACTCAAAACCCCTTTGGCTACGCTTAAAGATTTTAGAGTGAGTAATTTGCTTTTATTTATATTGAAGAGGTACTTTTTAGCTTCAAACTCCACTGGAGGGAAGTTTAAACTCAAAACCCCTTTGACTACACTCATAACATTTTGAGTGTATAATTTGCTTTGTTTTTATTATTAAAAGGGTATTTTTTACCTTCAAACCCCGCTGAAGTGGGGCTTAAACTCAAAACTAAGTCAAAACCCATTTAGCTACGCTCATAACATTTTGAGTGCGTAATTAGCTTTTTTTTATATCGTAAATTTTGGAGGGGGTTTTAAAATCAAAATCTCCCTTAACTGTGCTCCTGGAATTAGGGGATTTTCGTTTGCATTTTTGTTTTGTTTTGTTTTGTTTTATAGAAGAGGGGGAGTTAACTGTAAAAACCCCAAGTAGGGGGTTAAAAACTGAAAACCCCTAGTAGGGGGCTTTAAACTCAAAACTCCATTTGGTTTTGCTAGGGCAAGTGATGGTTTAGTATTAAAATCCACCTAAAATAAACAAAATCAAAGCAAAAAATCATTCACTAAATTCCATCCCCCCCCCAAGGGGGGGGGATTTTATTTCGGGTGGGGGTTGAACCCCAACATATATATGTAATAACTGAATGGAGGCAACTCAACGAGGTATAGGTGTTTATCCACATGGAGACAGGACAAACACATAGGACATCTGCCTTGAGCCCAGCAGCTTTATCTCAGCCCTAGACTTGGGCGGAAATCGTTCTCTCTTCTCTAATGTCAACGTCCTTCCTAGTCTAGTCACTAATAGTGCGCACCTTCTGCACTATCTTGGATGGCGGTGTGCATGAGGGGGTTATAACAGTATATATATTGTAACGCACAAAAAAAAAGATGACCTTTACAGAAACCGATGATCTTTACATCTTCAGCCACATAGATCGCAAGGTCTGAGTGGGAAACTTTATCAAGCTCAATATAATGATTTTGAAGACACGTTGAATATGATGCTCATCATAAGATGTACAAATTCTGGGCCGAATGATATAGAAATGCCCGGGCCGATTCTGACACCCAATCCGCCCCTGCGCCCACCTCACCCAATGAGAAGCACTTATCTTCAATAGCTATCAATTTATCACAGCTTGATTAGCATCCAGGTTAAACCCAACAATCAACATTTAGTACGTAACTGTAAGTGTGCGTGAGAAAGAGCGAGCGAGAAAGAGAGAGAGAGAGAGAAAAAGGGAAAGAAAGACTGCAAGAAGAGTATAGAGAGGTAAGAGAGAAAGTAAGAGTGACAGAAAGAAAGAAAGGGGCAGATAGGATGTGTGTTTGTTTCTAATTATCAAGAACTTATTACATACTGCAATCGTTGATTGTATTTTTAGAATAATTAGTGCCAACCAACACAGAGCCGAAAGTGCAGCAATGTTGTAATCTTCCAACGTTGTTTGCTTTCTTTTTTTATTTGACATTTACATTTAACACACACAATCACGTTTTCAGACATACACATAATTATACACAATCAAATCCATCGTTACGCCTGCCTTTATAAAAAGTATGATTGTGTGAATGAATTCCAATTGATCACCATAACACTGTGTTTATGTGTGTTTCACAAAGTGATTACGTTCTCAGGTTTGTTTGTTTTTTTAAACAAAACATTTTGTAGATAACTGTCCGATTTCTTTACCTTACAAGATATTTGGGGGCACGGTGGCAAAGTGGTTAAGCGCTTGGTTTCCGAACCTGGGGTCTTGGCTTCAAATCTCGATAATGACTAAGATTATGAATTTCTGGAGCGCCTCTGAGTCCACCCAACTCTAATGGCTACCTGAATTAAGTGGGGAAAGTAAGGGCTGTTTGTCGTTGTGGTGGCTACATGACACCGTGCTCGTTAACCATTGGCTAGAGAAACGGATAACCTTAACATCATCGTCCCCATAGATTGGGAGGTCTGAAATAGAAATGTTACTTTCTTTACCTTTACAAGATCTTCTCGTTTGGCCAGATTTTTTATGTATTGACATTTCCTACTGAACTTTTAATAATATTGAAATATATATATTATATATATATATATTATATTATATTATATTATATATAATATATATTATATACTAAAGCTGAATGAACCGAACGACAGTTTCATGTTAATCTATAAGGTAATAAAAAAATTTAATTTGGCTATTTTTTAAAACAAAGTACCGGTAGATAAACGTTTAAAGAAAAACAAGATTACAAATAGAGTTTTTATTATTACACAAACTCAGAGGCGGCCCTCGACGAAATTGCACATGGATCAGGAATATTTAAGCCATGTTCATGTTAAATTAAGTTTAGAATTTACAGCACTTATCTGTTTCAAAAAACAACGCAAAGGATTAACTATGTAATACTGAATGTAAGGTGTATGTATGTTCCTTACAGAAATCAAAACCGTTATGTAGCTTTTCATGTTCCTTAGTTCATTTCAGAGGCAGTCGCATACGTTTGAACTTTGACCTTCTCTCTTCCTTTCCATCCCACCAAGGACAACGACGTATATTTCTGCTTGTTATTATTTTCTAGGGAAACCATGGAAGCAAAGCTTGGGAAATGGTGTGTGTGTTTCGTAAGGGAGGGGGTGGTGGAGAGAACAATGAGCAAAGAAATGATTATTAATATGAATCGAAAGTATGTATTTAATGAATATGTACAGTATTTGATTCGAGTTTCTTATCTATTTATTAAAAAATTACACTTTAAAATAATTAGGCCACGGGTAACCCAATGGGCTTGGGAGTAAAAAAATAGCATGAGTTAAGTCAACTTTTTTAGTCTCTCGCGGCAGACAAACTGTTATCCCTATTTAACTCTTGTCAATCTTGCAATTGAGACATTTATGGTCAGTTGAACACTACCTTGCCAATACTTTGAAAAAAATAAAAATGCGAAGAAAATAATTGCTTTTTATTTCGCAAATAATATCTTGGTCATGTACCCATGGCGGAGACAAAAGTCTTATATTAATTAGAAGTTTTACAAAATTATGAAAATAAAAGATAAATGTTTAGTTCATTATAATCTTTGAAAATAAAGTGGAAAATATATTTTAAAAATTACTTTGATACCAAAGAGTTTTCCCAGAAAGCTGCTTAATATTTATATTTAAATTTTTAATTTGATTCTACAGTGCTAAAAATGTGAAAAAATACAATTACATCTATATACTAAATGGTTTTAAAATATGTAGTTTATCAATACATCGATTTTGTACAAAGGAAATATAAATCTTTATATCTATGAATATGTCTCCATTTTTTTAAATTCTTCAATAGACAAATCATCTTTAAAACGTTTGACAAATTTCAAGTAATTATAAAATCAGCCCTCCAATCTTTTGTATTCCCTTTAGGTTTACCAACCTGTACCATATAGATTATAGATCATATGCTGTATACACCAACAAACTATTTATAGCTTTTTCTGCCCGATAAAATAATATTTAATTCTTCTCTCAGTATTCAGTGAAAAAGGGAATCGAATTCTCAAATTAATTTGCTGCCATGGCTGCTAAAAAATCGCTTGGAGTTCTCATCTTGACTACATTCATGGTGAATGTGTTGTGTGGTCGAAAAGGTTTTGGCTATAGATATGCAAGTACAAGTTGCAAAGAAGAATGGAAAGTAAGGACGATTACTTCTTGAGACTTTTTAGCAAAAAAAAAATACCACACGTACTCTATCATTAATGTAAATATCTATCTATATCTGTATGTATCTATCTATTGAAGTGTATCCCAAAGTGGGGTACTCGTACCCCCAAGTGTACTGGAAGACTTTGGAGGGGGTACGCGTTACGCATCATCAACTATGCTGATTTTTAAAATACCTATTTATTATGTTGTCAATAAATTAAAGTGGGGGGGGGGGGGGAGGGGTACTCAACATTACAAAAATTATAAAAGGGGTACACAGAGGTCAAAATTTTTGGGAAACACTGATCTATTGGTTTCTTCTAGCATATCTCAATCCGTTAATTACAAAATTCAATGTCATGACAATTTACGTTCTTAATATGGATACAAATCTTTCTCCACATTCTGTCTTTTTCTCAACGGTCATTGACCCAAAGTGCGTAGTGAATTATGTCAAATATTTCAGACATTAAAAAAAACTATAAACTCATGGGTTTCCAGTCATCGCAACGAAACATTTTAGCAGCTTAATAATCAAGATCATGCTACGTTAATCTACCTTGTTTCCCCTATATAGGGCTGTTTGGTTGTTTTTTTGGTTGTTGGTTTTTTGGTTGTTGTTTTTTTTTGTTTTTTTTTTATTTTGTTTGTTTTTTCATTGAGTTCTAAGTTGAAAGAAAACGTTAGACATGAAGTTTCACACGAACTCTCAGCGTGACTGATGAACTAAAATAAAAAGTTGCTTTGCTTGAGAAATATATGATGTGCTTAAAATTGCATTTTACAGCACACAATATACTCACATGTTATATTAAATACATTGCAAGCCTAGTTTTTGAAATTTACTTTGTCGAGGTCTATTTTTAGCGGCCCCCGTAAGGGGAAAAAGCCGCTATTAGGTTTGTGCAAAATGTCCGTCTGTCCATCTGTCACACTCAGATCTCGAAAACTAGAAGAGATATGAAAAATATTATTTCAACATTAAATGCGGCTTGAAAAGTTTAGGTACAACGGCTACTTTTGGTTTTCTAAAAGCAAACCGTTTAATTTATAAAATTAATTATGCAAGCAATTTTTTTCATAAAAATACACCAATTCTAAAACAATTACGTAAATGTAAGGGAGGCAATGTTACAATATGCTAACACAGATGGGCAATTTTTGTGTATTTTCAGTATTACCAAGTCAAATATATTTATAAAATGTACAGGAAATGTTTACAACAAATATAAATAATAGTTAAAGATGTTTTTTCTGGTCAACTAGCTGCTAAAATTAAAAGAAAACATTTCTGTTTGTTTATAAAGGCTAATAATGCACTTTGTATGTAATTATCACGCACATTTTTTAAAATGGACTTTTTATGCAGCGACTTTCGTGCAGTAGCGAAACGTCGCAACATGAGCAGATGCTAAACCAATTACTTAAACTTTTTTAAAAAATCAGATTTTATTTATTTTTTGTTTAGTGCCCCCATCCGAATAAAAGAAGATTATTTTTGTGCGTTTGTCTGTTAGTCGGTCTGTCCGTCACGATTAGATTAACGAATAACACTCGGGGCTATTGTAAATCTGATTTAACCTTTAATTTTTCATTCAGAAATATTGCAATAGTTTTAAGTATCTATAATAGATTGTTCCGGATGTTTTGTGAAAAACAAATCAATGCCAATGAATATTTGTTAGCTCTTCTAACTTATATTAGACCTTATTTCCATGCTTAAACGTTGCAAGAAACACATGATCTTTAATATATTGTTCCGGTTTTTTTAATGTAAATAGCATATAAATGCTAAATAAATCTATCTATACTGATTTATATTTCATTAACTATAAAGTTGTTCCGGATATTGTTTTATAAAAAACAATATGATGTTTGAAATCGCATAATTGACTAATATTACACTTATATTCTTTGACACTACGTCACTATAAATTATTTATTAATATCAATTGTTCCGAATTTTTAATTTAAAACAAATTTATGTCAAATAATTTTTTTTCAAAAAATATCGACAATAGGTTATTCAGGATTTTAAAATAAGAAAGTAATTTACTAGAAACGATCATTGAAAATCAATTTTTAGACTTTTTTTACAGTTAATTTTCTTGCCGAAACATAATAAAAGTTGTTTAATCGGTAAAGAATGTTCCAGATTTTGTTTCGAAAAAGAAATCGACCTACATTACCTTATTTTCCTTACAAATCGTCGCCAAAAATGATCCGAAGTTTATATGAAAAATCTAATAACGCTAATAAATGTTTGAAATCCCTCTTCTAATAAATAAAACAAATAATTTTCTCATTTACGAAAATTAGTTGTTCCGGATTTCTTATGAAAAATAGTTTAACTCTATTTATGTAAAATCGCACTTCTCTCTTACACTACATTTAACTTTCTAGCTAAAACGATAGAAAATCTAATTATCCTTAATATTATGATCCGATTTTTAAGGAAAACAACTTCCTAACACCAAAGTATGGTTTGAAAAAATCTCCGTAAGGCTATGGTACATTTAATTTTCATAACAGACCATCCCACAAATTTAATTAACGGCTTTTGATTAATCTGGAATTCTTATTTTCTCTCACTATAAATATATAAACATACGAAACAATCTATTATAGAAACTTAAAACTAATGCGATGTTTCGGAAGGGAAATTAAATTTTAATCAGATTTTCAATAGCTTTTAGTCTTTTTTTTTCTAGCTATTAACATAACGGACAGACAAACTGACAGACAAAACAAAAAAAAAGCGTCTTAATCCTTTTATATAGTTATATATATATTAAGTCTAACTAGCCCATCAAATGAAATGCTGAAGAACAAACTCGGTGCACCAATGTCTATGATCCCTCGAGAAGCTGCTCGTATAGATTACATTTTTTAGTCTAACTAGGACGTGCGAAGTAATGGAATTTTTTTCCTTTGACGTCATATGGAGTTAATTCTTTAAATGAAATGCTAAAAGATCTCACTCGGTGCACCAATGTCTATGAACCCTCAACAAGCTGCTCGTATAGATGATATTTTTTAGTCTAACTAGGCCGTGTGACGTAGTGGATTTTTTTCCTTTGACGTCCTATGGAATACATTTTTTAAATGAAATGCTAAAACAGCTCGGTATAGTAATGTTTATTAAACCTCGTCATGTGATTCGCATTTTAAAAAGACATAATAGTTAGACTTAGATCTAATCTAGATTTTTTACATTAGATCTAGATTTTTTTTTACACTAGAGCTAGAGCTAGATTTTTTACACTAGATGTAGATGTTTTTTCTTACACTAGTGCTAGATTTTTAAAAGTAGATTTAGATTTAAGTTCTAATTAAAATCATTATAGAATATAGATCTAGAATTTCTTGGTCTAGTTTAGAATGTTTGTTGTGTTACATGTTTCGGATGTTCCTTCAGAGTTGTAGTCCAAACCTCCCGTATGAGGAAGGGGGATGGGAGCGGGCAGTGTTTGAACCTGGGACCATCGATGAATCCTAACGACTGTCCAGCGCGCAAACCGCACTGCCAGACAGCCATGATTTAGACTAGATCAAGATCTATAATTTTAATTTCTAGGCTTAAAGTGTAGATTTTTTTACTTCTAAAGTCTAGATTGTCAATATGTCAATATTGCAATGTTATAAAATACTAAAACTAATTTACTATTTTAATATTTGATATTGAAATTAGTCTATTAATTGATTATCTAGTGTTTTTTTTATATAAATCTTATCTAAATTACATCTACATTATCCCAAATATATATTTTAGATCTAGATATAGTAGATATAGATATTGAGAGTGCTAAATTAGTAGTTTAATTTAGGCAGATCTACATCCTCATTCTAGTACCATTTAGGCCTAAATGAAAATGCTCAATACCAAAAGATTATCTAAAATCGCTCTTCTGACATATTGTACATATCCGGTAGTTGTCATTCCGTAATGTGTAGGTATATTATCAATAGTAGGCTATTAGTTTGTAACCAGTTTGTCATTAGATTAAGAGCAATGCCTGGTCGTGCGGTTAGCGCGAAGGACTGATTATCTCTACGGTCTCGGTTTCATACCCTGCTCGATGCCATCCTCAGTCGACCAGCGAATATGCAGATCCGACAGGGATCCGTTTCCCTTGGGGGCCGCCTCTGAGTTTGTGTGGCAACACAAACTCTCTTAGTAATCTTGTTTTTTGTAAGGCTTTTCTTTCCTGTTAATATGCATGGGTAAGGTAAATCTATAATTTTAGTGTGTATAATATGTGTCTCTAGATCAATGCTGATGTATTATAATGCCTTGTACATATCTACTATTCTAAATGATGTTTACAGCAAGGCGAATTCTATGACACGGATCTGTGCACCCGGTGCAAGTGTTGGTCAAAATCACTAAATTCCGCTCAATGCACAATAGAAGATTGTGGGACTCTGACGTGTGAACAAGAAGGTACTGAAATTTACCAGCCACCGCATAAGTGTTGTCCGGAATGTGTACCGGTAACGATAAGGTATGATTTTTATGGTTTTAGTAGCATGGTACACACCTGTGGCATTTTTTACGTCTCGAGAGACGATCTTTTCCCTTTGCAGCTTCTTGTGTAACTAGAGAGGCCAATCCTTGATACACAGCTGCGATCGCAGGTTGGGCATATATAATCACCAGGCGCCGTTGCATTTTCACCCTTCTTTCTGCTTCTGTTGTGTATGACATCTGCAATCTTTGACCCTTCCTTTATGCTTTCTCTCCATGAGGATCTGTCCAGTGCCACCTCTTCCCAGTTGCCAGTGTCGATTTTGAAGAGCTTCACGTCATGTTTGCATACATCCGTATAACGTAAAAGTGGGCGACCAGCGGCTCTCCTGCATTCTATTAGATCGCCATATAGGAGGTCCTGTGGAAGTCGACCTACTGGCATTCTACGAACGTGGCCAAGCCAGCCAAGGCGTCTGCTGCTGATAACAGAGCGGATGTCCTGGCACCCTGCTCTTTGTAGCACTTCCTCATTGGTTATCTTATCTTGCCACCTTATTTTAAAGATCCGCCTTAGGCATCGAAGGTGGAAAACATTCAGCTTTTTTTCCAGCCATGAGTAGATTGACCAAGTTTCACTTCCGTACAGCAAGGTACTCAACACACAGGTCCGGTAGACTAGGGCTTTAGTACTGCTAGTCAGCAATATGTTGTCCCAGACTCTTTTCTGCAGCCGTGACATGGTGGCCATTGCCTTGGCTATCCTGTTGTTTATGTCTTTATCCAGTAGAGTGTTATTGGATATGATGGAGGCAAGGTAACAAAAGTGATCAACACTTTCTAGTGGTTGGCCATTAATGCTTACTTGGGGTGCAGTGTTTGTGTTTTGGACAAGTATCTTAGTCTTGCTTTGACTGATGTTTAAGCCGAACTTCTGGCAAGCAGCAGATAGTTTGTCAACCAGGGACTGTAGCTGAGTATCAGAATCAGCCACAATAGCTGCATCATCAGCATACAGGAGTTCCTTGACGAGTAGCTTCCTAACCTTGGTTTTTGCCTGCAGCCTTGATACATTAAATAGTTTTCCAGAGGATCTTGTATGAAGAAACACACCTTTGTTTATGTCGTTGTATGCATAATGCAGTAGACAGGAGAAGAATATGCCAAACAGAGTAGGTGCGAGAGCACACATCCCTGCTTGACACCACTGCAAACCTCAAAAGGTTCTGATTGGGCTCCATTGAATTTGACAGTACATTTAGTTTCCTCGTGAAAACACTCAATGAACTTCAGTAGTTTGGGAGGGCAACTTATTTTCATCAGGAGTTTGAAAAGGCCACTTCTGCTGACCATGTCAAAAGCTTTAGTCAGATCAACAAAAACGATGTAAAGGGGTCTGTCTCTCTCTCTCTGAATTTCTCCTGCAGTAGTCGTAGAGAAGATATCATGTCTATAGTGGATCTACCACTCCTGAATCCACACTGAGACTCTGGGTAGACTCTAGAAGCTATCACTTGCAGCCTGGATAGTGCCACTCTAGCAAAGATCTTGCCCACTATACTGAGGAGAGAGATACCCCTGTAATTGTTGCAGTCACTCCGATCCCCTTTGTTCTTGTATATTGTGACTATAGTTGCGTCACGCATGTTCTGTGGGACATGACCTGTTTGCCAACAGCGGCAGAGGAGAATATAGAGTTCAGGGAGCAGGAGTGATTCGTTGACTTTCACTACTTCCACTGGGATACCATCACTCCCTGGAGATTTTCTATTTATTTATTTCTATCAATGATTTTCAATCGGATAGTCCTTTTTGCTTCTTCACAAAAATTGCCGATGATGTTGCTCTTCTTGTGTTGCTCTCAGAGAGCTCAGATGTAAATTATTATCTAAGAGCTGAAAATAAAAGAAACAGTGTTATTGCTAGACTGACACCTGGTCAATGTTAGGTCCATGTAAAGGTCAGTGAATCGAGTCCTGCCATGGACTTTGCCTGTATTTCGCCAAATTTTATTGACCTACTCTTAATAACCTATGTTACTTAGTGTTGTTATTAGTGTGTTACATGTCTGGTTTGATGTTGATAGAAACATTTCTTTGTCTCTCCACAGATTTCGAAACTGATCAAGGTTTGAAAAGATCAATATGATATTGTATGATAAAATTTTTTTTACAAAATTATATGATTGAACATTATATATATATATATATATATATATATATATATATATATATATATATATATATATATATATATATATATATATATATATATATATATATATATATATATATATATATACATATATTTTCTAAAATAAATCAATTTTAATTTTAAAATAAATAGGTTGTGTGGCTGAGTGGTAAAACCCTGCGTGGATAAGTATAAATCCCGACACGAGTTGTGTATCCTGAGGGACTAAAAGAAGCTATGGAAACTTTTTCCTAGATAACCCCTCCCCCACTGATTTTTTTACGAGTTTAGACAAAATTATTTTTTTACAAAGCTTTTACCAACTCTATCTGGGAGGAATCTTGTACACGTCATTTCTCCCACTTCACATTCTCGGATTAAAAGAAACGTTATTCAATGTTGATAATAACAGATAAATCAATAAAAAATTGTTACTAAATCAATTAACCCTTAAAACGCGTGTGGTAGTTTAGCCTCTAAACATCAGAATAGTAATTACATTTTGTATGCACTCATTCTAAAACAGCTCAGCACTTTTTGGGTTAATTTTCTTTTATATACAAAATGTACTAATTAAAGGGCAGAAAAGCTTTGTGTATACAATTAGATAGTTTTCTAAAAAATTTAAAATACAGGCGTTTTTAAACTATACAAATGTATATTTGTATATGGAGGTTTAAGACCTCGAGTTCGAATTCAGACCCAGCAACATTAAAAAAACAAACTTTTGAAAAGGCCGCACAGTAACCTTCTCCAGTTAGCCATTCCCCCCCCCCTCTAAACTTGTCCTCAAAGTGCACCAAGGATGGTATGAGCATGAAAATTAGATTAAACAAAACAATATGAACATTTCCAATGGCACAGCAGACATGAGGTGGTCTGGCCAGCGTATGTCGAGTATAGAACGAAAGCACCTTTGAAGGTATCATTCGAAGAGCCTTAGATGCCTCATACAGAAGTGTGGTGAGAACCCTTCTTTCTATACTGTATATATGTATGTTGGCCTATGGTTTATCTCGTAGAACACTTGTTTATGTGACTGAGGAGCCCTAGTTAGGAGAGACACTCCCGTCCACATTTAGCGCAAATTAAGTAAGCCACTTTGCTGCTACAGGAGTTGGGGCCTTTTTTCGTTTGGGACGTTTTTTCTTCCAGAGCTGAGGCCCCAATATTTTTACGCTGTCCATTGGTCACCATCTCTCTCCACGTAGTAAGGTCTAGGGCTATCAATAAAGCATGTGGGGGGGGGGGGGACCAGTTTTTCTTGAGCCAGATCAGAGTTTCCCGTAAATAATTTTTTTTTTGGGGGGGGGATGCGATTGTCCTTCATTCGGCGAACATGACCAAGCCAGCTTAAACATCTGAGGAGACACACAAACACACACACACACTATATATATATATATATATATAGTCTCGTTTTTAGACTGTGTTTGTTTTTTGACCTATCAAAATGCGCAACGAGCACATCTCTTTAGGATTGTCCAATGACAACATAAAACGTGGAAAAGATCTGCGTGGATGTAGTCAGCAGGTAAAGGTCCAAGTAAACAGGTTGTGGAATACAACCTTAATCAAACAAAAAGAAAGACTGTTAAAATAATTGATTCTATTTAATTTGCTTTAGTCAAAAGCTGTAAGGAGTTAAAGTTAAACATAATACCAGTTTATTAGATAAGCCATTGCATTGTATTCAATTCAGGTAAACATAGACAGCTAGACGGATGGATGGATGTATAGATAATTAGATAGATAGATAGATAGATAGATAGATAGATAGATAGATAGATAGATAGATAGATAGATAGATAGATAGATAGATAGATAGATAGATAGACGGTAGTGAAACGTGGCAGAAGAAAAGCTGAATAACTTCCAATCCCGATGCCTAAGACGGATTTTTAAAATAAGGTGGCAAGGTAAAATAACCAATGAGGATGTGCAGCGAAGTGCAGGGTTGATAGAACATTTCGATGCTATCAGCAATAGACGCCTTTGGCTGGCTTGGACATGTCTACAGAATGCCACAAAGTTGACGTCCACAAGACACTCAAGGGGGATCTAATAGATTGCAGGAGAACAGCTGGTCGCCCACATTTAAGGTATACCAATGTATGAAAACGCGAGAAGAAGCGCTTTAAAATTGACACCAACAATAGGGAACATGAGGCACTGCATAGATTCAGATAGAAACCAAGCATAAAGATGAAAGAATGGTGAATGTGTTACAGCGCCTGTGTTTATTAGTTGCGAGCTTATGTTTATGATTTTATGCTCATTTTCCTTTTTGTATATACAAAGGCACAAACTGAATTGCTTGCCAACTAATGACTAAAGAACTCCTTCAAAAATTTAAATTAATACTTCACACTACAGCACTGCTTGACATCTATTCTTACAAAACCACTGAAGTAATAAACGTACAACGTAATAGCACTTCAACATAGTGATACAACTGAGAGCTTTTCTATCTTCTTGACTTAAACTTTAATTTCACAAATAATTGACTTCAAAGATATAAAGTACTTATTAGGACTTATGGATCTACAAGAAATCAAGAACCCCGAATAACTCACTATCCAACGATTTTTGCTTTTTTAAAATTGTCTTTTCTAGAATCTTAGAAACTTCTATTCTAAATATTATCCAAAAGCTATGTCCTTCTAGAAAACTGATGTTCGCGACTTTTTTTTCTGACCTCTTTCTCTGATTGGTTAATTATAATAAGCACATGCTTACTCTGGGAACTTTTTTTACCTGTCCTTTTCTAGAAAGAAGCAGAATGAGGTCACAGTATCGATTCGTGACAATTACATTCTGTCTAAAGTACATAATTCTATTTCCTTCCGATTTTAGTATTTACTCGTTTTTGGTGCGTGTTTATTCCTGCAGAGATCTAGATCTACGTTTAAAGTTAATTCTCTTCTAGATGTAGATTAGAATTGAGAATTCACATAATTGTTCGAGTGAATGTGTTGGATTACCCTTAAGATGGAAATGAAAACGTGGTTTGAGTGCTGGGACAAGTCCAAAAAAAGCCCGTGGAGTCTGGGAGCGCATAAGACGCCCTGACCGCACTTCCCCGTGGTGGAGGCTGTTCAGCCCTGAGCAAGCTATTATAGCACAGTGCAGGAGAGGCCACTCACGGCTATGGCCAAATTTTGGTGGGGAAGAAGAGGAAACCGTGCCTCGTATTTTGTTTGACTGCCCCAGACTTGCTGATCTCCGTCTTGACAGGTCTGGGAAACAAAAAAAATCTCGACCTGTATGGTGACATGTATGTACTACGCAAGATAGCAGGGTTTCTGTCCAGGGCTTTTCCAAGAGAGGATTTTAGCCTTTCAAGCTCTCACTCAAATGGAGTTTGATGATGATGATGATGATGATGATGATGATGAAAGATCTTTGGGATCATAAAATAGTTTTCACCAAGAGTACGGAACATCAGCATGAAAGCGTGAGCTTAGGGAGAAAATGTTTTCACTTTCAAATGTAAAGACTAAGTAATGAAAACGTGTACTTAGCACAACTCTATAACAACTAAATCAAGATGTATTGTTGATTTATCTAGAATTTTAAAACATAATTTCAAAAAATCAATATAAGGGACTATTAAAACTGTGAGTGGTTTTTTTTGCTTTTGAAGGGGTGCATAATTTGACATTTGGAGATGGGGTATCTCTATACAGTTTGATTTAAAGTTCAGATCTATTAAGAAAAAAAAAGTCACGTGTAAAGAGTAAACTAAATTGCAAATTGAGAAATGCAAAAAAAAAAAAAAAATGAGCGGCCAAAACTATGTGGTTAGAGATGGGAGCATTCCACTGGAGGACGCCAAAAAGATTATACGTTACCATTGTAATGCTGACTGTTACGTTAAATAAAAGAAAGATTCGGAACAAACTAAGCAGAAGTGCGTTACAGTTATTTGCATTCGGATTTAAAGCAAATTGGAAATACAAGGGATAGAAACTTTGAGGGGAGAAAGTTTCAGACGAGAAGGTTACAACTGGTGGACCTAAGAAGTGTTTGTGTATACACTACTACTGGTCGACCTAGGAAGTGTTTGTGTATACTCTACAACTGGTGGACCTAGGAAGTGTTTGTGTAAAGATGAATGAATGTCGAGAGGGGGATAAGGGAGACAATAATTCACTAGTCTATGACCTATAAACTATTTCAACACAGTGAAACACGAATACAAGAATACTTGATGCATTGGGCCCAGTATATATCTGAGAAGTGTTATAAAAAAGCATCTAATATGATAGCTTTTTTCTTCAAATTTTTTTAGCGCCCCCGAAAGTGGAAAAGACGCTATTAGTTTTGTGTAGCCTGTCTGTCCGTCTGTCTGTCCGTCAGTTCCATTTTGATCTCAGAAACTAGAAGAGAAAATGAAAATTGGACATCATATTTTAGATCATTCAAAGTTCTGATGCAACGGCTACATTTTCCTTTTTCGAAAGTGAACCATCTAATTTTTTAAATTATATATGCAAACAGATTTTTCGAAAAGTTACACCACTTTTTAATGAAAAACTTCAGGGGAAGTTTAGTCTTATTAAAAAGTTCACAAACTTCTTCATTAATAAATCAAGATTCATTCATAGATTCGCGCATTGGTACAAAAAAAAGTGGATCTAAGGTCACGATTGAAATAGTATCAATGGATCATTATAAAATAGATTTTCCATTTATTAACTAACTTATGGAATAGAATACTGATTCAAATATTGTATTTAATACGAACTTCGTTTCAATAATAAGTTTTTAAAAAATACTTTTATACCGCGCAGTTTTCACACATCGTCATTAGGCTATACACTTGACAACAATCTAAATTACAATAAATAGAGGCCAGATCTACATAGATCTATATTTATAATACGAGTTCTAGTCTAGATATAGTAGAATCTATATCAAGATTCTATATCTACATCTAGACCAAGATATCTAGACTTAGATATAGACTTAGATCTAACTCTAGATCTAGACATGTAGACTTAGATAGGCATATAGACTTAGATCTAACTCTAGATCTAGACATGTAGACTTTGATAGGCCTATAGACTTAGATCTAACTCGAGATCTAGACTTAGACTTATATCTTGAATCTAGATTTAGATCTAAAACTAGGTCTAGATCTAGTTAGATCAATGTCTAGTTTGTATGACAAATGAAAATGGCTCGAGATATTAATTTTTATTTGCGAGGGGAAAGTCTTGTCATCTGTAGGCCTACACAATTGTAGCTTAAAGAAGTTCAAGAATTATTTTTTTTCGTGTTGCCAATTTATCTAATTTTGTTAGAAGAATAAATCTTTTTTAGTTACTCTTTATTGCAATGTAAAATGCTATTAATTTTGAATGCATGGATAAAGTTAATAATTATTATTTTAAAAAATATAACTGTACACTAAATGAATATATGGAGATTCTGTGGCTGATGGGTAAAGCACTTGGAACTGGATGTCCCGTGTTCGAATCCTGGTGAAGACTCTAGGTGGACCACTTCGGGGGCCAATTTTTAGTTTGTGTGTCCACACAAACTGTCTTTGTAACCTTGTTTGAACTGATACAGATAGAAATTGTCAAATAATGTAGATCTATGTGGGACACGTATTTTTCTGAATTTAATAGAATTCACAGGCCAAGTTTCTGTTTTTAGTCAAAATAAAACATTTAGTATCAACTATTGCAATACAGCGAGGCATGAGAATCAGCAACATCATAATTCAATGGCCAAGAAAAAAAAAAGGTTCCGGACATAAAAAATTAAAATTATGTTAATATCTATTTACCGTGTTGACATTTTTCATTCATATCGCGCACCAAAAAGGTCACGCATGCGCTATAGATGTGAATGGCTTTAGCGTGTTGATTTACATCTATATAGGTCGACCCAAGCTTAAAGTGTTTAGTTATAGACTAGACTTCTATGGCATCCGAATTTTTTTAGAGTCTAAATCTAGATAAAATTAAACTACCAATGTTATATTATCAGTTACATTTACGTGTTTGCTTTAATTATAAAATATATTTTATCGCTTTTTTTTTTGTCACCAAGGCGACGCGTCAAGGGGTCATGAACTCACAGAGCTACAAAAAAAAAAAAAAAAACAACAGATGTTGACATTTGAATAATAAATTGAATAATTAAACTCTATTTTGCGTTATTTATTAATTTAAATCAATGAGAGTTCAATATAGCCTACTCTCTTTTATACGTGACTATACTTTTTATTAACAATGCACATATTTAATGTTCAATTCTTTAAAACAAGTTTAGACAAAATGCCAACTGACGACTATAAGGTAATTATTAGAGCCAATAGAGTACCCAGTACAGAACATCCTAGACGCTTTAATGCTCCGATTACTGATGAGGTGGCCATTGTGATGGTAGGAAATGAATTTGGAAAACGAGATATAGTACTTGAGAGGAGGACCAACACAGAGTTGCAGAGACTCACAGGTCGTACGATGCTTTGCAGTACCCAATCATCTTTTGGCGAGGCGAAGATGGATACCACTTTGGAATTCCGCAGGTTGGTCCATTAACCGGAGTCCCTGTTCCAAAGAAGAAAGTGTCCGCAATGGATTACTATGCATTTAGGATAATGCAGCGGGAAGGCGAACTCAATCACATCTTAATGTGTCAACATCTTTTCCATCAATACATCGTAGATATGTATGCTAAGATTGAAAGTGAGAGGTTATTGTTCATTCGATTAAACCAAAAGAAACTTCGAACAGACGAATATATTCACTTGAAAGATGCCATTGAAAATGATACCGATCCAAATGAATTAGGTAAAATGGTAATTCTACCTTCTTCGGTTACTGGTAGTCGCCGACACATGCATGAATACACCCTGGATGCAATGACATTTGTGCGTAACTATGGTCGACCTGATTTGTTCATTACATTTACGTGCAATCCGGCTTGGTCAGAAATAAAGGAGACACTATTAGATGAACAGAAACCAACATGACATACTGGCACATGTTTTTAAGAGAAACTGGCAAAAATGATGGACGTAATCACAAAATCGCAAATCTTTGGTGTGACTAGATGCTGGATGTACAACATTGAATGGCAAAAGCGGGGCCTTCCACACTCCCACATTCTCATTTGGCTCAAAAAAAAAAAAAACCACTGGCGTCGATAGCATCATCAGTGCTGAGATTCCGAACCCTCAAGAAGATCCTCTACTTTTTGATATCGTGACAAAGAATATGATCCATGGTCAGTGTGGAGGTTTTAGCAGCATCTCACCCTGCATGATAGAAGGAAAATGTTTCAAAAAATTTCCAAGAAGATTAATTCAAGAAACGCAATCAAGTGAAGATGGATATCCATTGTACAGGAGAAGGAAGCCAGGAGATGGAGGATACACCGCGAGAATCAAGAAACTAAATGGAAATATTTGGCAGGAAATAATAATTGACAACAGATGGGTTGTTCCTTATAATCCTCTGCTAATTAAAATGTTTTGTGCTCACATTAATGTAGAATTTTGTCAGTCAGTGAAATCTATCAAATATATTTTTAAGTATGTTAACAAAGGTAGTGACAAGGCCATATCCGTATGCACAAAAGTGGACCAAATTAGTGTAGTGGAGTGGATACTTTTTCAGAAAACACCGATATCCACATGACCCTTCCTCCTAGATGTGTCCGCGCATAACAAGGCACACCAACGTGGGCACTGTCCATTCGACCGGCATCTCTTGTCGCTGTAGTGTCCGTACGTTACTGGACCTACGTCGTCTCCATTCCCTGTTTGTGCCTGGTTCTACACCATGTGTTTATGGATGGCTGCAGGTAATCACATTTTACTTATTCATATTAGATTGTAAATTTAATTAGTAGTTTATATAGAATATCACTACCGCGGTTTTTGTTCATGTTGGACTATTCTTATTTTTAGAGGCCAGCATGTAGATGAATTCATTTATGGAAATGCGTACCTGTAGTATTCTATATAGAATGTTAACTTGTAAATGTATTTTTACAACAAGTGTTTAGATACTGGCTTTTAAGAAACAGTATATTTGTGAGTGTATAGATTTGTTATATTTAATTATAGTTTTTTGTAAGGAAAGGAAAGAGCGAAACTCTTCAAACAATGTATGCTAGTTTTATGTAGAACAACTAGTTGATTTATTTTTAGAGAACTACGTTGTCATTTATTTGTATACTGTTTGTTGGTGTGTCCATATCTCTCTTGTGTTTGTCAAAGAGATGATTGGTTCACACTATAAGATTTTCTTTTTGTTTTTCGTTAGATCTAGTATTTAGGCCTATTAATTGTGTTTAGTTTATGTTCATTTGTAATTATGTTTTATGTTTGCCTTTGGCAGGTCTTTAGTATATAATAAACAGTTTGGAATCGTCCTACGAGTTACCTTTGTCATGTCACTTAGTTTGTTCTGTGCCAAACCCACCACATTAGGATGAAATTGAATCCTTTAAATCTGGAAGATACATTAGCTCCAATGAAGCTGTTTGGCGGATATTGGGATTCTCAATACACGAACGTCCCCCAACTGTGGTGCATCTCAGTGTGCACTTAGAAAATGGTCAAAGAATGTATTTTGATGCAGCTAGCTTAAAAGAAAAGTTACAGTCGCCACTAAAATCTACCCTTCTTGCATTTTTTGAGCTGTGTCAGAGTGATCCTTTACTGTGACGTACCAAAATATTACACATGGAATACATCCCAAAAATGTTTTAGTAAAAGAAAGCTAGGTATTGGTGACAAAGATCATCCAGGAGTAAAAATGAGTGCTGCCCTTGGACGAGTCTACACTGTGCATCCAACAAATGCAGAATGCTTTTATTTGCTCTTTTGTTGACAACATGTGGATTATCAAATCCACTTGATCTTTGGGAAAAGTATAAAAATGCACTGAGTGATGACATACTTCTATAAAAGAGAAGAGAAAATCCAGATATTCCAATTGATTTTTCAAACATAATATATGATGAGGCCTTGATTGCCCTGGAAGACCTATGTTTAACAATGGCTGGAAAAGACCTGAAACATGTAGGCTTAAAATCACCCGAAAAAAATGCTTTTTGCAGAGAATTACTGCGTGAGCGTAGTTTTAATATTGATGACCTTTCCAATTTCATCACTGAAAATGAACCGAAATAGGTGCCAGACCAAAGAAATGCATATGATACTATACTAAATTTAATTACTGACAAGAAAGGTGGAATAGTTTTCCTGGATGCACCAGGGAGAATAGGCAAAAAATTCCTCATTAATCTTCTTCTTGCTAAAGTCAGGCAACAAAACAAGATTGCACTTGCAGTGGCTTCATCTGGTATTGCAGCTACACTCCTTCAAGGGGGTAGGACAGCACATTCTACCTTCAAGCTACCACTAAACTTGGCTCATGGTGATACTCCTGTTTGTGACATATCCAAAGACTCTGGCCAGGCAAAAATCCTTCAGATTTGCTGTTTAATAGTATGGGATGAATGTACTATGTCTCACAAAAGGGCTCTTGAAGCAGTAGATATGTTAATGCAAGATTTGAAAAATAGCAAAGCATTAATGGGCGGAGTAGTTGTCATGTTAGCTGGTGACTTTAGACAAACCCTACCAGTAATTCAAAGTCAACTCCTGCAGATGAGCTCAATGCCTGTCTTAAAGCTTCATACCTCTGGAAGTATGCCGAAAAAATAACCCTTAAGACAAATATGAGAGTTCAACTTTCTGAAGATCAAAATGCTGCTAATTTTTCTAAACAACTGTTAACAATTGGAGACGGCAAAGTTCCCATTGATTCAAATGGATTTATTAATTTTCCTTCACAGTTTTGTAACATAGTCAAGTCTCTCGAAGAGTTAAAATCTAATGTTTTCTGTAATTTACCACAAAATTTCAGAAACCATGAGTGGCTGTGTGAACGAGCTATTCTTGCACCTATAAATGACTCTGTTCATAGAATCAACATCGACATTTTAAACCAGCTGCCTGATGACTGCAAACTTTACAAATCGATTGACAGTACCTTAGATCCTGCACAAGCTTTATATTATCCTGCAGAATTTCTGAATTCTTTGGAACCACCAGGACCTCCACATCACAATCTTCAACTCAAAATTGGTGCTCCGATCATTCTCCTTGGAAATCTTGATCCTCCAAAGCTCTGCAATGGAACCCGTTTAGTCATTAAAAATCTTTTTTCAAACCTTATTGAAGGAACCATACTGACTGGCTGTGCCAAGGAAGAAGATGTTTTTATACCTAGAATTCCTCTCATACCATCTGATCTGCCCTTTGAATTTAAGCGTTTGCAGTTTCCTGTTCGGCTCGCATTTGCAATGACAATTAACAAAGCACAGGGACAGTCACTGAAAGTTGCAGGAATCAACCTGGAATCCCCCTGCTTCTCTCATGGCCAACTTTACGTTGCATGTTCCCGTGTGGGTTCTCCGCGAAATCTGTTTGTATTTGCTGCTGAGCACAAAACCAAAAACATAGTATATCAACAGGCTTTATGTTAAAATGATCAACTCAGAGAAACAGCTCTGGCTGTAACAGCACACAGAGTTTGATTTTTGTGTACACATCGTATGGATAGTATGATTCACTTCATCTGTGGGGATACTTTAGCAAACTATAAACCAGACTTTTGAGCTGATTACTTAAACACGATATAAAGGGAAGCTTTTACTACACTGGCTAAGGTTTCTTTAAAAATGGAATAAACAGATCTAAATAGAAACTTGAAATCACCGAACAGAAATGTAGGCTAACATTATCATAGACAATCTTTTTTTTTTATTACTAGATGAATTGATATACTTCTTAAATAAATTACCATCTTTTTGTTCACGTCATTAATTATTTAAGCGGAATTAATGCATGTTATTTGTAGAAAAAAAAACATCGAGCAAAGCCGGGTAAAATTAAAGCTAGTATATATATATGAGAATTGCATTCTTCACTGCAGAAACGCATTCTCCTGACAAGTACAGCTCACAAACACAAGTACAGCTCATTATTCATCAGCGAAGCCCCGACGCCAAAAGCGTTTTCTTGCATTCTTCATTGCAGAAAAGTATCCTCCTGACATCTTCAGCTCATTATACACCAATGGAAATCGGGGCGAAGCCCCGACGCCAAAAGCGTTTTCTTGCATTCTTCACTGCAGAAACGCATTCTCCTGACAAGTACAGCTCATTATTCATCAGTGGAGTTCGGAGCGAAGCCCCGACTCCAAAAGCGTTTTCTTGCATTTTTCAATGCAGAAACGCATTCTCCTGACCTAAAGCTCATTATTCATACTATTAAAAAAACACCTTTTGAATAATGTTGTACTTGAAAAATATTCTAATATGAATTTATAGGCCCAAAATACATTGCAAATAAAACCGATTTGTTCCTTGAAAAGATAAGATACCCCACATATTTAGATTTTGGCTTTGAGGATCGCCTCCGAAAAAAAAAAATCGATAAATAGTATAAATTGTGAGTTATAGTCCCAAATTTATTCGACTAGAAAAATATTAGATTGAGTAAAGTTTGGGAAAAGGCGACTATGAGTATACTATTTGAGTTTGGAACTCATCTCAATCATGACACTTATACTGAAAAATTTCGTTTGAATTCTAACTTTCCAATGCAAAGTCTTTCTTAAAATAATTATGATAAATTCATGTGAAATTACATAAACTCTGTCTGGAAATGGGAGGGGCGGTAGAGTGAAAACGTTTAATCCTCGCTCCTTTAATAATTTCTGATAAAGATTGCATTTAGCATTAAAGAAAAGGGGTGGGGCGAGTCGATATAAGAATTTAATTTATAGTATATATAAATTATATTAGTGACAGATTTTTTAAATTTTGTAATTTCCTAACTATAATACAAAAACAAAAAGTATTGATTTGTCCCATGGGGGAAATGCGATTGCATGTATCGCTCCGCCCACCTGGTACAACCCTTTTTCATTTAAATTTACTAATGATACAATTTGAGATTAGAGTGTAGTACGACATAATATACAATGGGTCACATATCATACGTAGTTTATATTATATATATATATATTTAACTAATTTTGTTCACAAAGTATGATTCTCCACAAAAATAGGACCTCCCCCCCCCCCCAGCACTCAGAGAGCTAAGTACATGCAATCGCCCTCCCCCCAACCCCACCGAATCGGCCAAAATACCAGAAAGAGAGCGACATAATATAAAATGTATATATTAATTCAACTAATTTTGTTCACAAACAATGATTTCTCCATAAAAACGGACTGCCCCCCCCCCTCCCCACTCAAAGGGTTTCGGTGGGAAGGGCAGTAGAGGTATTCGCCCCCCCCCCCCCCCCCCCCCCCCAGCAAACAGGGATCGACATAATATAAAGATCGGTTAAAATATCAATAAAAAGTTTTAGTCACATGGATATTTAATTGATTATGACTTTCTACTACCTTAAATGATGCATTTATTACCACTTGGGATGTCTTGTCTCGTCTAGTTCTCCGTGGCTACTTGTGTATCTCTAATACTAATCAAACTTCTTCTAAGCTATCGCCATATTGTTCTCCATGTTCGCCCATTCTCCTACTGTCCGACTACGTCACTACGTTTACCGTCGCTAAAACAATACACAATATATTTATCTACCAAAACTAACAGACTCTAACTAAACTTGGACATTACAATATATATATATATATGTATATAAGGAGAGAGAGAATGAGAGAGAGAGAGAGAGAGAGAGAAAGACGGAGATTGAACGGGCTGCTCCAATGCCGCCTAACAAATGCTAGAACTAACTGTATTTTAGGGGTAGCAGGGACTCAAAGGATTTTTTTTTACTTGAAGAAATATGGAAGCTTGTCCCAACTGTTATTGTTGGGGTATATAAATTGCATAGTTTTATTTTTTTCACAGTTTATCCTTTATTTGTATTTTTCATTTGGGGCCACCAAACTAACTTCGCCTAGGGGCCCCAATTACCTAAAGCGGTACTGCCCGGTAGCATTAAAATGCGGACCTTTTGTGCAGGAAACAAATAAACGGGTGTAGTAGGTGGGTAATTTCATCATTTTGATAAATTTCAAGTGATTATAAAACCGGTTCCTTTTTTTTAAAAAAACTTCGCTAATGCTTAGTATTGATTTTAGTTTACAAGACGTCAGCCACGAGTCCTGTTCTAAATAGATCGTTGCAGCACGCATGCAAGCACATACAAAGTAGTTTAAAACATTTATTAGTGTCTACTGAAAAAAAAATTCTCTCACTATATATTGAAAAAAAACGATTCGAATTCAAACATTTTATTCTACCACTATGGCTGCTGACACATTGATTGGAGTGCTCATTTTAGACGCACTCTTGTTGAATGCGTTAGGTGGTCGAATAGGATATAGGTTTAGAACTGAATATAGATACTGCCAAGTTGATTGGAAAGTAAGTAGTAAATATTTTTTTAGACTTTCTAAATAAAAATTACAACGTAGCCTATCATCAAGGTTCCAAACTGAATCTGTCTCTCTATATCTCTATCTTATCTATCTATCTATTGCTGTAACTCTGCCTACAGCGAGCCCAAAGAACCTCAACGAAAGTGATAGACAAAAACAGCAATTTAATAATAGACTAATAGTCGGATAACAATTACACATTCGAATAATAACAACACTTGTTTACATCAGCTATCTTTTGACTTTTACACTTATTTTTTGTCTCTGTCCCGTGTCTCCTGGTGCGCAGTCTCACACCTAATGACAACGTGCAATGTAGAGTCATAACACTGCTCCCTCGTTAAAACTGTTCGTCTCGAACAAAGTTTGCCCCGCCATGATAAAGATGAAGCCTATCCACGTGATCAACCTTGAAGCTAGACCGTGGAGTCTTCTAAATTCGGTAGACCACATCGTTGATCCTTTTAACGACACGATATGGTCGTTCCCAGTCTCTTTGGAGTTTTGGGGATCTACCTTTTCTTCTCTGGGGGTTATACAGCCATACCAGATCGTCTTCCTGAAACCCCGAGGCATTTGCACGTCTATCGTATCGAGTCTTCATTAGATCGCAGGTATTCTTCATTGTCCCACGAGCCAGAGAATGTGTTTCCTCCAAACGCCGTCTAAGATCGTTGACATACTCAGTAGCAGTGACTGGTGTGTCTCTCGGAAGTCCAAAAGCACTTGGCCACCGAAGTTCCCGGCCTAACAACATCTTTGCAGGGGTATATGAAGTAGAGCAATGGATGGAACTCCTGTAGGACATCAGGAACACTGGAATGTATGCATCCCAGTTGTCTTGTCGATCATCGGTGACCTTCGACAAGTATTGTTCTAAGGTACGATTAAACCGCTCTACCATTCCGTCTGACTGCGGGTGTAGTGGTGTAGTGCGAGTTTTATTGATGCCAAGCACCCGGCACATTTCCTGAAATACTCTAGATTCAAAGTTCCTGCCCTGATCGGAGTGTAGCTCCATTGGGACACCAAAACGACTAATCCAGTTCTCTACAAGTGTTTCTGCTACCGTTGTTGCTTCTTGGTTCGGTATCGCATACGCCTCCGGCCATTTAGTGAAGTAATCAATAGCTACCAATATGTACTTATTTCCTCGTCTAGTTTCAGGAAATGGCCCTGCCACATCGATTGCAATCCTTTCAAACGGAACTCCAGCTATGTATTGTTGCATTCGTCCCCTTGTTTTGCGTGAAGGGCCCTTTGCGGCTGTACAGACGTCGCAGCCCCGGCACCATTCCTTTACATCCTCTCTGTATCTGAAACAGTAAATTCTTTGGCGTACCTTATCGAGGGTCTTATTAACGCCCAGATGAGATCCACTGGTACCGTTGTGAATTTCCTGCAGCCCCTCAGACACTCTAATTTTCGGTAACATAAGCTGAAAACGCCTCGATGTGCCGTCAACTGATTCCCAGACCCTTCTTAGGACACCATTAAGGATGGTTATTGAGTCCCGTTGAGCCCAGTACGCTTTCGTGGCAGCCCCTTTTTCAGAGATGTGCTGCCACTCGGGCCGTTGTCCATTCTCCTTCCATAGCAGAATGGGAGCCAGATCATTATCTTCCAACTGGTCCTCTCTAATTTTTTCATCTGACCAGGACCCGGTGACATCTACTCCTAGACGACACTCAGTTTCTTTTTCTTCTGCCTTCACTGCATTTCGCATGGTCTTCAAGACAATGCATCGGCATTCTGGTGAATCAGTCCCTTCCTGTGTTCAGTCTCAAATTCATAACTCTGCAACCGTTCAACCCATCTCGCCACCTGTCCCTCTGGATTCTTGAATGATAGTAGCCATTTCAAGGCTGCGTGGTCAGTTCTCAGTTTAAACCTTTGTCCATAGAGATATTTATGAAAATGTTTAATTGAATCAACTACAGCCAACAATTCACGTCTCGTAACACAATAATTCCTTTCAGATTTTGACAACCTTCTACTAAAGTAAGCTACGACCTTTTCGTTTCCACCAATGCTCTGCGATAGCACAGCACAGATCCCCGTACCGCTTGCGTCTATATCCAGAATGAATGGTGTACCCGACAGTGGGTATGCTAACATCGGTGACGAAAGGAGAGCCTCTTTTAACTTTTCAAACTCCTCCTGGCATTCTATTGTCCATATAAACCGTTTTTTCTGTTCTGTCAGTTGGTGAAGAACTCCTGCAATCCTAGAGAAGCCTGGAACAAAGCGTCGGTAATAAGTGCAAAGACCCAGAAAATTTTTCAGTTCTTGTACACTTCCAGGGACAGGCCATTGCCTAACCGCCTCACTTTTGTCCGGATCCGTGCTTATACCCTCGCTTGATACAACATGGCCCAAATATTTTACTTTCCTCTTGAATAGGTCACACTTCTTTGGGTTGAGCTTCATACCCGCACTTCGAATCTTCTGAAACACTTCTCTCAAATTGTTTAAATGTTCATCAAATGTTCTTCCGAGCACGATAATTTCATCAAGATATACTAGGCAAGTATTCTAGTTAAGACCTTTTAAAACTTGATCCATCAATCTCTCAAAAGTAGCTGGTGCATTGCATAGGCCAAATGGCATCACCTTAGATTGCCACAAGCCACTTCCAGCTGAAAAGGCCATTTTTTCTTTATCAATGGAATGCATCCCTATCTGCCAATATCCGCTCTTGAGGTCTAGAATAGAGAAGATTCGTGACCCGGCGAGCGTGTCCAATGTGTCATCAATGCGGGGAAGAGGATAACTATCTTTCTGCGTGACATTATTTAATGCCCGGTAATCGACACAAAACCGCAAAGTCCCATCTTTCTTTTTAACCAATACAACCGGTGAACACCACGGGCTGTTGGATGGCTCGATGACCCCTTGTTGTTTCATGCGTTCGAGCATATCGAGGGCTTCTTGCTGTTTTGCCAACGGTAGACGATGCGGTGGTTGTCGAATGGGTCTGGCACTTCCCGTATCAATACGGTGTTGTACAAGGTTTGTCCTCCCGCAATCATCCTCGTCACAAGGCATAATGTCCATAAATTCCAAAATTAATTTCTCAGCTTTGTTATATTCTTCCATCGAAAGATTTTCTTCCATCTTGGTAAGACGTTTGTGTATCTGTGCGCTCTCCTTCGCTACCGTGTTTGTCGATCCCTCTGCGTCCCGACATTGTGTGATCAGATCCACGGAGTAACAGTCCGCTATGATACTGCCCGCTCGTAACTTATTTTCCTGCGAGTAAAGATTCATGACTCTCACAGGGACCTTTCTATCATATTATACATTCCGATTGTGCTGGTATGGTCGTATCTTCTACCAACAAAATTCTTCTCGCTTGACCGTATACCTTATTCTCCTCAAGTAATGGAATCTCCATGCTAGCATATTGTACAGTGCCATTAGCCATGTTTAAAGACAGCCCGAATGCTTGCATAAAATCCAAGCCGATGATCCACTCGTCAGTCACGTTTGCGATCAGAAACTCATGACTGAATGGTTGGGTTTGAATTTCAAAGTTAAGTCTGACCTGTCCCAACACTGGTATTAGTTCGCCACTGGCTGTTTTCAGTGTATAACTGTTTGCTTCTGTTATTTCCTGATCTCCAATATAATCGGGTCTAATTATCGACCGAAATGCCCCGGTGTCCAAAAGAAAAGCGCAACACCTGCGGCCGATCTTTCCTTGTACCTTTAAACTTCTGTTTCTTCCCAACACAGTGACAGAAATAACCATTTTTAAAGCCCTTTTTATACCGCGCTGCCTGTCTCCGCTTCGTGAAACCGGAAGACATTAGTTTTCCCGGTTGCCGTTGTGTCTTTCTTGTGATTGGCGTCCACAACCCCGAAACCCTCTGGTACAATCCCTTTGCATATGACCAGGGGTGTTGCAGTTCCAGAAGCGAAGAAGTGTTCTATTTTGTCTAAAATAGGGTCGCCGTTCGTCTCTAGTCTCGTCCACCATCCTTCTGACCAGCAGTGCAAGATCCTCCTCCTGGGGTCGTCTTTCGTCTATAGCCTCCCCTACCAGTCTTCGTACCATCTGTGTAGGATCCTCCTCCCGAGCATCTATCGTCCTGCTGTGCTGCGTGGCCCTCGCTGAATCTCTGGCCGCTTCATAGGACAGAGCATAGATAAGGGCTTCGCTTACTTTCCGTTTTCCGCTGATTCGGATGGCTTTTTTAAGTTCTGCATCTCGCACTCCATCTATGAAGGCATCTGTAAAAATAACATCCAAAAATTCTGGTGTTGCCAATGGGTAAGCCAGACGGGCAAGACGCTCAATGTCGTAGTGTCTCTCCACATTTCTGCAGTCGGCTTTTTAATTGTATTCTAAACACTTCCTGTAAGTGCTCGTCGCCGTATCGCAGTTCCATTGAAGTCCGTCTGGTCCTTCATTATCTGTAACAATTCGGCTGCCTTGCCTCTGAGTGCCAACACCAGAGCAGTTGCTTTCTCTGCCTTAGTGTTCCATCTGTTGACTTTGGCCGCCGCTTTAAACTGCAATCGATACACCGACCAAGAAACAGAGCCGTCAAACACCGGCGGTTTAGTCTTCCCCGTCATTTCAGTCACAGTGGCCCCGCATCTTGTTTTTTTTTTCTAGCTCCGCCTTCATTTCATTTCGTAATACTTGAATTTGCGAAGCGACATCCTCTACCATCCGCGACCTGATCTCAGTGACCTCATCTCTTAATTGTTGTTTGAAATCGTCCATATCCTTTTTCAATCCAAACACAACGGAGTCTATAGAGCTCAGTTTATTACCTAATTCATTTTTAAGTTCATCCTTCACCAATTTCAGGTCTTCCATTATTTGCTCTTTCATCGAGTTCCAAATCTCCCCCATATCGGGTTCTATTTCAAATAAATAGGTGCCCGGATCCTATTCATCGTCTATGATGCTTTGCTTCAGACGCTCCATGAGCGCCTCTTTGTTGCCGCTTACCTTCAGCTCTATGCATCTGAGTTCTCGTCTACGTTCTATCAATGAAAGCGGACCAAATGTTTTTGTTGACGCCATCCCGTATCTTTCTCACGTTGGCCTACCAAAACTTACGTTGGGTTATCCGAGAAGAAAATGTTGTAACGGTAGTGTACAAAGACCTTGTTCCCACTTTCGTTGAGAATCCCACTTCTGATACCAATTGCTGTAACTCTGCCTACAGCGAGCCCAAAGAACCTCAACGAAAGTGATAGACAAAAACAGCAATTTAATAATAGACTAATAGTCGGATAACAATTACACATTCGAATAATAACAACACTTGTTTACATCAGCTATCTTTTGACTTCCACACTTATTTCCTGTCTCTGTCCCGTGTCTCCTGGTGCGCAGTCTCACACCTAATGACAACGTGCAATGTAGAGTCATAACAATATCTATCTATCTATCTATCTATCTATCTATCTATCTATCTATCTATCTATCTATCTATCTATCTATCTATCTATCTATCTATCTGTCTGTCTGTCTGTCTGTCTGTGCTGTCTGTCTGTATGTCAATATTTTTGCAAGATTATAATCCTGAAAAATTCCCCTACCAGGAAACAACAATAGCCAGCAAACTAAATTTAGACACTGAGCTGACAAAAAGAATAGGAAATGCTTCTAAGGCAATGACAAAACTCTCTAAGCGCGTCTGGGAAAATACCAAATTGACTGCAGCAACCGAAATTCTATGTTTTGAGCACACTTTTTTTTATGGCAGTCAGAGCTGAACAATTTACATTCGTCAAGATCATAGATTACATAGCTTTCACTTACGCTGTAATGTGCATCTTTTGGAGGGATCATGTCTCCAAACCGGTTGTTTTGATACAGCCCAATACGCACACACTGGCGGATCCAGAACTTTGGAGGGGGGGGGGCGATTTTTTTCCTAACCCTAACACCCAATAAAACCTAACCCTATGCATAAACTTGCGTACAGCATATATATATATATATATATATATATATATATATATATATATATATATATATATATATATATATATATATATATATATATATATATATATACCGGTATATATATATGTATGTATGAGAATAAAAAAAACAGTGTTTCTCAACTTTCGGATTAAGAAAAACGAGAAAAAAACAGTAATGTTGAGGCCTTTCTTTTGATAGCTCGAAGGTTTCAGACAGCGCTTTAAGCCATCTCAGTGGGATTCGGGGCGAAGCACCGACGCCAAAAGCGTTTCCTTGCATTTTTCACAGCAGAAACGCATTCTCCTTACATCCACAGCTCATTATTTATCAGTGGGATTCGGAATTTATTTAACTAGAAAAATATCCGATGGAGTAAAGGTTGGGAAAAGGCGACTAGGCAAAGAATATTTGGGTTCCGAATTCATCTCAATCGTTACTCTTAAACTGAAAAAGTTCGTATGAATTCTAAATTTTCCAAAGCAAAGTCTTTCTTTAAAAAATTATGTAAATTCAAATGAAATTACATAAACTGTGTCATCATATTTGACTATTCTGTTTTTAAAAATCACGTTTTGGTCTGGAAAGGGGAGGGGCGGTAAAGTGAAAACGATTAATCCTCGCTCCTTTTTATAATTTTTGCTAATGATTTCATTTGGCATTAAAGAATATGTGTGGGCGACTCGATATAAGAATTTAATTTATAGCAAATATAAATTATATTAGTGACATATTTTTTTTTATTTTGGAATTTCTTAATTATAATACAAAAAGAAAAAGTATTGGTTTGTCCGATGGGGGGAAGGCGATTGCATGTATCGACCCTCCCACCTGGTACAACCCTTTTTCATTTTATATTTACTAATGATAAAATTTGAAATTAGAGTGTAGTGCGACGTAATATACAAATGGGTTCACATATCAGTACTATATAGATATTCAACTCAATTTGTTCACAAACTATGATTTCTCCATAAAAATAGGACCGCCCCCCCCCCCACTCAGAGGGCTAGAGTGGGGAGGACAGTAGATACAATCGCCCCCCCTTACCCCACCGAATCGGCAAAGATACCAGAAGGGGAGCGACATAATTTAAAATTATATTTTAGTTCAACTAATTTTGTTCACAAACTATGATTTCCCCATAAAAGTAGGACCCCCTCACACACTCAAAGGGCTTAGGTAGGAAGGGCAGTAGAGGTATTCGCCCCTCCCCCCAATCGACCAACAGGGGAAGGACATAATATAAAGATCGGTTAAAACACCAATAACAAGTTTTAATCATCATATTTTAATCATATTATTTTATTCTGTAAGCAAGCTGTGATTTCTACGATTAAATTGGACCGCCCCCACCCACTCGAAGGTTTATGGGGGGGGGGGGGGGCGAGATTGATGCCATCGCCCCCTCCCTACCCTACCAAATCGGCCAACATACTAGAGGGGGGGTGAAATAATTTTAGAATAGGTTGAAATATAAATAATTAGTAAGTATTATTAACATAAGTAATAAATTCGTAAAAGAGAAAGAAGAAGAAAGCTGTCCTCTCAGCTAGCCCTTAGAGAGCCATACCAGAATTGGCTTGATCAGTCACTCCAGATTCTGCTCCGTCTCAAGACGAAACCAAACTTCTTGGCGCATCCATTGTCTTTCTGCCCAAACTGTCACGCTGGCCACTCAGCCTACTCCAAGGACTGCCCTGTGTGGAAACAGGAGGTTGCCGTGCAGGAGTACAAGGCAAGAAATGGATGTACCTTCAGCCAGGCGAAATCGGCTGTATTGGCCCTACCCAAGGGCCAATTCGGCTTGACAAAGACCTATGCCCAGGCTGTTGCTAAGATAGGAAGATCCATAGCCACACAGACGGACACATTGACCCCACCACCCCCTCCTCCTCCTCCAACTCAGAAGAAAACACCGCCAAAGAACACACCTCTGAAGAAACAAGAAAGCCCTGTTGTCACGCTAAAGAAGAGGTTCTCTGTGCTCGCTGATGAGAGCATGGAGACTGAGCAGCTAGTCAAAACCAATACTCCGGGAGAACCCGGAGACATCATGTCTGACACAGGTTCTCCTCAGAGAAACCAGTCAGACACCCCAACCTCTACCCAATTAGAGGTTGACCAACTCCCTAAGGGGAGAAATCAAAGCGGAGAGGATGCCCGAGGTGAGCGAGGAGGAAATAACCTCCGCTCTAACCAGAAGGATCTCCCCTCTCCAGAGAGAAAGACTTCCCCCAAAAGGGGGTTGTCCTCCTCTCCATGCAAACCCAAGAATAAAAATACCAAGGTCACTGGAATTAAGGGAAACCCCTCCGGGGGCCTCCCAAGGCCAAATAGCTCCAAGTAGGTCATCTAGAATAAGCCATGGATTCCAGAATTGTACAGTGGAATTGCAGAGGCCTCAAGGCCAATTATGAGGAAATGCAGCTACTGATGGACTCCGAGACTCCTGTAGCTGTCTGCCTACAGGAAACATTTCTGAAAAATAGCATCAGCTTCCGAAGCTACAGTGCTTACAGCAAGAATGTTGAGGATGCAGAGAGAGCATCAGGTGGAGTCTGTATCCTTGTGAAGGATAGCATCCCCCATGAGAGGGTAGAACTACAGACCACCCTACAGGCCGTAGCAGGTAGGATAACCCTTCACAAGGTTATCACTTGCTGCAGCCTGTATCTACCACCAGGCGCTCCATTAAACCAAACAGACATGGAGGACCTACTGAAACAACTCCCCCGGCCTTACAAAATCCTTGGGGATTTCAATGCCCATAACACCATGTGGGGATCCAACAATACCGACACAAGAGGCCGCATGCTGGAGGATATCTTCCTCCAACATGATTTATGCATACTTAATGATGCATCACCGACCTACTTGCACCCAGGAACTGGATCTCTCACATGCATTGACCTCACCGTATGCGTCCCTGGACGACTTTAAATGGTCAGTTAGCAATGATCTACGGGGAAGTGATCACTTGCTAACAATCTCCCCTCATTGGGACGACCTCAGCGATGGAAACTGAATAAGGCCGATTGGGAACAATTCCAAAAAAGATGCTCAGAGGATATCACAGAAAATATCCTCGATGAACAGAACCCAGCTGATACCTTTGCTAGCAAGCTACTTATTATAGCCAGGAAAGTTGTCCCCCTAACCTCCGCAAATCCAAAACGGCCTAGCAAACCATGGTTTGATACAGCCTGCAAAAGTGCTATTGGCGATAGGAAAAAACGACTGGCTGCATTTATAAAAAATCCATCCCAGGAAAACCTAAAGCTATTCAGAATAGCTAGAGCAAAGGCTAGACAAATCATACGGTCAGCCAAAAGGAATTCCTGGAGAAGTTTTGTCGGCAGTCTGGATGCCAAAACTTCTGCTAAAGCGGTCTGGAAGGCAGTAAGGCGAATCAAAGGGAAAGAATCAAATGCAATAGGGCATTTAAAAAACCAAGGACGAACTGTCACGTCCCCCAGAGAAATAGCTGACTGCCTTGCATCCTCAATAGCAGAAAAGTCATCCACTGCACATTACACGCCAGAGTTCCAAAAAGTCAAAACCAGGGAGGAAAGACACTCCATTGATTTCAGGTCAGAGAACAATGATGACTACAACAAACCGTTCTCGCTTGAGGAACTGAGGGAATCGCTAGACAAGTCACATGACACAGCACCTGGAGAAGATGAAATCCATTACCAGTTCCTCAAGCACCTTCCCGAACCCTCATTGGCAGTCCTGCTAGGGGTCTATAACTGTGTGTGGCAAACAGGCGCTTTCCCAAACAGCTGGAGGAAAGCCACAGTTATACCGATACCTAAACCGGGAAGAGACGGCTCTGACCCAGCTAACTATCGACCAATAGCACTAACAAGCTGCATCTGCAAAACCATGGAAAGAATGATTAACAGTAGGCTGGTCTGGTACCTGGAGAGGAATAAAGTGATCTCTTAACTACCAGTGCGGATTCCGGCAAGGGCGGACAACAACTGACCACCTGGTAAGGCTGGAAGCTTATATTAGAAATGCATTACTCAGAAGAGAACATCTAGTAGCTGTATTCTTCGGTATAGAAAAGGCCTATGACACAACCTGGAAACATGGCATTCTACGTGACCTGGAGCTTATGGGGCTTAAGAGACATCTTCCTCGTTTTGTGGGGGAATTCCTGAAAGACCGAAAATTTCAGGTTCGAGTGGGCAACACCGCTTCTGACACTCATGACCAGGAAATGGGTGTACCCCAGGGCAGCATTCTGTCAGTCACCCTGTTCAACATTAAAATAAATAGCATCATAAATGCTCTGTCCCCTGGCATAGAGTGCTCTTTGTATGTTGATGACTTTGTCATTTTTACTTATGGGAAAAACATGAACACCATAGAAAGAAAATTACAGTTATGTTTAAACAAAATTCAAAATTGGGCAAACGATAATGGTTTTAAATTTTCGGACTCCAAAACAGTTAGTATGCATTTTTATAATTTAAGGGGACTCCACCCAGACCCTGAACTATTTATACACAAAAAGAAGATCCCTGTCGTGAAAACTACAAAATTTTTAGGCCTCACTCTAGATTCCAAATTTAATTTTCTCCCCCACATTAAGGGACTTAGGAGGAAATGCCAAAAGTCATTAAACATACTTAGAGTGCTCAGCCATACGGACTGGGGAGCCGACAGAGATACCTTGCTGCTGCTATATCGGAGTCTAATTCGATCCAAGCTAGACTACGGATCCATAATATATGGAGCAGCAAGGAAGTCGTACCTAAAAATACTGGAACCAATACAAAATGCTGCCCTGCGTCTCTGTCTCGGCGCGTTTCGTACATCACCTACCCAAGCCTTCATGTGGAGGCTGGAGAACTCCCCATGGATATAAGAATGAAAAAGCTTGCAATGCAGTATATAGTCAAGCTAAAATCCAACCCCACGAACCCTGCTTCCGATTCCATATTTAACCCCACAGAGGTAGAATTATACAATCGAAGGCCTAACGTCATACAGCCGTTAGGCCTTCTAATGAGAGAACCCATCCAAAATTTAACTCCACCCATTGACCAAATCTCTAAAATAGAAACCCCTCAGAATCCTCCTTGGCTAATGAATAAACCCAAATTAAATTTATCCCTCCTTAATTTCAAAAAAGGAAATACAGACCCAAGCATACTACAAGTCCACTTTAGGGAACTGCAAGAGAGCTACGGGGATTGTGGCACCATCTACACAGACGGATCCAAAATGGATGGAAAGGTCGCGTGTGCCTGCTCCTTTCGGAACAAAACAATATCCCGTAGACTCCCCGATGGCTGCTCCATCTTTACGGCCGAATTGCATGCAATATCGCTTGCACTTATGGCCGTCAAAGCATCAGAAAGGAGGAAATTTATAATCTGCTCCGACTCCAAATCTGCATTGCAAGCTTTGGGGCGGATGAAGACTGACATTCCACTGGTACATAAGAGCCTGAAGCTGTTGGACCAAATAACAGCCGACCATAGGGATGTCACCTTCATCTGGGTCCCCTCTCATGTGGGCATTGGGGGAAACGAAGCCGCAGACAGAGAAGCAAAGAGAGCCCTAAATCATGCGGTGTCTGGAACCCGAATTCCCTGCTCGGACCTGAGACAAAGTATTGCATATGCCACCTACCAAGAGTGGCAGGACCGATGGGAGGCTGAGACTCACAATAAACTCATGCAGATTGTGGCGGATGTCAGGTGGCGGTCCACATCTAGGGGTCTGACAAGGCGTGGTAGCACGACCATGTCCAGACTTAGAATTGGCCACACCTACATCACGCACTCTTTTGTGCTGAAGAAAGAAGAGCCCCCACTTTGTGAGTATTGTGACTCTCGCCTCACCGTGGAACATATCCTCATCGACTGCCCCAGATACCAGGATGTCAGGGGAAAATATTTTAGAGCCACTAATTTAAAAACACTATTCAATAATGTCGACCCTGGGAAGGTACTGGGCTTTATCCGCGAAGTGGGGTTGTCTACGAAGATCTGATTTATGAATTTGTAAACATGTACTATTTACATTAAATTTTTACCAAATTATTAAATTTTTACTACCTCTACTATTTTAACTGTGAATAGACCTTGATTTTAATGATTTGACTGTATGGAATTTGGCCCTTGTTGTGTGGAGGGAGAGTGACCCTTGAGGGACTACAGGCACGACATGGCCTAAATTGTGCCGATTTGCCCAAAATCACAAATCCATTGTCTTTCGAGACAGAAGGTGCTCCACGTTGTCTTCCGAGACAAAAAGGAGCCATTCATTGTCTTCCGAGACAGAAGGAGCCATCCATTGTCTTCCAAGAGAGAAGGAGCCATAATCCTGAAAAGGATATTTTTTATTTCAAATCTAGTTAAATGAAAATTCTTGTACGCTTTTAAATGTTGAGCTTATTACAGCGTATTTTAGAAATGATTTTGTACTCTCTAATGCAGGGGTTCTCAACCTGTGGATGGCGACCCCCTTGGGGGTAGTGTAGTGATTTTAAAACTTTTACTGATTTTTTTAAATGTGTTACTGTAATCATTTGTGAATATTCATTTGTTATGAATCTCACTGTGTATGTTGTGTCTGTTCTAGTTCTTAATCTTGTTTTGTGGGAAGCGTGGTCGAGAGGCTAAGTACGCTTAAACTTGGCGGTCAAAAATGGTGGGGCTCAATAGCCATTAACAAATTGTTTAATGATTCTACTGTATTATAATGCCTTGTACATATCAACTATTCTAAATGATGTTTACAGCAAGACGAATTCTATAACACGGATCTGTGCACCCGGTGCAAGTGTTGGTCAAAAGAACTAAATTCCGCTGAATGCACAATAGAAGATTGTGGGACTCTGACGTGTGAACAAAAAGGTACTGAAATTTACCAACCACCGCATAAGTGTTGTCCGGATTGTGTACCGGTAAGGATACGGTATGATTTTTATGGTTTTAGTAGCATGGTACACACCAATGATTTTCAATCAATTTTTGTTGTTTTGGTTTTAAAGCAGATACAAAGAAACTACCTTACTCTTACTGCTACCCTCTTTTTGATTTTATATTCTAGGTTTAGATACAAATAAACTACCGGTTCTCTATTTTGATCTGTTTTTCATTCCACAGATTTAGAAACAAAAAAAACTACTGTTATTTAGATCTACCTCACTGTTTTGATCTGTTTATTTTCATTGTACAGATTAAAAAAAAAAAAAAAAAAAAAACTATCGGTAATTTACCTAACTTATTGTTCCGATCTTTTGTTTTTTTATAGTCTAGATAAGGGGTTGGCAACCTGCGCATCGCGAGCCACATAAGGCTCTTTGGGTGTTAAGCCGCGGCTCTCTAGTTCAATGCGCAAATATTATTTACTAGTCGACCGGCGGCATAGCATACGCCGCTTTTTTGCAGGGCCGGCCTTAGGCCACTGCAACCTATGCGACCGCAGTGGGCCCCGCACTTTCATAGGACCCGCGCTAATTCTAGGTGTATAAATTAATAAATTAAACCATTTTATAACTTATAACAGATTTCCCGCGGCCTTCTGTCGATTTACCAGGAACTCCTGGAAATCTCCTAAAATTGCAAAATATACGAAAAAGTCTTGGAATTATCCTGAAATTATTCAAATCTTTTTGAAAACTCATACAAATCTCCTGAAATATAAGAAAAAAATTGTCATCTTGGGGTGTCATTCAATATGGAAAACGCCAATCCTACGCGGGATTAAAAAAAAACGGCATTATGCAAGACCCGTAATTGTGGAATCTAGTGAAAGAAGCTTCTCGCGCGCCTCAAACTAATGAAGAATTATTTGAGTCAACAATTCTCGTAGATAGATTGAAACATTTGGTAATTCGAGCTATTGAGCATGAACTATGTAGGTGTGACAAGAGGGACAATAAGGGTGGCTACCTTTATTTTTTTTTTATTAAAGTTAGTCCCCTTTATTACTTGATTTAAGTCCCTGTCAACTGTTTACAATTGCCACTATCTCTTGAGTCTTTCAACTAACCAGTGTAGCTTGAACTAAATCTATATAATGTTTAACTAATACTTGTGTTGTACTATTGTTGTGTTACTCAAGAGGAGTGTGACACTGCTGTGTGAAAAGTATTTCGATAATGAGCTAAAGTAGACTTTATCGATTTGTTAGTACTAAGTTGATTTATGTAAATGGTATAGGTCTACTTAGTCTCTTATCCTCTTCTGTATGTCTTTTTTTGAAAGACATCTTTTGTTTAAATACGAGACAGTAGTGTGTCTCATGAATGACGTCATTTCATTATTGTAAACCATCTTTTTGGTTTTTCGGCATAAGACATTATTGTGCCTCTATGATAGTGTTCCTTTCATTATAATGACCGGAAACTGTCTTGCTACTTTGCTTTGTTTCATTATGTAATTTTCTTTTGTGAGCCTTTATTGCCATTTATATTTTTCATGATCTTTTTCTTTTGTTTGTAAATAAACTCCTTTTTTTTTGTTGCAACTGAAATCTCAGAATTATTATTTGTTTGTCTCGGTAGTTTTATACATCTAGAGGCTATAGTTATTAGCCTAGATAATATAATTGGGACCACAAAGTACCACTGGACTAACTTGCCAGTACAGTACAGGTCACTGGTCTTATGACCTATCCTATTTCTAGGTCACAGTAGGAAACAGAATTCTTATGATATACCGTATGACTTCTCTACACGCAAGGCTCGTAAAGTAGTTCTGTACGTGGTAAAGAATGAATACAATGCAAAGACGAATTTATTTTCTAATACAAACTCTTACTTTTCACTTATTAACCGTATTCCTACCCAAATTGAGCCCCGCGACATTCGTTTCGCAAAGGGCCCCACAATAGTTAAGTCCGGCCCTGCTATTTAGTGACGGATACACAGATATCTTGGTGCATTTCATCTTCCCTGATCAATGAGTGGCTGTGATTGAGTATGACCGAGTGAGTTACAAACGAGTTTTTGTACCGCTCCGTTCTTTGTTTGATTGACAGCAGTCGCCCACTTCGCGACGACCTGACGTAGTTCTGATGGAGTGGGGTGGCCGTGGTCTTCCAAGATTTTTTCGATTTTCCTTAGGCACTTTTGATCAAACAGTTCCTTTAAATGTGGTAATGTTGTGAGTGTAATTTTTTATGCTTTTTAAATGATGTTTTCTAGACGTCGCAACAGTTTAGATGAGGCGTTGCCTTGCCAACAAGTTATTCCGTATGTTAGCAGATTTTTTATAGTCGCGCCGTAAAAAGTCTCAAGGATCTTCTTGTTTTGTTTAAAGCAATTGAGTTTGTAAAGAAAAAAGAGTCGCTGGGCTGTTTTCTTTGTCAGAGTACCAAGGTGGTCTTCCGATGAAAGCTTGTTGTTGATGATAAAGCCTAGATATTTATATGCCTTTACTTGTTCTATAAATGTGTTTATTTGCAGTTCACGTATAGTTTGTTTTTTCTTTCTAAAATCTATTATAAGTTCTTTAGTTTTTGTGACATTTAGTTCTAGAAAGTTGTCGGTGCACAGGTTTGTAAACTCTTCTATCGAGCTTCGATACTGAGTTTCGTCTCCTGAAATAATACCGACTATGGCAGTATCATCATCGAATTTAATTAGTTTAACTGAGTCATAGATGCTTCTTATGTCATAAGTGTAAAGAGTGTGCAGTACAGGAGAAAGTACACAACCTTGTGGAGCACCCGTACATAGAACTCGAGTTGACGATTTGGTGTTCTATTTTGAAGTTATCCAGATCTCCCGCTGGACGACGGGGGATGGCATCAAACAGGGTTGTCCCATTTAAAGAATCCATTCCTATGACGTCAAAGGAAAAAATTCCATTACGTCACAACAGGCTAGTACCAAAAAAATGTCTTTATTAACACGAGATATTTAACGAGGGTTCATAGACAATGGTGGACTGAGTTCTATTAGAATGTATTTAAAGAGGGTTAAAGTTTCATTTTTTGTGCGTTTTGTCTGCCAGTCTGTCTGTCCGTCATGTTAATATAAAAAAACAACAACTAAAAGCTATTGAAAATTTGATTAACCTTTAATTTTCGTTTCAAAACATCGCAACAGTTTTAAGTATGAACGCAATAGATTTATGTATATATAAAAGATTGTTCCGGATGTTTGTATAAATAGTAAGAGAAAAAGAGAAATCCAGATAAATGTAATACCGTTAATTAAATTTTTAGGATGGTCTCGTATAAAAAATTAGATGTACCACAGCCTTGTGGACAGATTTTCAAACCATACTTTGGTGTTTGGAAGTAGTATTCCTTAAAAAATCGGATCATAATATTAACGATAATTAGATTTTGTAACGTTTTAGTTAGAAAATTAAATGTGCTGTAAGAGAGAACTGAGATTTTAAATAAAAAATACTGTTAAAATATTTTACATAAAAATCCGTAAATAAAAAGATTATTTGTTTTATTAATTAGAAAAGGGAATTCAAACAGTTATTTAGGGTTAGTAGATTTTTAAATAAAAATAACATTCTGAAATTTTTGGCGACTATTGGTAAGTAATGTAGGTCGATTTCTTTTCAAAACAAAATCCGGAACATTCCTTATCGATTAAAAAACTTTTGCTATGTTTCAGCAAAAAAAAAAATTAAATGTAAAATAAATTTAAAAAGTGATTTTCAATAATCGTTTCTAGTAAATTATTTTTGAAATATTTTTGAAATTTGTTTACAGATGAAAATACGGAAAAATTTGATATCGATAATCAAACTATAGTGACGTATTGTCAAAGAATATAGGTGTATTATTAGTCAATTGTGCAATTTCAGACAATCATTTGACATCATTCATTTTTTACAAAACAATATTCAGAACATTTTTACAGTTAATGAAAAATAACTTTCAGTATAGAGATTTTGATTTAGCATTTATATGCTATTTACATTAAAAAAAACGGAACAACATTTTATTGATAATGTGTTTTTGCAACGTTAAAGCATGGAAATTAAATGTAATATAAGCTAGAAGAGCAAACAAACATTCGTTGGCGTTGATTAGTTTTGCACACAAAAATTCGGAACAATCAATTATAGATACTTAAAACTATTGAGATGTTACGGGAGGAACATTTAAGGGTAAATTAGATTTTCAATAGCTTTTAGATTTATCTAAACGTGACGACCGACCGACAAAACGCACAAAAATAAGCCTCTTTTATTCTGATGGGGGCACTAAGCAAAAAATAAATAAAATCTGATTATTTTTTAAATTTTGAGGGAACAGATCGCACCAAGACTTGCAGATACTTGTCACGCTACTGCACGAAAGTCGCTGCATAAATAGTCCATTTTAAAAAATGTGCGTGATATTTGCATACTAAGTGCATTCTTAGCCTTTATAAACAATCATAAATGTTTTCTTTTAATTTTTGACCAGAAAAACACCTTTAACTAGTATTTATATTTGTTGTGAACATTTCTGTACATTTTATAAATATATTTGACATAGTGATACTGAAAATACACAAAGATAGTCCTTCTTTGCTAACATAGTGTAACAATAATATTGGGGACTGGCTCAAAACCACAGTAGGAGTAAGACAAGGCTCCCTACTTTCACCAACACTCTTCAATATCTTCCTTGAAAGGATAATGGAAGATGCCCTCGAGGGCTGTGAAGGTACTGTTAGCATTGGAGGAAGAAGAATTACTAACTTGCGCTTCGCAGATGACATTGACGGCCTAGCAGGGACAGAAGAAGAACTAGCTGACCTCGTGATGCGCATTGACAAGACTTCCGCAGCATATGGCATGCAAATAAATGCCGAGAAAAACCCAAATTATAACCATTAGCCATGGGCGTAGCCGGGGGGGGGGGGGGGGGGTAACCCCCCCCCCCCCCCCCGAAATGAACTCGCCTTCTGTTGGGGGGGGGGGGGGGGGCGGAATTTAGTGACTGATTTTTGCTTTGATTTTGTTTATTTTAGGTGAGATTTTAATACTAAACCATCACTTGTCCCAACACAGCCAAGGTTTTCTGAGTTTAAAACCCCTTACCAGGATTTTTTTAGTTTAAAACCCCTACCAGGGAGTTTTTAGTTTAAAACCCCTACCAGGGGGTTTAGAGTTTAAAATCCCTGCCAGGGGTTTTGAGTATAAACCCCCCCACCAGCAGGGGGTTTTGAGTTTAAAACCCCCAACCAGGGGTTTTAGCAGTTAAATCCTCTCTGCTATAAAACAAAGCCAAAACAAAATGCAAACGACAATCCCCAAATTCCAAGAGCACAGTTAAGGAAGATTTTGATTTAAAAACCCCCTCCAAATTTACGATAAACCCCCTCTTCAATATAAAAAAAAGCAAATTACACACTCCAAATTTTGAATGGGTTTTGAGTTTACCCCCCCCCCCCCCACCTCTTCAGTAGTGTTTGACGCTAAAAAATACCTCTTCAATATAAAAAAAAAGCTAATTACTCACTTAAATGTTATGAGCGTAGCTAAATGGGTTTTGAGTTTAAACCCCCCGCCAGCGGGGTTTGAAGTTAAAAAATACATCTTCAATGTAAAAAAAAAGTAAAATTACACACTGAAATTATTTGAGCGTAGCCAAGCCAATTGGGGGTTTTGACTTTAAATCCCCTTACAGAGCGTTTTGAGGTGGGAAACCTCTATCTTCAATATTATTCTAACGCAAACTCGAGTTACCAAATTCTATGACCGTAGCTAAATGGGGTTTTGAATTTTAAAAAAAAATCGAAAGATTTTTTAGTTTAAAACCCGCAACAGATGATTTTGACAATAAAACTTCCCTTTTCGATATAAAAGCTAAAGCAAACTACAGTCACATAATTCCAAGAGCTTATTCAAGAGAGGTTACACATTTCTACCAGTGGCGGGGCTCCATTAATAAAGTGCAGTGAATAGTCATCTGCCGAACTTGTAAAAACACTAAATCTGGCTCAACAAAGATGGCTAAGACAGATTTTAGGAGTCAGTTATAGAGATCGGGTCTAAATCAAGGAAATACTATGCCGAACTGGGAGTAGACCCCTTAGTAAGATTGTGACAGAGCGTCGCATGAGTTTTGCGGGACATGTTCTCCGACAAAATGAATTACGCATTATAAGAGCTGCGATGACATCCTTTTAAGTCCTTTTTGGCGCCACACATTCATGGAGGTCCTCAGAGCAGGTGGTAAGAAGCTTCAGACATTACCAGTGACAGATTTTTGTGGAAAAAGCTTGACGGCAAATGCGCTGAACGGCGTGGGAGGGTCTAAGTCAATAAGAATAGCAGATTAGGTTTTTGAAATAAAACTTTTTATTAGCAGGAAAATGCACTGTAGATACCTCAGAATATGCATTTTGTTGACTTTCAATACCAGAAATAGTGCTTGGCGGCGGGGCTCCGCCCCGCGCTGGGGGAGCTCCTGGCGCTCCCCCAGACCCCCTTGCTGTCTATGACGAGGAGTCTACAATTTTCCCACTAACTACAGGAAGAAATTCTAGGGCACAATAAACGTCTTCCGAAAGAATGAAGGGTCAGAATGTAATAAAGATTATGTACACACACACACACACATACATATATATATACATAAAAATATATTTTTTTGCGAGGGGGGAACGGGGAGGGGGCAAAAAATCCCTCAACCCCCCCCCCCCCCCCCCGAAAAAAAATCCTGGCTTCGTCCATGCCACTAGCCATCAGGGCTTTAAAAGAGGCATCAGTATTGGAGGTGAAAAGCTAACGTGTTAACAACTTCAAATACCTCGGAGCTATTGTCTCAGATGAGGGAACATAAACAGAACTATTGGCCCGAATAGCACAGTCCACAGCAGCCCTTTCAAAACTTAAAATAATATGGAAAGACAAGGGCTTAGCCCTCGGCACCAAAATCAGACTGATGCGCTCCCTGGTCATGGCCACATTTTTATAAGCTTGCGAGTCGTGGACGTTGAATGCAGAGCTAGAGAGGAGGATCCTAGCAATGGAATTGAGATGCTACAGAAGGATCCTAGGCATTACATTCAAAGACCGCATCACAAACCAAGAAATCAGAGACAGAGTTACTGCAGCGATCGAAGCCCATGACGACCTGCTAACTATTGTAAAAAGACGAAAGCTTAAAACCTATGGCCACATTACAAGATCTAAGGGGCTCGCAAAGACCTTCCTTCAGGGAACAGTGCCAGGAAGAGAGGAAGAGGCAGACAGAAAAAGCGATGGGAGGACAACATTAAAGAATGGACGGGCCTGCCATTGAGAGAGGTTCTAAATAAGGCAAAAAAAAAGGGAGGAATGGAGAAAGACGGTCGACAAATCTTGCCTGGTGCCCCAACGGTCCAACAGACTAAGGGATAGGTAAAAGGTAAAGAGATGACTACGGGGTCTACGATAATAGATTTCATTTAAGCAGGTTGTGACTTTAATTTTTACATCCGATTAATACATTAATATATGATTTGTACCTTAATTAATCATTTAAATATTTATCCTGCTATTAAAACAAAATTTTTTAAAATAAAATTTCAATACTTTTTTTAAATACCTTAATTTATTCAACATGTAACTAATGTTTAACAAAAAGAAATATAATATAAGTTGTACAGCATTGATTATTTAAAATTGGGATTAATTCCTCCTTTAACTAAACAAAAAACATTTTATGACGATATGAAAGTAATTATGCTGGAGGATCATCTGAGACAATGCCACCCTGTCAAAATACAGATTTGAAAAACTTTCGAACACTCAAAGATAAAGTTAAGAATAGACCCACAAAATCTATCTTCGACATAATACAGAGACGATGATGGTTTGTGAGATTCTTACAATATCTCTTTACTTATAATAAAATACGGAAAACTCAAAGGTACAACTGGTAATTTTACCAGCCGTTGTAGTTGTAAAAACTGTTTTACACAAACCTACATCTGGTGTTATTAAAAGAATTTCATTAAGCAACAATACAGTTCAAGGGTACATTGGTGGCATGAATTTTAAAATTAAAAGCTTCTTATGTAATTCTTTGCAAACGACATTTATATAGTTTAGGATCAGCGGCGTCACAGGCTCTGACACTGTGTAGCGCTGTGTGCTGCAAACTGAATAAGGGTTGCCGGCTCCATATTTTTCCTGAGGGTTAACCCACGAAGCTTTTCCCATGTTATGGTTTAGCTGCAAGGCAGCAGAGGTTTGAATTCAGTTTTCCATCAACTAGGTGGATGGCAAGCCAAGGCTAATGAGCCCTTTCTGCTCGAAGCGTACTGGTTTAGGCGCCAGTTACTCACTTTTGCCCCTTCTCCAGTTAGTAAAAATATTTCCGCCGAACCAATATTTGATCCAGACGTGAAAGATACACTGGAAACTACTCTTTGCGTAAACTTTTACAATGATACTTAAGGCAAATTAATTTATTAATTAATATTTAGTGTTTGAATGTCTACTATATAGAACAACAAATTCCTATACGAAACATAATATTCGTAGCAACAAAAAATGAATATCCTGAAATAAAACAAACAACAAAAAAAAAAACATTTCCAGCGCGTTTGGTGATTCCTGCAATACATATTGTTATTTTAATTGGTTTAAATTTGAATTTCATCAATAAAAATAATAAATCTCTATAAATGTTTTGTAGCTTTAAATTATTTTTAATTTCTTCAACTCACTACAGTTACAAATAAGTTGTAAAAAAAATGGCAATAAATTTGCAAAAAAAAATGCAAGTCAAGCAGAGGGTCTACCGAAAACCAGAAAACATGGCAAGGGGTCTACGAGACAAACAAGTTTGGAAACCACTGATCGATACTTGTATTGTTATAGTACTCATGCTGAAGTGGGCAATTGTAGTCAAACTGAGTTTCCGTTTGTTTGGACCAATAAAATTATCTTATCGCCTATAGACCTGTATGACTTACTTCCACATGTCTACATGCCTAGTAAAATGTTTCCGATGAATGATCTTTGTACAAAATAAGACCCGTTACAATTTACTTACCAGAGAAATAAATGTGCAGAAGATGATGCCATCCTATATACTTTCAACAGTGTTAGGGTTAAAACTCAAATTACCAAAGGATTCAATCTATCTTCGAGAATTGTTTACCTCAAGTAATTCTTCATGAGGCGAGAGAAGCTTCTTTCACCTAATTCCACAATTACGGGTATTGCATAATGACGTGTTTTTTTTTTATCACGCGTAAGATTGACGTTTTCCATATTGTATGACACCCCAAAACGACAATTATTGTCTTATATTTCAGGAGATTTGTATGAGGTTTCAAAAGATCTTAATAGATTTCGAATATTTCCAAGACTTTTCGTATATTTTGCAATTTCAGGAGATTTCCAGGAGCTCTTGTTAAATCAGGAGGCCGCGAGATATCTGTTATACGTTATAAAATGGTTTAATTTAATAATTTATACACTTAGAATTAGAGCGGGTCCTATGAAAGTGCGGGGCCCACTGTGGCCGCATAGGTTGCAGTGGCCTATTGTTGGCCCTGCAAAATAGCGGCGTATGCTACGCCGCCTGTCGACTAGTTTATAATACTTGGGTTAATAAATTTTTGACACTGAGACCTCAGCGAGTTAAACAGTGCAACATCTAACCCTTGTTAACACTGGAGCGCCCCCTAGTGGCGGACACATCGCCATTTTGGTACATTGTATACACTGATGATTTTCAATCGGATAGTCCTTTTTGCTTCTTCACAAAATTCGCCGATGATGTTGCTCTTCTTGTGCGGCTCTGATCTGTAAGGTCACAGTCTGTAGGCAGTTTAGACCAATAGCTCGTTACCACGTCGTACAGACTATTGAGGTGGCGATTTTTGTTTTAAGATCCCTCTCTTAGTGAACTTAATTAACACCAATCAATCTCACGTGAAGGTCACTGCCATGATTGGTCCAGTCTTTGAAAATCTTTGACGATGGTAAATGGCAAGAATGAGCATCTCTGTAAGATACTGACTGCACATTACCACCTCCGTGAAACCACTTAGTTACACATCTGTACATGGCTAAGGGAACTAGTTCAATATAAGTCAGCTGATCGGCTCCAGCTTTTGTTTGTGTTTTTTTAGCGGCCCCCGAAAGGGGAAAAGACGCTATTAGTTTTGTGTGAAATGTCTGTCCGTCCGTCCCGTTTAGATCTCGTAAACTAGAAAAGATAGTGAAAATCCGACATCATAATATTTTATTTTAGTCCATTCAAAGTTCTGATGCAACGGCTACTTTTTTTTCTTTTCTAAAAGCGAAAAATCTATTTATCTATTAATCACTTATGCAAGCAGTTTTTTCAAAAAAAATACACCACTTTTACAACTATTCACTATTAATAGTAACAAACACTGGAGGTTCTTTAGTAGGGGAGATTACCGTTTGCCATATTTTTATCATTTATACAAATGTTTTTTTGATATTTTTTTTTGTCCAAAAAATATTTTTTTACATTTGTATTGTTAAGTTAAGTAAGTTCTGTCATACTAAATACAACATTTACACGAAAAAAAAATTTTTTACTTTTTTTAAAAGAGAAAAAAATCTATGTAGCAAGCATATGAGTTAGACATAATTTTAAACAATAAAAAAATAATTGTTCAAATTGCGTCATTTGTCACCAGGTAAGCCACTTCAAAAAAACAATGTTTTTTTTTTATAGAATTAGAGAATGACAATTTACAAAGCAATAAAATCAGTCAGATATTCATTATAAGAATTCATTATAAGAAATCAGGCCAGGTTCACATTTAACTTCACATTCACCTATACTTTGGTTTGCTGGACCCTGGGGCACCACATAAGATCTGTCAACCTTCTTTCTCCATTCTTCTCTGTCATTTGTCTTTGATCGAATTTAATTCTGATGTTCTTTCTGAAAATATTGATACCTGCCTGGGTGGACGACTTCGGGGGCCGATTTTGAGTTTGTGTTTCCACACAAACTGTCTTTGTAACTTGTTTTTAAATATGTTTCAGATGTTCCTTTTTCAGAAAGGAAAATTATTACATCCTGTCAAAAAACTTATGCAGGGTGGTGGCGCGCAGGGTTCAAATGTGAAGGACCATCGAGACATGAAATGTTTAAATAACAAGAACTATAGCTCCCCCCCCCCCAATCTGTGCTACTGAACAACTAAACAGAAGGGTAGTCCACAACTGAACTTCCAAAACTAAAAACAATCCGGAAAGAAAACAGCATAACCTTTGACACTAAAATCAGACTGATGCGCTCCTTGGTCGTCCAAACCTTTGTGTATTCAACACGGCCAGTAAGCGATGGCTTATGAAGGATTTTGACCAGGCTTGGCTGCCCACGTATGTTCCTATCAATTCTCAAGCAACTTCATGTGAGACAAAAAAGCCAGATTGAATACAAGATGCACGCTAGTTTGCTGACGGACCTTTCCCCTCTACACACACACATATCTTATTGTTCTGTTTTTTTAACAATGGGTATTTAACAGCTCTTTTAATGAAAACATGTTAAAATTTGGCTACCCGTACTGACAGTGAGATTGGGTTTTAATCTGTTGGAACTAGAGCTCTAGTGATTTAAAATAACATTGTAATGGTTAAAATACAATAAAAAGTCACTAAATTAGGTTTTTACTTCATTTTCATGATTTAATATAGACCTGTATAAAGTAGATGTCCAATAGATTATTTAATTGTACACGTGGCTCTGAATCAATTTTTTAGAAACAGTAGCTTCGACAGAGAGTTAATAGCTTAAAGTAATTCAGTATTTCGCTGTTGCAAAAGAGAAAACAGAATCAAAATTTTATTCTTACACTACATTGTCATACAAGATTAAAAACAATATAAAATAATGACTATGTGAACCCAGTTGAAACCTGCATATTTTTCCACAGCTCATGCAGACAAAGCTGTTGTCCACTGATTAGTGGCGGTCTGTTTAACTTTTAATAGGTCTATTAAGTTATGGTAATTGCTTTACTTGAACATGATTTTTACATTCTTGCTGAGCTATATCTTTCCTCTTTATTTCACAAATAGAGTTGAGCAAAATACAAGCTGAAATTCATAAATAATGACAAACACACACACGGGTTCACAATGTCACAAGTTCTGTTCTCTTCTACTATTTGATAACATTATGAATAAACAGACAAAATTACTTTGAAAAAAGCACATGGCTTACATTGTAAAGTTTATAACAACATCAAACTTTATTTTTCTCTCCACAGATGAAGTCTTCAAAATCTGAGCCATAATGGAATAATGAAATAAAGTTACAGAAAAAACAAAACATAACTGGTCTTTTTTTTTTTAAAGCCAATCATGTTATAGCCTAAAGAAATTTGCCGAAATTCCATTGAAACAAGACTAATTAAATTTTTTAAAAATATCTCACTAGGAAAAAAAAAATTATAATTAAAAAGACATTAGGTAGAAATATAATATATAGTCCCTTCCCTAATTTTAGTTGAAAATTTAATACTAAGGAGAGGTGTGAGCTGGGCAGGTGAAGCTATATTTGTAAGCCTTTACTCAACAAAACTCAATGCAACTGTATTTTAAAAAACACACACACACTAGGGCAACATGAAGAACATTAATGTGTTTACAGTTAGACATCAAAGAAGAAGTTTGATCAGTACTGGAGTTGGAGCAATAGAGTTGTATGGCTAGGACAAAAGATTCCTTTTTGCTTTGTGTCTCAAAACATATGGAGATAGGATTGGGAAACACATTTTCCCTTATTCACAACCTTGTGTTTCAGTAATGATAAGCAACAAACTGGCTCCTATTCAATTATTTACAACACTATAGTATAAAAGTGTATGGCCTTGTGTACAAAGAAGCTATAATTAAAATGAAACAACAAGAAAGTATTCTAACATACATTTGAATAATCTGATTGTATTAAGCAAAATATTGGATTAAAAAAAAAAAAGTTTGACAAGAACATATAAAAAGCATGATTAAAACAGACATCTTTGATTCTTTTAATAAATCCAAACTTTAAAAAAAATTCTACAATACCAGGGCTTTGCAACTGTTCAGGGCAGCAATGATGGCAGCCAACATGTTTATATAAAAGAAAATAAAAACAAAGAAAACAGTGTCACTACTTGGCTAACTTATGAAGGTGTCACCATTTCTCATTTTAAGCAGGACTGCCAACACTAGGGTTAATATATTTATAACCCAGCGCTGGATGTTAGATCACAAGGTCTGAAAGAAGTACTTTTCTTTTTTTAACTATACTGGATGTTAAAAAAATGTTGAAAAATGGATCTTGTAATAGCACCACAATTATTCTTATATATCTTGTGTTTAAAGTAAAAAAACAACCAGACAAAATAATTATGTACAACTAGTCTCATTAGTTAGTGAAATAAAAAATAATATCACACAGCCAACATTATTTGAATGCAGTTTCAAAAAAAGATGAATAAATAAATTTATAAAAAAAGATAAAACATAAATTATGACAAGCATTATAAATAGTGCCAAATTCATGACTCAACAAACATCTGCTCAAAATACAATAATCAATCTTTTTGAAGTAATCAAGATATTAAATGGTTTCTTTGAGAATATTTTTGTAAAATATTTTAATGCTATAAATTAATACATGTGACTGAATTAATGTGACTGAAAAACAAAATCAACATCCTTTAAAATCTATAAAACACAACTTTCTAAAAACTGACCAATGACAGGTCCACATTTGTTTTTGTCCATGTGTGATGCAGAGCCATAGACTCAACAAGTTGAGGATCAAGAGGAATCGGCCTGTTGGATTGAATATCTGAAAAAAGAAAAGGAGGCATGCAGTGTTAGGCCATATTGGTGACAGCTGGTTCTTTAGTAAGATACACATAGGACAGGCCTTATTCTTGATGGATTTTTCATACTATTCTATACTAAAGAGTCGCATGTGATACAAAAAATCTGGGAGGATAATCTCTTTGCTTAAATAAAAGCTTGATTAACAACACCAGTAGTCTGAATTGTTTCTTGACTAACAAAAAATGCGCATTATTTTCTTCAAATTATTCTTCTTTTAGATTAAAACTTTTTAGATTAGTTTGTTATTTTAGCTCTCGTACTTGTTTGTAATGTTATCACAGTGCCTTGAGCCTATAAATTAAATTATTATTATCTATGTACTTTCCTAAGCTATGCCTATATCTTTCCTATCCCCTTCAAATGGTCTAAATTTTAAGCCTACACAAAGTCTTTTCCATAAATCTAAAATTTTTTTTACTTGCAGGACAGAAATTTTCATCTAATGATTAAACCATCTAATTCTTCTATGTCGAAAGATTCAATAAAATTAGATTAACTATCAAGCTGTATGCTTCAATGTTAATTGGAAAACTTTTCGGACTATCCGTATATCTCGATGCTGAGAACAGGTATAGCATTATTAAACTTACTGGATGCTGCCAACTCTAGGTGTTTCAAGAATGTAGACAAGGGAGGAAATGTTGAGGTTATGGCAGTGGGAGGTAATCTATGCTGACTTGGATTCTCTTTAAGAACATTAGGAGCTAAACAAATAAAAAAAAGATGCATCAATTTGAAATTGCTAAATTTAAGTGTTCACTGGTTTTGATAGCTTTAAAGATCCCCATTTTAACAACAACTTAACCCTCCCTTGGGGGTACCATGAAAAGTCATGTGTTTGGTACCATAAGCTATATAATCAGTATAACAGCAATTTATTATAATATTATGTTGTCCTTGACATAATTTGTTATGAACATGTATTATAACATCTGAATAATTATTGAACCATGTTCCATGGACAAATTTTAGGTTATTTCAACATGCTTTAGGCATTGCTTTGATTGCACACTTGCTTGGTTTGTTTTTTTTGCACACAAACTGATTGCACTCATTACAGACTAGTTTGATTTTCTTGTCACATGATCTGGGACAAATAGAATATCTCTTGCATTGTCCTGAATGAGGTTGTATGGTGCTTGCTGTTGGTGTCGGAGTAAATAAGGGAAAAAATTCCATCACATTGAAGGTAGGGTACTATATGGTCAATATGACCCCAAGCAAAAGTAAACCTAAATAATAAATAAACAGTAATACTTTGAAATTATCCAGCTTTTTTTAATGTACTTAAAAAAAAAAAAAAATAGGCGAGGTCACTATCATTATAGTTTAAAAAATAAAATTGGTACAAACGGGGCTGGAGTCACAATGACCCATTGTACCAGAGCAGGGTTAAAATACATACAACAGGATAAAGAAAGTAAAAAGGAAATGAAATGACAAGGTGTTGATGGGAAAGTATACTACACTATGTGACACTATTCAGATGGTGACACAAAATGAAAGTATACTACACTATGTGACACTATTCAGATGGTGACACAAAATGAAAGTATACTACACTATGTGACACTATTCAGATGGTGACACAAAATGAAAGTATACTACACCATGTGACACTATTCAGATGGTGACACAAAATGAAAGTATACTACACCATGTGACACTATTCAGATGGTGACACAAAATGAAAGTATACTACACTATGTGACACTATTCAGATGGTGACACAAAATGAAAGTATACTACACTATGTGACACTATTCAGATGGTGACACAAAATGAAAGTATACTACACTATGTGACACTATTCAGAATGTGACACAAAATGAAAGTATACTACACTATGTGACACTATTCAGATGGTGACACAAAATGAAAGTATACTATACTATGTGACACTATTCAGATGGTGACACAAAATGAAAGTATACTACACTATGTGACACTATTCAGATGGTGACACAAAATGAAGGTATACTACACTATGTGACACTATTCAGATGGTGACACAAAATGAAAGTATACTACACTATGTGACACTATTCAGATGGTGACACAAAATGAAAAACAACAAAAGTAATATAAACAAAATTATATAACAAATAAATATTAAGTGAGTGAGTGTTTTATTTAGAGTTGACAGTAGCTGAATACCTGCATATTTAATACATTGCTTAATTTAGTACTAATATATTTCGCTGCATTTTGAACTAATATGCAAAATATAACACCATCATTTAATAGCTGCAGTAAAACAATAAACCTTATTTGGAGGAATGTTGAAGCAGACTGTATTGTACTCATCACAGCTTTAACTCATTCAAAGAGTTTTGTCCTACAGTCTATTGTAATGCACACAAAGCTTAATTATTTTAACTAATTAATCAATTAAGTTCATTCACTTGGTTTTTGAGAACACTAATTTGCTAACAAAGAAGTTGCATGAACAAGATATTTGCTTCATCAAGAACAGACATTTTTTTTCCCAACATGTGGACTGCATTGAATACTCTCCAACTTCTTGATTTACTACAGCTTAAATTTTAGTTTATCATCTTTCTTTATAGCTCCTGTAAAACAATAAGTCTTGTGTGGAGCCATATTAAAACAGACAACACTTTCAACTTGCTTGACTCATGCCAAAGACAAAAAAAAACAACTCAATCCAACTATCACTTGCCAGTAAGCCCACTTTATTGCTTTTAATAACAAATATTTAAAAACATTTGGACATCAGGTCTCATACTTAATAGTAGGACAGGTAAAGAAAGAGGAAAATAAGAGTGGGGCAAACGGTCAGATTAGGAAATAAGTTGACCTCACTAGTTGAAACAAAACCTGGTGACACATGAATAAAACAAATAAAATGCACTAAATCTGTTTCTCAAATATCTCACATAGCAAGTGACCAGGTACATAAGCATTTTCATTTTTTTAAATAACTTCTTTAAAAATACCTATATTTATATTTGATTTGTAAGTTTTGGACATTCCTTCATGTATACAAGAGATGGAACTGGGCAGGGTTGGAACCAAAGGATAGTCCAGAGCGCACACTAAAGAAAATGTTTCTTAAGTTACTTCTTTAATGTATTTATATTTGATCTGTAAGTTGATGGACATGCCTTCATGTATACAAGAGATGGAACTGGGCAGGAATGGAACCAAAGGACAGTCCAGAGCGCACACTAAAGAAAATTTTTCTTAAGTTACTTCTTTAATGTATTTATATTTGATCTGTAAGTTGTTGGACATGCCTTCATGTATACAAGAGATGGAACTGGGCAGGGTTGGAACTAAAGGACAGTCCAGAGCGCACACTAAAGAAAATGTTTCCAAAGTTACTTCTATAATGTATTTATATTTGATTTGTGAGTTGATGGACATGCCTTCATGTATACAAGAGATGGATTTGGGCAGGGTTGGAACCAAAGACCAAAGGATAGTCCAGAGAGCACACTAAAGAAAATGTTTCCTAAGTTACTTCTTTAATGTATTTATATTTGATTTGTAAGTTGATGGACATGCCTTCATGTATACAAGAGATGAATTCGGGCAGGGTTGGAACCAAAGGACAGTCCAGAGCGCACACTAAAGAAAATGTTTCCAAAGTTACTTCTTTAATGTATTTATATTTGATTTGTCAGTTGTTGGACATGCCTTCAGAAATGAAAACTAGTACATCCTAGCCTAGATCTCCTTGAAGACAACAAGAGATTGCTGCATGAAGAGGTTGTAACCTGAGACCAATGAGAAAAGTCCATAGAACATACCACTCAACTAAGGGCCATCTTTATCCCATATAAGGTATAGAAAATTGTAGCAGAAACAAAAATAACAATAACATAGACCCTCTACACGCAGGTACCGGAAAAATGGGGATGATATCTTTATACTGTGATGAAAAAAAAATCCCTTCTCTCAATTAAAGATCAATTTCTTGACAGTATGCAAGCAATTACACTAAATTTTATACTTGTATTTCTAATTATTGATAATATGCACTAAAATACAATGAAATCATAAGACTTTAGCTACCTCTTAAAAGAATCTGGGAAACTTGGTTTCTTGCCCTGCGCTCCTTAGACATTGGATGATCCCATCTTTCGAAGCATTCATCAGCAAATGGCTACAGAAGAGAAATAATTTTTAGCATATGTCCGACTGGCAAATAATAAAAAAAAAATCACCAGGTCAGTTTTGAATGGGCGGCTACAAACTCTGTAATGAGAGAGATTGGACAAAAGAACATTTACCATGCTATGGGACCAAGAAAACTTGCTTTACAAAAGCAGTTATAATAATAAAATAAGAATATTGTATTTCTTTTTTACAAAGCTTATATCAACTCACTCTGACTGTCTGTCTATTTGTCTGTTTGTCTTGTAAAAAGGGTGTATATGTTATTTCTCCCACACCCATTTACAGATAAGTTGAAACTTCACACAATTATTCATGGACATAGACAAAACATCAATCAATTAAAAAAGGGAACCAAATAGACAATTAATTACTGGAATTAATTATTTTGTTTAATAGCAACAAGGGAAACTAATACTTCAGTATTCACATATATGGCTAAATTTGTTGGGTTAAGTCACCTTCAAATAATTGTTAATGCTATTTCTTCCTCACACATTCTCCAATCAGCTTGATACTTTAAACAATTATTTATTGTACCTAACAAAACATGAATCAATTAACAAAAATACTCAACTAGTTAATTAATTATTTTGTTAAATACTGAATAAGGGAAATAACTTGTACATTATTAGTAGATATAGTTTAAAGGCCGAAGTTCTTCCCCTTTAGATAAGCTTTTTTTTTAAGAAAGGATTTTTTATATTTCGCTTGTTTACAAAGCTTATATCAACTCATTCTGTCACTCTGTCTGTCTGGTAAAAAGTTTGAACATGTTTTTCCCCATTTCCCATTCTCTGATCAAGTTAAAACTTCGCACAATTATTCATTGAACCTGACAAGACATGAATCAGTTAAAAAAAAAAAAAAAAAAAAAAAAAAAAAAACTTAAACAATGACTTAATTAAGTAATGGTGATTAATCATTTGTTTGATTTTGAAATAAGGGGAATACAATATTATAAGACAAATGCATTATAAAGAAAGGATGGACCGTTACATTTTTAGAATAATAAAAATTCATGCGTCTAGTGCCTGTCAAATGCTAGCAGCTAGATTTGATCTAAAACATTTAGTAATAATTGATTGAATATAATATGAATGATCTATAAAACTTTTTGAATCTTTTAAAAAGATCAAATATAACTGTTATAAAATTAGGTTCTGAATTATATTCACTGTTACAGTATGCTTCTTATATTTTTGTATTCAGGCAGATTCGCTGATTAAATCCAATTTGATTTTCATAGTCATGTTGAAATATGGATTCAAAATGGTCCAAGTAGTTTTTGAAAATTTAGCAGAAGATTTGCTTTTATGTTAGGTGTTCTATAAATATTTTTGCCCCTTTTCATGAAAATTCCAATCAATTAAATCTTTATGAAACAGAAAAGCAATTAAAATTTTATATTCAATTTATAAAATCCAAAATAGTATTTTTTTAAATCAAAAAATGACATTGTATCTGTAACACTGTAACACTTTTTCCTTTTAATGAATAAATTCACTTGAATGCAATTGGTAAAAATATTTGCCAGATAAGCAAGTTTTAAGAACCATAAAGGATTTGTTAAATAATAATAGGGCCTACCTGTGGCAACCTTGATATGATCTGATATTTGATTAAAGGAATGTCAGCATCATCTGGCAAGTCTAAACATAGAAAACCAAAAATGTAAATAGCCACAATTACTTATTCCAGCCAAAATTAAAAACTAATTAAATATTCTCAGAAGCTTTTTAAATTTTTATTTGCTTATTCAATTAAAATTTTTTTTTCTGATAATATGACAAGATCTGCACCACATAAATGGTACAGGTGAGTGAGAAGTAACAAGCTTAACTTCTGAACAGAGAGGTCTAGGGTTCGAAGACTGGGATTTTGAATTTCAGAATTTTTAGAATGCCCTTAAGTCCACCCAACTGTAGAGGGTAACCAAGTTAGGAAACACAAAGGCTGTGTGTTGTTGTGCAGGCCACAACAAACTTGCTAACCATCGGTCATCGAAACATGAGCTTTACATTATCTGCCATATGGATTGCAAGGTCTAAAAGGGGAACTTGCATCACATATAAAGAGAATTAATAAAGATAACATTTATAAATAATATCTTATAGAAATATAGATGAGTGGACAGACGTAAACATTTACCTTTGAGAACCTGCAGTATGAAATCAGGAGTCAGTATCAAAATATGATTGTCTACATATTGGAAGAACAAGCTGCAATACAAGTTTTAGAAAACCAATGTCTCATTCTCTCCCTAGTATATTTAGTAACAAATCTTGTAATAATTACAGAATTATCCAGTCTGTTAATAGTCTTTATTGAAATAATTAAATTATGTGGATGGTTCATACCAATCCAGCACATGATGCCTTTTTTATCATTTAATTGCTATAAAAAAAAAAGCATTTCATTTCTTCTTTTTCTAGATCACACATTCAGTTTATAATCATAATCTTAAGGGTAGGTTGCCTCTAAAAACAGTTTAGATGATTTTGAACTACAAAAATCAGAATAAAAAGAATGACACAAAAATTCCTGTATTTGTAAATCAACTGGAATCTAAACCAAACATAATACGCTCAGCTGAAAAAAAGTGTTGTTTATAGCCAAGAGTTGATATTGTTATAAACCTGATGATGACACAGATGGGGGTAGTGCTGTGTGTTCTTAGTCTACCCTAATCGTCCCAGTCCAGCGCAGGATGAGCGGTCAACTGTGACCAGTGACAGTTCGGAAACGACCTGTGTGTAAATATTACACTGCGATTGTGATCATTCTGAGTGGTCAAGAACGTTCCATCCGATTCTAGAAGGCCAGTAGAGACACTATAATAGAGCAAGTGTGTTTGAGTCAAGACTTCACGACACTTCACGTTACCTCGCAATGTGACCAGTAGGAGGCGAGAACCAGCACGGTGTGTGAAGTCAGGCGGAGCAATACTAGGTTTTTGTAAAGACAGTGTTAATGTTGTTGCCAATTGTGATGTATATGAAATTAAACTGACTGATACTTTGGAGCCCTGAGTTGTGAGGTTCTTTAAGTTCGTTCTGTCGTGTGGTGCAGTTTGAAGAGAGCAGGGATAGTAGGAGAGACGTAACAATATCATTCAAAGCAAATCTAGAGAAATATATATTGTTATGAGCTTCTAAGTATAGATTTTATTTCAATACAGGTACATTGTAATATTTTATTGTTCTTTTGTGCGACTGAATGACTAACAGGTTGTAATTGTTGAAATCAGGAAAAAAAAAAGCAAATAGTGAAATTAAACTGGTCCACTTACTGTATATCCAGACATTTGAATCCCAGAGCAGTCAAAAAACTTGAGAAACCTAGATAAAGGGTGTAAAAAACACATAAACGTTTAAGATTTTTAAAGTGAATGTATGCAAATAAAGTGTAGACAATGTAATATTTATTTTACTTCCAAAGATATCAGTATCTTTTTAAGTGGGTATATACCTTTTGTTCTTTCAAATATTTATATTTTGACAAAGATGAGGGTTTTTTTTAAATAAAAGTATCCATATAAATACTATTTAAAAAAAATGTATGTTAAAAACAAAGTCTAAACAAAGTTTTTAAACAAAAATAAAAATTTCATAATTCAATTCATTTCTTAAAGTATGCTAAAGAAATATGTTTTTTCTAAATGTTTTCTAGAACACTTGAGACTGAGTTCTTTTTGTCATTCTGAGACCATATGCAAGTATTTATCATTGAACACACTTTGTTTCTATGCACAAATAGACCTTTAAGCCTTTGTATATTTTTCTTTTGGCACATACAATGGGAAAATAACTACATAAGCAAAGCACATTAAAAATGTTTCATAAATTATCTGTTACACATTTAGTATGGGATGTGATGGTTGAGTGGTAAAGAACTTGGCTTTTGAAATAAGAAGTCTCAAGTTTGAGTTCAGGTGAATACTGAGATTTTGAACTTCTTGATTTTAAGAATGCTCCTCAGTCCACAGAACTCTAATGGGCACCTGAAATATGTTGGAGAAGTAATGGCGGTTGTGCTGGACACATGACACTCTCGTTAACAGTCAGCCACAGAAACAGATGAGCTTTACATTATCTGGCTCCATTAATCACAATTGTGAAAGGGATACTTTGCTTTCTTTATTCAAAACATATTTAGTTATCTTGTAGAGGTCAAAAGAGTAGATATCATTCAAAACTATTAAAAAAATTAAATAATCTATAAAAAAAAAGGTGTGCACACTGATTAACATCTATTAGCCTAATAAAAAGAGAAATGAGTTAACTGAATAGAAATACTTTGTCCTTGATTATATTAAAAAATAACAGATAGATATTTTATCACTTTGCTAAGATAGAGATGAATGCTGTGAATAAATTGTTTGATCATGTATTTATATACATTAGCCATTTATTGAAAAAAAAATTTAGAATACTATAATTATGTATTGGCTTAGTATAGATGTTGAAAATCACATTATTCCCACTGAGCTGCAAATTTTATTTTGCCTTCCCTACCATATGTAATAAATTCATTTATTATTTAATTTCCTATACCAGCAGGAAATGGATATCCAAGGTCACTGACAGTCAAATAAAATCTTTCAAACAGTTGAAACAGTTCATACTCATCATTAGTCCCTGGTAACTGTCTGTGGAGAAAATATATGCTGTTATTTTTGTTAAATTACTTTAAACTTAACTGCGATGTATATTAAATGCAGAACAATGAGAATTATTCTGATAAAAATTAGTCTAACAAAATCACACGTAAGATGGTACTAACATATTTTCTTTATTAGTATATTCATATTTTGTCATCAATGTTGAGCAACTATTAAAATTTAGCTTACAGATTTGGCAGAAGTGAATCATCTAACTGCTGGGACAGTTCACTGCCTCGCAGGCTCCAAATTAAATGGCATAACTGTCTAGCAACTTTAGCCTGCAACAATGAAAACAATCTTAATACTTTTCACATTGCTGCTTTAGTAAAATAAAATGAGAAGATAAACAAGTTTTACTAAAAATGGTGAACTCATCATTGCATGAAATTAAATACTTTTAGAAATATTTCAGTTCTAAAATGTATTTAAAACGAAATAGTGGGAAACAGTCAAATGATAGAATTTCATTCCTTGACTGATGTTAAAATAAATATTAGAGATAAGTGTACTAGAGATAATCCATGAGCTCTAGTGGAAGGGAAAAAAATCCACTTATTGATTCTAGAATTGAAAGAACTTAATTAAAATAATCCAATAGAACTATGGGTTCTGTCTAAGGTAGGCAGCTCAATAAACAGACTGCAGCACCATTAATCAACACTTGGAAGCAATCAGTGACGTAGATCAAATGACTAAGTTGGAAACTTACTTGACAGTACAAATATTCTTTTGCCACATTTCTGGCTTTTGAATGTGATTCTTTGGGTAGATGTTTGAGCAAGTGATTGTGTAGGAGTTCTTCAGTCTAAGAAAAAAGCAAAAAATAGACTAGAGTATTTAGTGCAGTGCAGTAAAAGAGACTAACCCAGGGAGCCTAAGTATTTGCTCAATTGTGCTCTCACATGTACACCTTAGTTTTTAAAATGAAAAAATGGTCAATTCTATATAGAAAACACTGATTACTAACAATAAAAACAAATCCTGATGCTTAATTAATAAAATATATTTTCTGATATTAATTATTTATTCTGAATTCTAATTCTGATAAAAAGCTTCTTATGTTATTCTCCATTAAACAAAAACAACCAAATTCCTAAAAACTATTCACACTGTGAAAAGTCAAGTAACTTAATTTCTTTTTTTTTAATCAGCACTTTTATAAATAATACCTTTTTACTAACATTATTTACAAGATAAGATTATTTATTAATACATATGATACAAATAAGAATATCTTCTAATACAGTTATTTGAGGTGCGGTGACTGAGAGGTAAAGTGTTTGGCTTCTGAACAAGGGTCCCAGGTTCAAATCCTGGGACTTTTTATTTTAGGATCTTTGAGCGCCTGACTTCACCCAACTCTAATGGGTACTTGACATTAGTTGGGGAAAAGCAAAGGCAGTTGGTTGTTAAGCTGGCCACATGACACTTTCAATACATTACCTTTACATCATTTGCCATATAGATATATTATATATATTTATAGCTTTTATATAGCGCTACTTTCATGCTTATAGCATGCTCAGAGCGCTTCGGTCCAATCTCATTTGTGGACCAGTGGGGGGGAGGGGGTATCTAGGAGTTGGGTCTTCCGTGCTGCCTTTAAGCACTCAGTAAACACAACTCTGCCCGAGTCGGGTGTCGAACCTCGAGCCCCCTTCTAGGTAGTCAAGCCAAGCCAAGTTCAAGCGCACTTAGCCTCTCGACCACGCTTCCCACTCATAGATGGCAAGGTCTGAAAGGGGAACTTTACTTTTACAAAGTACTTTACAGAGCTATTCTATTTTTTTAATAGAATAGGAAAGATTTATATAGGAAAGATTTATATATGGTTCTATATATTTAACTATGAAATTTTTTTTAGTCTTTTACCAGCATTGACAATCTCCTCTTAAAAATGTTTGACTCTGATGATATTTTTCTCTGAAGAAACAAAGGAGCTGGACCTAGCACCATGTCTGTTCGACTTTGGCGGCCACTACTAGCTGAAAGATCCAAGACAGTTGACTCTGAAAGCAGTGATCTCCTCATGGAAGTAGTTATTTCTGTGATTTTCAATGTGTATACTCCATCAAAAAATGAATCCTCAACATGCATAGCATCCCACAGCAACTACATTGATTGTAAAATATGAAAATAATAAAGTAGAAATGCTAATAAAAAAATAAAAGGTCTTAGGTTTTAAAGTCTTTTACATTTGAAAACCACATCACAAGCAAAGATATTAGAGACAGGGTACTGCAGCGACTGGACCCCATGATGACCTGCTGACTATGGTAAAAAAAAAATGCAAGCTAAAAATCTATGGCCATATTACAAGGTGTTCATGGCTAACAAAGACCTTCCTTCAGACAGAGAAAGCGATGGGAAGAAAACATAAAATAATGGATGGCCTGCAAAAGACAGAGAGGAATGGAGAAAGACTGTCGACAAATCTTGCATGGTGCCCCAATGGTCGAAGAGACTAAGTGATAGGTAATGGTAAAGGTTTTAATATTTATAGTAAAATACTTCGTTATACCAGGAAGTACAAAGCAAACAAATAGTCAGTTTTATACTTATAAGAAAGGAACAATGAAGGGTTCACATTAACCATACAGAAGAGTTATCTCATCTTCTTTTTGCATAATTTACAAATAACTCTTCAAAAGAGAAAAGTTTATTAATTTGAAAATTCTCACAACTTAGTACCCAACCTATTTTACTTACAACAAAAAAACTTAACATAAAATTTGAAAAAAAAAATATATAAGTAAGGTGTACAATATGTTTGAAGAAAATTATTTTTCAAAATATTTTACACTAACAAAGACATTTTTATTTGTCAAAGTTGGTAAGAAAAGTCTAACCTTTAGTCAAAACATAAAGTAATATTCCTTATTCCTCTTGAGCTACATTTTATACTCGTTTCAAACTTGGTTAAATGCAATAAGAAGAGTGAGAAGAATGATACAAACTTTTCCGCCAGCTTCTTCCATTTCAGCTTGCCGGTAGGTTCTCATCACTGTCACGTGATCAAATCTTGTAGGCAGTTCTGAGTGTCGAAGCTTGAGTCTGCGTATCAGTGTTTCCCAGTAGTCCTCTTTAGACCTACTCTTACTGTCTTTTATAAGTTTCTTGTTATAGTCCACCACCTCTAGAGGCATGTATGAAATGTGAGCCAGGCGCTCACCAGCTAAGTTCTGAAACAGAAAGTATGGTATATATATAGATTCAAACTTGATTAGAAGAATCATCATGATTGAAATGATAGAAAGCTTCTTCTGGAAAAAGTATTTTGTTGTAAGCAACCAACTGAATTTGAATTAGCAGGCTGTCAGAATGCATCAAAATAATCAGAATAGCCTATGGTTTCAAGCAGTCATATATACAAGTTCAATCCTGTTTGACTAAAACTGTAGGGTAGAATAATCTGCATATCAAGTACTTAGTTCTAGATCTGCAGACATCTGTAAGTCTGTTTATATGTAATGGTAAAAAAAAATAATATTTTAAAATTAATTTAATAAGCAATATATTTAATTGGCAATGTTCAAAACAATTTGTGTAAGCACTGACTTTCTCATATTGCCCTCGGAGTGTCTGTGATGCTGTGAAGGCCAAAAGGTTTAAAACCTCTCTGTCTACCTGTTTCTTCATTTCTGCATATGTTGAAGCTGAAACCAAAAAAAAATACTTTAAAAAAAAAACAGTTTAGATCAGTCATGTATTTAAATTTGTAATCAATCTAGACTAAAATTAATAAACACAAATATTTTTACCATTTCTTTTTGTTTAGCGCAATGTCATGCTTTTAGCTTTCTCACTATCACTTGTCTGAACCAGTTGTAAAGGCGTAAGGAAAAAATAAAGGGCGGGGGTATCTGGGTGATAGCTTTTTAAATGCATTTAGAAAAAAAGTGAACGAACTGAATTTGAACTTGAGTGATAAAGCCTCCTCATCCTCCTTTAGACAATACACTAACCATTCTGCCACCGAATCGCTTATGAAAATAGAAGGTTTTATAGTTATCTCTTGTTAGCTTCAAACTTTAAAATGACGGACCTACAAAGTATAAAGGGGGTTAATTCAATTTATATCAGCTTGATCCGAAATTGGGTGTGAGAGAAATAACCTGTATAAACTTTTTACCAGAGTGAGTGAGTTGATGTAAGCTTTGTAAAAAAGAAAAATGAAAAAAAATATTACATTTCTAACCCATCCCTGTTGAACATTATCTAAAGAATTAGAAAATAAAAAAAAAATAAAAAAAATATTTATGAACTCTTTGCTCCCATCCTGAAAAATAACAGTCTTATAGAAAGACAACATATTTTTTTACATTCTTTGGGATTCCAAAGAATAATATTCCTGATTCTTAAAAATCACAATAAAGTACCATAAATTAATAATTAACCTGCAAGTAATATTTTCTCTAAAGATTTTGTATGAAAAGACCTAATGACCCTAATCCACAAGACAAAACAATTTACTACAATTTACTAAAAGCCCAATACCAAGTCTATGTCCAAAATTGTGAATGGAACCACCAAACAGAAAATGATTAATTGATAGAAGTACAAAAACGTCCCCAATTCATTAGAAAAAAAAACAACAATAATATATATATATATATATATATATATATATATATATATATGCCTTGAGATCAATGGGGAGTGAGTTCCAAATACATATGACATGATATAACCTAGATGGACAGGATTTTCACATTAATTATAATTAAAAATGTCCTTAATTAATTAAAAGATCTGCCATATTTTGTCTAATACTTGCCAACTAGAAATTCTGTGAACATGCTGTTGATTTCTGATATGGTCAAATTGTCACAAAGTATTTCAAACAGCTGTGGACAGAAAAAAAAAAAGAATTTGATATTATTTGCATATTCTGAAGTAATAAAATAAATACATACTAAATGTAATCAGAATAAATCTTAAGCTATTGCTACAAATTAAAATCTGAAATATCATGATCATAACAATATGATAAAGTAAACATTCAGGAAAGATTTGTATGTTAAAATTGTGAGCCAAATGTTTACCTTCTTAACAATAAAAAAGTCTTTGTTATGAAGAATCATATAATGAAGGATGGCTAGTCACTAATAAAATAAATACATACTAAATGTAATCAGAATAAATCTTAAGCTATTGCTACAAATTAAAATGGAAATATAAAAATCTGAAATATCATGATCATAACAATATGATAAAGTAAAGATTTGTATGTTAAAATTGTGAGCCAAATGTTTACCTTCTTAACAATAAAAAAGTCTTTGTTATGAAGAATCATATAATGAAGGATGGCTAGTCGCGTCTGCCAATATGTATTTTGGAAACTGTCCAGAATCAGGTCAGTGTTGAGGACAAGCTTTAGCATACAGCCACTGCGATAGTCATATAGGTGTTGGGCTGATAAATACATTTGTATAAAAAAAAAGATGTAAAAAAAAAATGGACTGTAATAAGTTAGAAGTACTTTCCTTCAAGGGCACATATCTATATAGATTATTATTTTCTTTTTGCTTTTGTATTGCACATATATGCTCTAATAGCGAGTGCACTCTGGTCCAATCTCTTTTGTGGACTTGTAGGGGAGAGGAGCAAAATGGGAGAAGGTTTTCAAGCTACCTAAAAGGTAGATGCTCAAAAATTGAATTCAGATCTATTAGATCTTGAATGAAAAATTCCTACTTCACATCAGGATTAGAACTTTAGCCTAATAAATTAGGTAGTCTCGCAGTTTGTGCCACTCAGCATAACTAAAATAGCAGTCAGAGATAATGATAGTGTTACATATCCAGCATCAAAGATTTCTTTGTACATGCATTATATAGCTCTACATTTACCTTTTCACACACCAATTACAACCAACATTAAATAGTATTTTGTCAAAGCCAGATTGATGATGACTAAAGCCATTCAGCAAAATGAAAAAGGAAATAACAGATCAATATAATACATTCCTGCTAGAGTAGTAACAAAAGAGATGACTAGTTGGGACTTACAATAAATCTGGAAAGAGTAAACCAGCTTTTGAATAAAAATAAGTGAGATTGGGTAAGAATATTTGACAAAACAAATTTACATGATGAAAGCTATCTAAGAGATGATTGGGTAATTGTCCTGTACATTTAAATTGGTTGTTTGTGGCCTGAGAAAGGAATGCGATGGCTAGATTGTTTGATCCTAAAATTGTCAATGTTGAGGTAATGAGACACCAAGGTCAGATAAAAAAGTGCTGCCATTGGATAATCTACATCTGATAAGATTATAAAACAAGTGTAACACTCGCTATTTTGTGTCACGTTATTTTGATAAATTTCATGCTATTTTGTTCATGCCATTTTGTCAGTGCTTTATTTTTTTCCTTTTTTTGTCGGCTAACCATAGTAGTATACATTTTTTTTGAAACTATCATTTCACACTGCAAACGCAGACCTACCTATGGATCCTGATTGCAAATGCAGACCTACCTATGGATCCTGATTCACGAACAAATCCTTGGCAAGGCAATAGCGTCTTTATGTTACTGCAATATTCCGAAAACACTGGGATGGACTTTTGACAAAGTGAATTGAAGGAATGTCTGTCTCTACTGATACTGCTGGTCAAGGAGGTTGAGAAATGTGACATGCTGGATGTTTGCCTTGAGGTCATCTCATCTTTAACATTAAATCTTTAAAAATAAACCCATATTTTGCATAAACATAGATATGAATGATTCTTACATAGATATGAATGATTCTTGAGTCTTAAACTGAAATTACACTGAAAGTTAGGAACTTTTAATTTAAGATACACCCCAAGGACCTCTACTCAATAATGTGCTGTCTTATAGATGTACCAATATTAGTAATGAAAATATAAAAAAGTAGTCTTACTTTACTGATATAGGTCTTGGGTGAGGAAATGACTCTGAATCAAATGTATAATCTGTAAATAAAAACAAAATTGTGGCCAAAAGATGTAAGAACAAAAAATTTACTAGTTTGAATTGGAACCAAACATTCCTGCATTTTGCAATAATAGACTTTCTTTACATAATTGGGAAGGTAGACAAATGTTAATAATTTTTGGTGTAACTTCAGCATGGCAAACAAATCAAAAGAAATAAATCATTAAGCTAAACTTAAAGAAAAAAAAATGTTTTGATTCACATATATACCTGATTAATAACATTGTCAGTAAGGTAACAGAGGTGACTAATGGTAAAATGGTAAAAAAATGCTTTGGCAATAACAATAAATAAGAAAAGTCCTCAAAACAATTCATGCACACAAACACACTTTTTGATGTATTAGCATGGAGTGGAGCCCCATTTTGCCTGCAAAATTGTCCCAAAAAACCTGCAAGCATGATGGTACTTATGCCTTCATGACATCAATAATATATTTACTGCCTTCATGACATCAATAATATATTTACTGCTATTTTCACAGGAATAGATGTAAAATCTATAAAAAGATCTAGATATCTAGGTCTGGTTTTGATTTTTTTAAGAATACTTCAGTTCCATTGTCTTCTAAATGTTGAGTTCCTTTTTATTGCTTAACTTGGCTCGTTTGGGGTTACAATTAAATATTACTATTAATAACAATTATTACTAAACACACTTCAACTCCAACTCCAGATCTCCATGAATATAACAATGATACTTTAATATCCAATAGAGCACAAATAATACACAATAAATATTAATATTAATAAACAACCACTGCTTCCTGGACCGGGGACAAGACCTCACTGACTTACACACACTCTCACACATTCAAGGAAGACTAAACCATTCACTTCATAACACGTGCAAGACTATTCACATTTGAAACTTGGGCCTGGGAGTACCTAAACAAAGGGATATAGCTATCATACCAAAAAAAAAAGTAGCATATTCACTCTCTCCATACCGCCCCCTGACAATAGAATATGGCATGCTGGGAGATCAAACTTAGCCTGATTAAGTTTGTTTTGTTTATGTTTTTGACAAAAAGTAAAAGTATGAAAATTAACATGCCCCATAATTTAAGAAATGTCTTTTTAAAAATTTGACTTATTAAATTTTAGCTGTTCAAAAGCCGACTTGTATTTATGGCGGGAAAAAAATTGTCCATTACTGGCAATCAGTCGGACTGGCATTTACTAGCAAATTTTAAAATATTTTTAGATGTAATTTTGCAGGCATACCGGCAATCTGGCATCCATGTGTATTAGAACCAATGTACAGCACACTACTTCAAACTTAAATAACGACTTTAAAAATTTGTCAACAGGAAATATTAATTATTAATCCTGATCTTTCATTTTGTAACATTCGCATAGTGAACATACCATGAAGGAGAATATGGTGACATGGCTCAAAACTTGGTCCAACATTTAACAAGTGAACAAAGTATCCGGGCAACATCACAAGAAGGTAACTCCCTGTCAAGACAAGAACAAAAACAATTTACTAAAATATAAAGAACAAAAAACATAATGTGTTCAACCTTTTCATTTGGCTGAATTAATAATTAACAAGTTGACCGGCGGTGTAGCATACTCCGCTTATTTTGTAGGGCCAGCCTTAGGCCACAGCAACCTATGCGACTGCAGTGGACCCCACACTTTCATAGGACCCGCGCTAATTCTAGGTGTACAAACTATTAAATTAAACCATTTTATAACTTATAACAGATTTCCCATGGCCTCCTGTCGATTTACTAGGAGCTCCTGGAAATCTCCTGAAATTGCAAAATATATGAAAAAGTCCTGGAAATATCCAGAAATTATTAAAATCTTTAGAAAACGCATACAAATCTCCTGAAATATATACACAAAAATTGTCATTTTGGGGTGTCATTCAATATGGAAAACACCAATCCTACACACGATTAAAAAAAAACGGTATTATGCAATAGCGTAATTGTGGAATCTAGTGAAAGAAGCTTCTCACGCCTCAAACTAATGAAGAATTACTTGAGGTCAACAATTCTCGTAGATAGATTGAAACATTTGGTTATTCTTGCTATTGAAGGTGATCTATGTAGGAAATAAAATTTTATGATATGCTGTATGACTCGCTAAACGCAAGGCTCGTAAAGTAGTTCTGTATGTAGTAAAGAATGAATAAGATGCAAAGACAAATTTATTTTCTAATACAAACTCTTAAATTTCACTTATTATCCGATACCCTATCCAAACTTGGCCCAGCGAAATCCATTTTGCATAGGGCCCCACAACTGTTGAGTCCGGCCCTGCTATTTAGTGAGAGTGAATACAGAGTAGATTACTTGTTCTCCTCTCCCCTCTTTTTTTCGCAGCTAAAACTACGTGGGGTAGAAGTAAAAAAAGAGTGATCTTTCCATGACCTCTTGGTCACAACAGTTAAGTCTGGCCCTGCTATTTTGTGACGGGTGAATACTTGTTCTCACCCCTTCTCTATTTATTTCATAGGGTAACTCTAGTCTGACTTGCAGAAATAAAAGAGTGATCTTTCCTTTACTTCTTGTCCAAACTCTTGAGCTATGAAGAGAATTATATATATGTAGATAATAATAGAAAATGGCTCATTATAAATGTCTTTTTCTTTTGCTAAAGAAGCTCTTTCTTCTTAAAGAGAAGTACAACAGGTTGTAGCCAAAGATTGATATAGATTTCAGTCTTAAATTGAAGTTATGTTTTATTCATATAGAATTGTATCAACTGAATTTCTATGCATGTTCTTGTGCCTTACTATTCTCTTTATAACCAATTTTTTTAGCTCTAATTTTCATTTTAAAAAAAAAGAAAAAAATATGAAACTCACCAACCCACGAGAAGACTAATCTCTTCTGGTTGACAACATGTTTAGGAAGACTAGACACACATCCATAAAGAGTTTTAGCTGTATAAGTGAAAGTATAAATAACTTTAAGCTGGATAAGAGAAGGTATAAATAAATTTTAGCTGGATTAGAGAAAGTATATATAAATTTTAGGGTAAAAAAAAAAATGTCAAGTATGTAAGCATGCCATACTAAGACAATCATCACTTTTGTAACATATACTTACCATGATGGACCATGCTGATATAGTACTCAACATTCTGATAATCATTGGGGCTCTACAAAATAAACATAAATGTATTGGTAAGTGATAGATTAAGTTTTAAATAAATAATAACGCAAAGCATTTTGTAACAATTTTTTTGCAGAGATATCTGAAAAATGGGAGTTGAAGATTTAAACTTATTTTGTATTAAAAAAAAACATATTTACTTACTTGTGGCCCATGTTCACTTTTCTGATCAGACATTAGTTTGTGGTAACAAAGACAGAATGTTCCACTTGATTGGGTCAAGACGGAAATGTTCAGTGACAAATCTAACACAATCAGAAAGAAGAAAAAGACTAATTAGCCCACACATTTATTTCATGATGAGTCAATAAAAAAAGGATTAGTCAAGAACTCTTCTACCTGGAATGCCAGTATGAAAGGGAATATCGCCATAATGAGGCCTGAAAAGAAAGAATTGAAGACTTTAAATTACATTTTTAGGGTTCTTCAAAGTGAAGATGCTGACAAAGTATTAAAAACAAAAAATCTTTCAACTATGACAGTGCTTACTTATCAGCAGTTCGAATGTATGGAAATGGAAAATTGATTGGTATGCTTATCTGAAAGTAAAATAAAAGCAGATACGTGTTATAGAAAGTGTACAAGTGTTCAGAAAGTTCATCTTAAATATCTTTACACAAAGTCACCCCCAACATAGTGTTTTTTAGTCTCAGCAAAACATTACTCTTTTTTAAAATCGTTTTCTAAATTCAATATTAATTTTTATTCCTTGGAGCTATTTTGGTTAAGTTTATGTTTCCCATGAAGATCCAAATGGTTGATATAGTAGAACAAACCACTGTGGCTAGGGGCTATGTGGAAGTTTGTTGAACAACACAAAGATTCAACAAGCAAATATAAAAAATCTTTTTTTTTTTTAAAAAAAAAAAAAGCTTATCTTGAGGGGAAGAACTCTGTCCTTAAAACTATATGTACCAATAATGTACAAGTTATTTCACTTATTTGATATTAAAATAATTAATTACCAATAATTAATGACTAATTGAGTATTTTTGATCATTGATTCATGTTTTTTTTAGGTACAATAAGTAATTATTTATAGTATCAACTTGATCAGAGAATGCATGAGGGAGAAAGATGTCTATAAATTAAATGGTTTTACTAACTATTAGCTGTGAAAATTCATTTGTGATAAAGAAAAGTCATTCTATTTTTTCTATGTTATATTTTTAAATGTTGTCACTTTTCTTGATGGAAAGAGTTGCTCTAATAAGATTGTTATTCAACAAATCATTATGGCAATATACAATATTTATCTTATGTTGGTTTTATTTTTCTATTACCTGTAAAGTAATGAGACTAAAAAAGCATTTATTCTAGTATTTAAATTATCTAACTGAAATGTCATTAGGTTCAGATGCTTTTGCTGATTTATAATTTGCAAACAGTTGAGTTTTATTTTGCTAGATATCATCATCATCATCCTCAAACTCCATTTGAGTGAGGGATTGATGTACCCAAATCCTATCTTTTATAGACCTGGATGAATACTCTGCCACTGCACATATTGTATACAAAAATCAGGAACAAAAGGCTTCCCTGCCCTGTTGAATCTGAATTAGGCTTGTTTAGGACAAGCATAAAGAGCATGAAATATGGCTTTCTTGTCCTAGTGACAGAAGAGACACTGAGTGATCTGAACCATGCCAAAGAGGAGTCAGCGTGGCAATGGCTCATTTATAATTTAATTATAATGGCCTTTTCAGGCTAGGATAGCCCTATCCACATAATCCAGACTCAGTCTGTGTGCTTCATATGCTCCAAGACTTAGCAGGCATTTTGGAATTCATCTCAGAACTCAAACCACTTTTCCTCTTCCAGCTTTTGAATAGTCTCTAAGGCATGGTCAAAACTATTAGTCAACTCAATGGCAGGTGGTAACCTTCTTTAGTCTGCTAGAGAGTCTGCAAAGGTATTAGCAGTCTATTTGTAACAGAAGCACTCAAATAAAAAGCAGAAATCAATAATTATACCACCAACTCAATAAACACACAATGATGATATTCATTAATTAATATATTAGAAAAGCAAAAAGATTTAGATAAAAAATAAAGCAGATCATTTAATTAATAAGATAAGGTACTTACCATATTCTCCGCCTTGCCATTGTTTTTGAACTGTAGTGTACACATGCTATGACTGATGGTGTCACTATTTGCTTGCCTGACATTGTGAATGTAATGCAGACGCTGATACTGAGCATCCCACTGGCACCACACAAATTTACGAACAATTTGTTCAGTTTTGGGCTGTCCACTCATCATCTAGTGGATTTAATTTAAACATTATATTTAGTCTTGCATTTAGTTGTTTCACCCACTCATTTTTTCACACCATTTAATTACTCTGACAACTTTGATCAATTGAATGAATACTAATAGGACTTTCCCATTTTTCAGACCTTAAGATCTATTGGGCAAATGATGTAAAAGTCGTTTCTGTGGCCTATGGTTAACGAGGGTGTTATGTGGCCAGCACAATGACAGACCGCCTTTACTTTTCTCAACTAATGTCAGGTACCCATTAGAACTGGGTGGACTCAGAGGCGCCCTAAGATCCCGAAATTAAAAGTCCCAGTCATCAGGATTCGAACCTGGGACCCACAGTTCAGAAGCCAAGCACTTTACCGCTCAGCCACTGCAACTCCAAAATGAATATGAAGTAAACTAAAAAAATTTTAAGATCTGAACATTGGAAGCTAAAAATCAAGACTGTACAAGTACTGAAACTTTAGAAATCTTTTTAGTAGCCCAGTGCTGTATCAATGGGTGACAAAGTCCCAATAGACAGCATTGAAGAATGCTAACATACTCAAATCATGCATCAAATGCAGGAAGTTTAGTATGATAGTAGATACATATTGAGTGAACTGAAAAATGTTATGTCATATAAAAAAAAGTAGTGACATGATATCAGCTACTAACCTAAAGAAATCAACTAATAATAAACTTAAGCATTAAACATCAGAAAAAAAAATACAAATGACTTACTATTCCTCTTTCTCCTATGCGAGCGGTCGGTATCTTATACAATCCAATAGCTGGAGAAAAAAAAAACAGCATGACAATGTATGTCTTCATGGTAAAAATGACTTTCCTGGGACCCCTATTTCTAATATTACATAAGTCATTAAGTTCTAAGATTTGCAATTTTAACAATTTCTTCTAGGCTTTTTTTTCTGCTGAACAATAGAATCTTACAGGTAGTGCAATGGAAACATAGGGTGGTGTTCTCAACTGCTCTATACTGTCATGTACTGGTATAGGTTACATTGGTTTAGGGTAATAGAGTGTGTCTTAGTTGGAGTAATTGGGTAATTCACAATTTTTCAAGGCTGTGAAGAAGTATCTGCAGTATGGCAGAATAAGCAACATAAAATGTTTGCTTTAAAAAAGGTAAATGATACTTGTGAATAAAAAAATGTGTAAAGGAACAAAGTTATTAGGATGTAACATACATTCTTTGTGCAAGAAGACCAGCATATCTGACTCTTTACTATGAGATGACTTGGTCTGCTCTGGATAAAGGAACTGAACTTTGAGAAATGTTGACCTCTCCATGTTGAGAGAGAAGACATTTTTTTCAGCTGACTGGAGCTCTGCCAAGTAGGCTTGGAACACAACTAAATGCCAGTAGAAAACAGGAAAAAGTATAATTTTAATGAATAAGACCACAAATTTTTGTTAAATTAATAGAAGATTTACTAAAAAAGATAAAAAATGTGAACATTTTTAGTTGATTATATTATAAATATGCTTATAAAAAGATAATTAGATAAAATTGTTTCATAAGATAAATAACATCATTTGATTAAATACAGACCTTCATCAAGAGATGTCTGAGAAATATCCTAAAAATACACTGGTTTGACAAAGTAGAAAACACCAAACTGTGGGAGATGAGTGGACAGAAAAATATAGAAGTGCAGATCTTAGAGAGGAAGTGGAGATGGATTGGTCACACCCTTAGAAAAGATACCAGCAACAGAGCTAGGCAGGCCTTAGAGTGGAACCCCCAGGGAATAAGACGCAGAGGAAGACCAAAAAGAACATGGCAACGCAGTGTACTTGAAGAAGCAGAGAAGACCGGGAAGAGCTGGGAAACCATCAAAAAACTAGCCAGAGACCGTGGAGAGTGGCGTGTTTTTGTCGAGGCCCTATGTTCCATGAAGAACTCAAAGGAGTGATGATGATGTTGATGATTAAGTTTTATTATAGATGTACTTCAAGAGGTGCAACTTAAGATGAAGGTCATATGCTATGCAACAAACACATTTCTACTAGAACCACATTCACAACACTTTAAAATAATGGTCTGAAATGTCACAAAGTCAAAGGGTACAAAAACTACCAAAAGTTAATCTCAGTCTAAAAGCTCGATAAATTATCAGATTCATTTGGTGAAGACAATGCCTTAAATATTTATTCTCTGAAGGGAAGTTGATAGTGTCTCAAGACAAGCAGCTTTTCTTTGGTAAACATTCTAAATGGCTAACATTTTTTTAATTTCTGAAGGATAAGAGAATTTACCTTTTTGTTTCTTGTCTACCAATGGGTCAACTGCTTTGGCAATACTAAATGCTTCAAAGAAAGAAAGAAATGTAATAATTTTATTCTGTATGGTGTTTCACATTAACATTACAGTTGAAACTTATATTATAACATGAATAGACTGACTAGTTAAAAAGAATATTCAGATTTTCAATAGGTGTTTTAGGTCACTTTTTTACATTTTTTATTTTTATTTTAAAGTGATATAGATAGAGACCCAGGGGCAGATGTATGTGGAGGACCTGGATGAGGATTTTTGTGGAGGCCACTTTTTCAAAAACTGTACATAAAATCTACTTATTAATAGTAATAGGAGTCGCTGTGGCTGAGTGGTTAAGGGATTGGCTTCCAAACTGGCGAAGACTGGGATTTTTAATATCGGAATCTTTGGGCACCTTTGAGTCCAGTCAGCTCTAATGGGTACCAGACATTAGTTGGGGAAAAGTAAAGGCTGTTGGTCATTGTGCTATGGCTACATGACACCTTTGTTAACAGTGGGCCACAGAAACAGATGAGCTTTACATAATCTGCCTTATAAATCACAAGGTCTGAAAAGGGAGCTTCCTTTTTTATTTTATTAATTATAATACTTACATCTAAGATCATGCTTTATTTTAGAAGAAAGAAATAAAGCATTAGTAAATTTAAACTCTTATTCATTCTTTTCAAACAAATATTTTATTCGCACTACATATTTAAGTAAAAAAAAATTATATCGAAGTTAATGGCCATAATATTTCAAGTATTGTCTCAGTCTGTAAAAATGTGAAAAAAATGTTTGAGAAAAATAAAAAAAAAAAGGAAAGGAAAACTTTCTGACCCAACAAAATTCAGATATTTTTAAAAATCTCTATTGTGAGGGTCCCTCTCTTGTAGAACCCTGCCTTCTCTCCCTTAAATCCGTCCCAGTAAAAACCTATAAAATATTAAATTTGCATTTGCAATACAGTAAAGCATATTACCTAGTAATGTCTTCTCTATATTGACAGAACAGGAAACAACCTTGACATGTTTTTTATAAGTGTAAATCACCTGATAGGGAAATTATGAAAAGAGTTTAATATTACATAAGTGAAAGTTAGCTGCTCTCAAATTTTTGAAGTTTTAAAATTGAGATGTAAATATTTTAAAAAATGGATTTTATAGACTGAGACTTACAGAATATTTTTGTGCTTCTGGTTCATATAATCCAAATACTGTGACAAACAAGTCGGGCTAGAAAGAAAAAAAAAGGTAAATATATCTATTGCTTAACCAGCTGTATATGTGTACAAAGAAAGATTTTCTACATTAGATGGCATTAAAACAAAGAAAAAATTTTAAAACATCTTACAAAAGTTCTGCAAGATGTTCTTCATATTAATAATAAGAAGTAAGCTATTAGTTTTTAGTTCCTACATAATTGTTTAGCAAATTAACTTTTTAAAAAATCTGTTTGGTTTGTGTTACATGTTTTGGATGTTCCTTCAAAATTGAAGATTTTTACATTCTGGCTCAAACCCCAAAGCAGGACAAAGGGGTGATGGGGATGGGCAAGATTAGAAACCAGGACCATCGATACAACAGCCCAGATTTACCAATTGTTTTTGTTTAGCACATTTTCATGCTTGTAGCTTTCTCAATGCGCTATGATCATATTACTTGTCTGGACCAGTTGGGGAAAAAATTGGGGGGTGGGGGGGAGAAGGGGGTATCTGTGTGAATGTTACAGTGATCATTTTTAAAATCAATAAAAAAAAAGTACAACTTGAATTTGAACTCAGGGATCAAGCATTCTTAAGGGAACTAATTCAACTTATACCTCCAAATCTGTCAAGTACAATTTTTTTTACCTTATTTGATACCAAACAAAATAATTATAGTTCTTTTACTAACATCACCTTTCAAGCAGGCTGTAAGTTTTCATCATTGTCACGTATTACGAATTGAATTCTAATTTTTAAATGGCTTGCCTAGGGGAACGTGACAATAGAAAAAGCAGTTGTGTCACTTATCTTAAGTCTGAATTTAATCAAAGACTTACAATGAATAACAAACAAAAAATGACACAAGAAATCGGAAGGTAAAATATCAACTTAATGTTTAATAAAATATAACTCGAATAGTACTTTTAACTGAATCACATAAAGCAAGAAAAAAAAAAAACATTTACTCAATACAAAATGGGAGGGTTGACCAAAACCCTTTTACAAAAATGGCATGTAAAAATATTACAATACAAGAGTTTGAAAATATAATTACAAATACAAGCAAGGCCTTGAAAAAAGAAAAATCTTAACTTACACGATCAATTGGTATACCACGCACGGGTCACGCAATGTCTCCGCTATTCTGTCTCACGGCTGTCTCCGTATGTCTGTCCGTCAACGTTACACGGGCGGTCTTTATATAATATACCGCGCGTCGATATCAAGACAAATCTAGTAATTTCTAGAACAGAATAAGTCATCAACACCCAGATCTAGAACGCTCTTCAAAGAGACAGAAGAAAAAAAAAAAAAAAAAAAAAAACACCCTCCTTTCAACCAGAGGTACACACATAGGTCAAGGACCGGTCACTGTCTGTGTGGCTTGACTCACCGTGAAAAATAAAAAAAAAACTTATTACACAAGGGGCAGACAACCTACAGGTCAAGAAAAAAAATAGTATCTAGGCATTGTTACCTAGATACGTAACATCATGCTCTTGCAAGAGAGGATTTGAACCTCTCAAGCCCTCACTCAAATGGTGTATGATGATGAATTAACTAATTGGTTAATTTTTTTAATTGATTCTCCTTTTGTCAGGTACAAGAAATAATTGTTTAAAATTTTAACTTAATCAGAAATTGTGTGCTGGAGAAATAACATGTACAACCTTTTTACCAGACAGACAGTAAGTTGATATAAGCTTTGTAAAAAGTACAGACCTTCATCAACAGATGTCTGAGAAATATCTTGACAAAACAGAAAACACCTAAGTGTGGAAGATTGGTGGACAATATAGAGGTGAAATAGAGAAGTATAGAGGTGCAACTTAGAAAGTGGAGATGGATTGGTCAAACCCAACAACAGAGCTAGACAGTCCTTACAGTGGAACCCCCAGGGCACAATATGCAGAGGAAAAAGATTTATAGTTTGTCCATCAAGGTTTGATGATGACCACTTTTGTCATCCAGGGGGCTGAGGGCTTTGTACTGGGATTTCATGCCTCCTCATGTGACTGGTGAGACCTATGTGTTGCACACTGAACAGGTTATTCCAGCTTTTCTTTTCTGGCGCTTTTCTTCTGCCAGCACAGTTCTCTTTTCCTCAGCAATGTGTGCGCCAGTTTTCACAGTGCAATGCCATGATGCTTTGTCATATGCTTCTGTCACCCAGGTGGCTGGGTTAATGCTGAACACTTTCAGAGAAGCTGTAAGAGTGTCCCTAAAGCGTTTTCTTTCTCCACCTTGTGAGCACTTTCCTTTCCTTAATTGGTCATACAGGAGTCGTTTAGGGATGCTGAGGTCTTCCATTTTGCAGATGTGTCCTATCCATTGCAGCTGGGATTGTGTGAATGCTTTGCAGGCCTGCTCTTCGAAGGACATCAGTATCTCATATTTTTTCTTGCCAATTGACATTCAGTATTTTGCTTAGACAGGTGATGTGGAAGTGGTTCAGTTTTTTTGCATGTTTTCTGTATACTTTGCATGTTTCTGAGGCATAGAACAATGCAGAGAGGATGACAGCTCAATAGACCCCTAGCTTTGTGTTTGTGGTGATACCTTGTCTGTTCCAGAAAAAAAAAAAGATTTACATAATGCTGATCTAGGCCTACCTTAATTGTGTCATTCCATACAAAAATAACTGTTCCACCTTTTTCCTGATTTATAATTCTTGGAGTGACAACCAAGTCTGAAAAAAAAATTGCTTGATGAAATATTAAAAGTCATTTTCAATATTACTGAGAAAAGTATTCATGGCTTATTTCATGCGTAATCTTAAAAAATATGTTACTGTGTTAGCTATTTAGAATGTTTCCCAAAGGAAGATATTGAAAAGTTTTAGTGAGAGTAGGCAGCCTTGTCATACTCCAACTGTGATTTTAAACCAGTCCCCAATATTAATGCTGAAGTACAATACACTAGTGGCCTTCTTGTAGTGGTTCTGGATTACTTTTATTGTGTTGTACTTTTCCAAAAGCTTTCTTTGGAGGTATTTTTCACAGAGAATTCTGAGGTTTAGGGTTTGTTCTGTTGTGCTGTGACCTTGTCTAAAACCAGCTTGTTCTTCTGATATAATTTTGTCTGCTATTGGTTTTAGATGATTTAATATAATTTTTAAGAGTACTTTTCTGGGATGGCTTATGAAGCAGATGGTGTGATAGTTTTGACAGATTTGTGATATATTTCTTTGGAAGAGTGATGATGAGTGATAGGGTCCAGGGGTTAACATGGTTTCTTCTTCCGCCTGTAGATGTTCACCAGGAGTGTTGTCAACTCCTGACAATTTTCCCTTATTTTCTCTGCTGATTCTACTTCCGAGCGAAAATTTGGATAATCGTCTATGTTGGATATTGCCGGGACATTTAGTAACTCTGTATCTCCTGAGATTTCAAAGTTATACCCCCCTTTTCTTGTACTTCTATATCTCCTATGTTGTCGACTTGGTTCAAATTAAGTAATATGTCTTTTATTTATTTATTTTGTTTGATGAATATTTAGTTGGTATATGGATTTCTATAATGTTTTTAAGAAAAAAGAAAATTCCAGAAGTCAACAACTGGTAGGTTAATGTCTTCTTCTGATAAGAATGATTGTTGAAAGTTTAATGCAGTTTGGTGTAGTTGTGTTAGGGAGAATGACAGTTGGATATTCTAGTATTTCTACGTCTGCAACTACAACTATAGAGTTCCTTAAAGTTAGAGTAGAATAGTTAAGTCTAAGACTACGTCCTGAGTCGACTTTAATAAGTAGACTAGACTCTAGAAGACTAGGCTAGACCTACAAGTAACAATACCTAAATACTTAAAACTATTAAAACCATAACTTATTAGATCAAATTTTTAAAAAATGTAGATTAGGGAGCCGAAAATACCCGGAAGTGAACAAGGAAAAAATGACCGATAAATTTGTGATTGCGTTTTTGACTTTTTTTCACATAAGCCACACTTGCAAATTTATTACACTTTTGAATGAAATGTGAGAAGTTTTAAACTTGTGTTATCGATTACTTAAGACAATGGCCTACATAAAGCTTAATTAAGTTTTTTTTTTAAAGTTATTTGTCATTTTTATATTTATTATAAAAAATACTCATTTTTTGTTTTTAGCAATACAGGGTCCAGGAAAGTCATCAAACATTCATTTTTTTTTTCACGGTAGATATCATGCCTGGCTATAATTCTACCAAGTTTTATCGCGATTTATCCGTCGCATCGCCCAAAAACTTGAAAATACGGTTATCATTGTGGGCTATGGGATTTTTACAGTTTTTGTGAATTTTGATAAGGAAATTTCGTCATCAATTTATAACTACTTGAGGTAATGTAAAGCCTAATATTCTGGATATATTCAAATAGTTTTTGTGAATTAATCATCGTCGCATTAATTTTAAAGCGCATTTGAAAAATAATTGTTTCAGACTATTTTGATCCCACTTTTTAAATATTTTGTTATTTTCTGCCATCACAACGCCGCCATTTTGTCCCCGCCTCTCTGACATTTCTTGTAGATCTAGACCCGATAATTTGTTTATTTCATCAATATTTACATTTTAAAGAAGTAAAGTTCATAAATATAAATGAAATCAGATTTGTGAGCTAGAAATTCACTATGAATACTAAATCTACTATTAAATTTCTTATTTAATAAGTAGATTTATCCTCTACGAAACTCAATTTTAACTTTTTGAGCGGGGGGTGTGTCTCGCTGGCTTAGCGACCGAGACGCTCTCATCACACTTTTTCCATGTCAACATATGTTAAGCCAAAACGACACAAAAAAAATCATAACTTTCTAACTATTAAACATACAGTCATAATCGCATTGTACTAACTAGAGCTTCATTGAATTCAAGTATTGATCATTGGTATACAACTCCATTCTATGGCTAACACCTCATCGTATTGTTCTAACAGTTGACCATCATTGAATTCAAGTACTTATCGTTTATTGGCTACAACTCATGCTATGGTTAACACCTGAACTTACTAAGAATCACCTCTATTTATCAATGTATGTCACCATCAACAGTATTATATGAATGTTGTACTAACACTCTAGATCTTCATTGCATTCCACTACTACCTACATCTTGACATACTGAATCAACTGTATCATCTTCAACTACTGCCTACAACTCATATCATGTACTTATCGTTTATTGGTTACAACTCATGCTATGGTTAACACTTGAACTTACTAAGAATCACCTCTATTTATCAATGTATGTCACCATCAACAGTATTATATGAATGTTGTACTAACACTCTAGATCTTCATTGCATTCCACTACTACCTTCATCACGTGTCATGGCTAATACCTCATCTTGACATACTGAATCAACTGTATCATCTTCAACTACCGCCTACAACTCATGTCATGGCTAATATCTCATATTACCATATTGAATCGCCTGTATCATCTATGTCATATTCAGTATCATACATCAGAAACTTTATATCCAAATGAAGCAATTGATTGTAAGTTGTCATCAGTGACTTTGTTACCCATCATTGATGAGTGGAACTTTTTTTTTTGTTAATTAATATACAAATGAATATAGAGATAGGTAATGTACAACTTTAGCTTTCTTCTGAGACATGTTTTTGTGTTTGTTTATTAAAAATAATGAAATTATAAGCATTATCGTTAAAAAAAATGTTTAGTGACCTCATTATTCTTTTTTTTTTTACCTTAATTACTTTTGCATTATATAAATTATTAACAGGCTTGTGTAGGGCACAGCATAAGCTTTCATTTGATATATAATAATAAATGGTGAGGTCAAAATTAACGAAACTGTGCGTGTTTTTTGTTGAATTTTACAAAATGTCGTCACACTTTTTCCATTGGGTCCAATGTTAAGCAAAAACGCGTCAAAAAAAATCACAACTTTCTAACCGTTAAACATACAGTCATAATTTTTACATCGATGGACAGTTCTAATCAAGTACTTTAATGATTTACTAAGCAAAATTTTTTTTTTCAAAAAAAAATTTTTTTGTTCACCTCCCTATGTAGATTTAAATAGATGTAGCTCTAATATAATGTTTAATATAATATTAATAATTAAATAGTGAGTCGTGTGTTAGTGAGTTAAAGTTAGTTTAGTTAGTAATAGTAGATTAAGATTTATATAAATTATAATAAAAATTATAAATATAAGTATATACTAATATAGATTTAATAGATCTAGATCTATCATCTAGTATCTACCATGAACCCCGATGCTCTGACGATAATTATAAATAAACTGTGAAAGGGTTATTAATAAATCGCTTGTGGTGTGGAGCTCGAACATGTCGAGCCGTTAAGTAAACTAGATCTACCAGATATAGAATAGATCTATATTTTAGATCTAGTAGACCTATAGACTAGATTTAGATCGATCGAGTCTTTTAGTACGTCTCATTTGTAAACATCAGAAGGTACAGTTCACGGAGTCACGTTTATCTTTTTTTTTTTTCTTAGACTCTATATCTATATCTACGTAAATAGCTTAAATTTTAGCTTTAAAGATATTGTCACGAGCCGAAACGTAAATATTCCGCCAGCAATATTTATTCTAGATCTAGATTTAGATATTGATCTAATATCTAATAATATTGGTACATCATTTAAATTTGTTAAAATATCTTTTTTAAAAATATAATATATAGATTAGATATAGATATATATATATATATATATATTTAAAAATTATCTTTAATATTTTATAATGTCATTTAGATCTAATCTATAGATTATAGATCTAAAGGGTCTAAAATATATTCTAGATGTCACTTTTGTTTTACTCTAAAATCTGGCCAAAAAATATCAACTTTCATTTTCAACTATAACCGTAACGTGCTTTAGTTTATTATCTAGACTAGACTCTTTTATATCTAGATTAGATCTATAATCTATAGACTATAATCAAAAATAGATCTATTTAGATTTATAATAAATATATATCTAGAAATCTATATGTTACTATTAGATTCTACTACTATTATTAGTATTATTTAGTATTACTAAGTCGTCTAAGACTAGTCGATCTAGCTAAGATTCTAGTAAGTATACTCATAATAGTACTAGTATTAATACTGTATATAGATCTACTTAATAAACTAATATATAGAATAGATCTACACTGTACACTACACAAAATTAATTCTACTAGTAACTAGATAGATCTAATAACAATGATCTATTAAATCTAGATATATAATTAATAGTCAGATCTACTCTAGAAATAGTAGAATCTAGAATCAAGTATCATAAATCATTCATAGTATTTATTAGTATGCTTACTAAATTACTCAGTTAACTAAATTATTGTCTCCCGGTCAGGATTATAACTAAATTAACTTTATTTATCAAATTTAGACTGCCAATTTAAAATTATAATTAAAATCCTACTTAGATCTAGTATTCTAGTTTGTAGATCTATAATATTTTATAACACACTATCCAAAATTAATAACTTGCACTTTCTAGATAATCATCTAGATCTATATAAATATATTTTTTTCAGGTGTTTTCCAAGAAATGAGTGAATAAACATTAACTAGAATGAGGTATGATAACAAAAGTTAATGTATCTAGAATCTAGTATGTATGCAAAATAACAAAGTTCCTGGGGTTTAAAATTTAATGATTTACTCTTTACGAAGAATCTTGTTTGTACAAGTTTTTTTTTGTCTAGTTTTTGAAGAGATCCACCCTTATCTTTGCCTGTAAGTGTACTTGTGTAGTGACAGTGTAGTCCAAATGGGACATAGGCCACCAACCAGCTTCCTCCAGGCCAGGCTTCTTGGTACTGGGTGAGTCTCTCCAACTGTCCCCATGTCTTGCTCATCTCTGCTTCCAAACTTGTACTTGGTCCAGATGTTTCATGTACCGATGATGGTAATAGTGGAAATGGGTTCCACGACAATTCATTCACTGACATTTCGTTCTCGACTTTTCATTCACACGACATATCGCTCACAGACAACTTGTTCACTGACAGTTGGTTTACGACAAATCGTTCACTGGATAGTAACATATTGTCAATATTATATATTCTCGTCACATGTTTAATTTATTTACATCAAAACTTTTGTAGCTATTATTTCCAAATGCAAAAAATTTCTAGAGATCAGGTCAAATCCGAGTTTATTTAATTTCGTTGTTGTTGTTGTTAATATTTTGTTTATGAGGACAGTATGTGATAAAAAGTATACTTAAAATAAACAAAAATAAAAAAATCGTTCACTAACAATTCATTGACAGACAAATCGTTCACTGGATAGTAACATATTGTTAATATTATATATTCTCGTCGCTTGTTTAATTTATTTACATTAAAATTTTTGTAGCTATTATTTCCAAATGCAAAAAATTTCTAGAGATCAGGTCAAATCCGAGTTTATTTAATTTCGTTGTTGTTGTTGTTAATATTTTGTTAATGAGGACAGTATGTGATAAAAAGTATACTTAAAATAAACAAAAATAAAAAAGATCTTACAAGCTAGCTTGAAAATCTAAACGGGCCCTCACTTTTACTATAGGTAACATTTTTACTTTCACCTTTAATATACCTTTACACCCCCCTCTTTTTTTTTTCATCTACCGGGAATCTACCCATTCATCTGGATACTCTAATTAACACCTAGTTGAGTGCTAGTCAGAGTGGCTCCTCTGTAAGTAATAAAACTTTATTGGACATTGTCTATACACATGTTCAATCTGTTAACATTGAAAATATCTACTAGACACCAGTATAGTACTTTCCATGTTTAAAAGAAGTTTTATTTTATTTTAGTTAACTTGTTTCTATATGTGATCACCCGTTGGTAGACTAATTTGATTGCTTGGACTTCAATAAAAAATTTATTGAAACAATTTTATTTTGTTGTATTGCGATAAATTATAATTTTTTGATAGGGAACCAAAATATTTCCTAGTGTTGTATATGTAATTAGTTTTTTTTCCTTAGATGTCTTAATTGATAAGTATTAACTTGTATCTAGTATGTAACGTTCAGAGTTGAACAGTGAAACCATATATTGTACCAAATCTAGTACCATTATTAAAAATCTAAATTATCTCTCGTAAAAACACTGAAAGGATTGTGGAAAAAATACTAGTATGTCTGAGCTAGCCAGGAAAACCAGTGACTGGGCAGAATGCATGACGCGTAGGACATAATCTTCTTTTTTGAAGAAACGTCTGTATTATATAAGATAAGATTTGTTTATATTAATAAGATATCAATAAAATGGGTATATTAATGAAACATCTGTACTGCTATTAAGAAGATAAGCGAATATGGGTAGGTCGAACAAGACTACATGATGGACATGAGTGTAAAAGAAGGTCTACATGTTGAAAGTAAAAATGTCCCCTATAGTAAAGTGAGGGCCCATTTAAATGTTTCAGCTTGCTTGTAAGATCTCTTTTTTCTTTTAAGTATAATTTTTTATCACATACGTCCTTGTTAACAAAATATTAACAACAAACAAACAAAGAATTTCGGATCAGGCCCGATTTCTAGCAATTTTTTGTTTTTAGAAATATCCAGTGAACGAATTGTCGTGTCCCCGTGGAAATGTAGGTCTTCGGCCTGATGGCTTCAAGATCACTCTGGCTTTTACTGCCCTGCATCCTACACCTTCAAACAGGAGTTTAGCTACTTATTTTTCAGCCAGGCTTGGGACAGTCCTCGGCATAGTTAGGGTTTAAAATTTAGCAACTTACTTTCTAGTTCTTGTTTCTTTCGTTTTTTTTTTTTCTTTTTATAGATCCACTAGAGTTTTCATTTGTTCAGAGATCCTCATTCCTTTGAATAAAATTGATACAATTAAAGTAATTAAACAATAACATTTTATTTTTTTCCTGAGCATGACCCAAGAAATTTTAATTTTTATAAAAACAATTTCAACAAGCATTCAAGAAATGTCTTTCTTATCTGGAGTTGTTTGGGCTGATTCTTGAATCATCATAAATTCATTTTACTAGAAAAAATATTTTTATTTTAAAATCACCTTTATTAAAAGATAATTGGGCAAAAACCCTTTTTTTTCAACCTTTTTATGTTTTTTATTTTTTTAAAAGTTGTTTCTTTTCTATTTCTGCTTGTAACTTGTTGAAAATTGAAAACTTAACTTTTAAATGGCCTGTTTCTCAAGTCTGGGGTTTAAGAAATTCTGAAATATTTTGTTCCAATATTTATAACAGTATCACTACATATATTATATAGTAATTGAAAAAAACATGTTTACAGTAAATTTAAGTTAAATAATAAACTAAAGATAATTCCAATTCAATTTAACAATTGTTGAATGCTTTTGTTGACTTTATTTTTTTTCACTAATATTTTGTATGTATGGTAATATATAATGTAAAGAAAAATTTGTTTTATTTTTTTTTTTTACCAATACAGTGTTAGCTATAAATTACCAGAAAATTTTAAAGAAATTGAGCCGGGTAATATAAAGATAAATGAAGATGATGAAGTTTACTTGCTCAGAGTGCCAAAAGGTGTAAGTAGATTGTTTAATCAGTTAAAACAGTATTGAATGATTGTTTGATGTAGGTGCTGGTACAACACTAAAACACAATATTATCAGCACAGTCATAATTATTATTATTTTTTTAATGGGATTAATGAGATATATTAAAAAATAAACCTACAACTATACACAAGTTGTGTTGACTACAAGTGGTAGGCAATATTGCAGTATTTTAATCTTTACAGACTTCACATTTGGGTTGAGCGGTGGCTTGGTGGTTAAGCTCTTTGCTTTTAAACCTGGGGTCCTGGGTACAAATGTCTGAATTTCAGAATTTTTAGGGTGCCCCTGAGTCCCTCCCAACTCTAATGGGTACTTGACTTTAGTTGGGGAAAATAAAGCAGTTGGTCGTTCTGCTGGCCACATGACACCTTGCAGTACTCTTTAACTGTTAGCCAATGAAGCAGATGACCTTAACATCATCTCCCCTACAGATCGCTAGGTATGAAAGGGTTTTCTTTAGACTTCACTTTTATTTCAATAAATGTGGAAGAGCGCTTTTTTTTTTTGTTAATTTAGCCCTAAGAATTCAGTGATGCCTTTTGGCATCTATCCATTTCTTATGGGTAGTGTTATCTAAATAGGATCTGGTCATGAAAAAAACAACAACTCTACTTGTATTTTTGATCTAACCCTAAATTTTACTTAACTCAATAATTTACTTTCAGTATGATATCAGCAAGATAAATGGCATGGAATTTATTCCTAACCAGATCACAGAAATCGAAGTAAGTGTTTGCTCACTTTGAAGTTTAAAATAATATAGATACTTTGTTACTTTGCTATGCATTATCTCATGGAAATGTTTTGTGCATTAACTATAGATGTCGCCCACTCAGCAGTTCCCCCCTCTCCATGCATCTGATCTATCCAAATGAATGGCAAGAGCCACTATAGTTTGGGATCAGTGATATTACAGGTTCTGCCAGGGTGTGGCAGGGTCCTGCTAGCTGCCTAAGGTTCACCAGCTGCTAATTTTTTCTTAGGGTTGACTCCCTAAGCCTTTTGCATGTTTGGGAATAGCTGCAAGGGGTTTGAATTCAGAGTTTTCCTTCGCTTAGGTGTGTGGCCAGCCTAGGCTAACAAGCACCTCCTGCTGAAAGCTTACTGGCTTAGGCGCTAGTTACTCCCTTTGCCCCTTCTTCTGTTGGTGATAAACAATTGTTAGAGGCTATTTGAAATGCATGACATTGAAAGCATTTTATAGGTAGTATCTATAGTGCTTATTTCAAGTACTACTGCCACATATTTTATTAATAAACTACAATATATATAACAATAAAAATAGATAATGTTATATGGTTTGATTATTTGTTCCTTTCGGTTCATAAAGTTATTGCTTTTATTAAGCTTAAATTCATTTCTCATTGTCATATTCAGATATTTTTAATTAATTTGGATAATTTATAAATAAAAAAGTTGCTATATACAAAGTGCCAAAGATTTAGACTTAACTGCACAATATATATCAATATTAAATATGAAATAATTAAAACTTTTGAATCTAAGACAGCTTTTATATTTTTAAATGCACTAAGTACTAAAGAAAATGTCATAGATCTTTATAGTTGTTGATTATTATTGCAAATGAATAAAATTGAATGACATACACTTTTAATTTTACCTCTACTTATAAATAGGAAAAGGAGGAACAAAACAAACTAATCAGCGTGTATGAACTGAGCTCTTTTGCACAACAGGTGACTTTCTCTTTTCACAGTTAGTTACTTTTATTTATTTATCTAAAAAAAATATATATTTCCAAAATCTTTTTTATGGTTTTGTATGTTATTTATTATCTTTTTATCACTGAAATTATTTAAGATAAGAACACTAACATCATTGACATTGCTTTATTATATTATAGAACAACTTTTTTTTTTTTTTGTAATCTGTAGCCTCAAGATATTTTACCTATAATCAAAAACAAAGATAAAGTTACATTAGGTAAGTGCTATAAGTAAAAAAACAAAATTATTAATTCATAAGGCAAAGGTATAATTCCATTGTTCCTTTATTAGACATAGAACTTTTTTTACGTGGGGTGTTTCTTTTGCCACACAGCCATTTAATGGGAAACTAATTGTTAACAACTTAAGCAGGAGTGGCCAACCTTTTGCTTCTGTGTGCCAATTTTAATCACATCTTCTTCAGATGCTCCACTTTAAATTTTACAAGTTTCAGTCTTGAAAAGTATGATCATTTGTACATATGTGTAAAGTAGAGGAGGGGATTTATGAAAAAGAAAACAAATTAAGTCTTGTCTTTGTTAACATTTTTAATTTGCATTTATAATTTTAATTTATTACGTCTTTATGATCTATATATTGTTTGCTTTTTTTTCTAATTTTAATAACCGAACTTATAAAATAATAAATGCACCATTCTAAATTTGATAATGCTTTCAAAATAATAGTATCAGAATTTTATTTGAAGAGTAAGCAAGCTAAATAAAGAGACCATATTATCTTTGCTTTATTGACTTTTCATGCTAAGATGCATAAAAACCAAACTTTTCATTTGTTTTAAACAAAATTGACTCTCACAGGTCCACAAATTAATGGTATTTTAAATGTGAGTAAATCATACAAATTACCACCTTCAACGTTGCTGTCAGAGCTTGATTCCACACAAAACAAACATGTGACCATGCCTGAAGGCCTGAGACCTAGATTTGTGCCATTTGGTTCAGGTATTGTTTATTACATTTCACATAATGTATTTTGTTTGTAGGCTTTGTAACATTATTTCAATATTCTTTAGTTTTGTTATTACATTTGATATTAATGTATTTTGTATGTAGTCTTCATAACATTATTTCAACATTATTCGTTAGTTTTCATGTGCATTGTTTGTATAAAGGTACTCCTCACAAAGTCATCAAAAGTAGAAAGAAGAAACGCAAACGCTCCAGTATTGTTCCAACATACCTTGAAGGTTCTCAGACTTTGTTTTTATTAGTTTCTACTTATCTAAGTTTGCCTTTATGGTAATCAGCTTATTGTGAAGTTTTGATCCTTCAATTTTATATTTTTTTAGGTTGAAATTCTTTAATACAAAAAAAAACTCCTATTCAAAAGGTGGTGTCTAACACATAAGTAAAGAGTAGTAGATCTTTAAAAAAAAAGGCAGTAAAAAAATATATATATATTTTAAAAACTCCTGGGTAAACCTTCTATGCTGCAGCAAATGGCACCTATTATTATTATTATTTTTTTTTTATACTGTTATTGTACAGTAGTTACGCTGAGGTTGTCAATTGTAGTCAAACTATATTTCCATTTGATTGGATCAATAAAAATTATCTTATCTTATACGACCTAGTTAAAAAAAACTGACACAGCAACAGGAAGTTACCAGCAGTATGTACTAGTTCTGTCCCAATAGTAGTTACTGGAATTGAATAGCATAGGAATATAAGTAGCTTTTAAATAAACATAAATAATAGGAGGAGGGTTTTGTTATTAGCTTTTTACTCATCAAATTATATGGCATAAAAAAGCAAGGTTATATTTTGGTTTAGATTGGAGAAAAATCAGAGTAATTACATTTTTTAAAATTATTTTTAACAAAAAAGCTAGATTTCTTTACTAATTTGGAAATAGATTTTGATATTTTCAGCTATATGTATGATATTACAGCAACTTTATCGCCAAGCTGTAAAGCATAACACTAATTTGAGGGCCACTAGAGAGATTCAGAACTTTTTATATTTGACTTAATAGACGAATTGTCTAAGTAACCTAAATACTTAGTGCTTCATTAATTTAATTAATTAATTAACTAAACCCTTTTCACCTTTTCAATTAGCTTAGTTAATGTTATGGTACGATTAGGAATTTTTTATTTCTTTCGGAAATAGGGAAAGTTTTGACTTAGTGACAATGACGTGACTAGTAAAATAAGGATAGGGTTTTAAAGACAGAACGAAATACGAGTCGTCGTAAACAGAGATACTTTCAGGACAACGTAGAAATAAGTGACATTTTATGAATATTAGCTGACATTTAACAGTTCCCTTCATTGCTAATAAACTTGTTCAACATTTAGTATCAGCGTCAGCTAATTTCTATTGATTGTTCGGCCTTTCGTCAGTGTTATTGGTTTCTGCATTATGTTGAGTGTTATCTCCATTTGGTTTATTTGTATAAGACATCACAGAAGCGTCTAACAAAAACTAAAACTAAACTTACTAAAGTAGCTAAAATATAAACTAAAATATGTGTCTGCAACTTTACATGTCTAAATATATGTTGGTAATAAAACAATTTTTTTTGCTTCTTCCTTTGAAAAGCAATTAAACACAAAGTGAGAGCAAGTCATTTTCAAAAATGGATACATTTTAAAGATCTATTTTAAACTTATATGAAATTTAATTTCAGCAAAAAATACTATATACAAACTGTATTTTATATGCCTAACTTACTTTTGTTTGTTTTCAATCTAGCATGTTCAGAAAGTTTAGTAGATAGTAGTGGTAACCATAAGAGGAAAAAGGTGAAACCACAAAATACGTTTGTAGAGTTGAGCATCAAGAAGGAACAAGTGAAGGTTGAAGAGTCATTGGATAACAGTCATGACAAAGAAGACACTCACATTCACAAAAAGAAGAAAAAGAAGAAAAAAATTAAAACTGAAGAAATGTTTTGACTTAATAAGTTTGATTGTGATTTATCTTGACTTCAATCAGATGATGGACCTAAAGACGTTTTAAAAGTTTTCTCCAGAATTATGTTGATAATATTTTGTGTGTGTGACTTGGAATTATTTGTTTAGCCTCTTAGACACAACAAATTCTATGACAAAACCAAATGACTCTTTCAAGAAGTTATTATAAAATATATCACAGATGTTAGAAAATGTGTGCATTCTTAACACTGACTTGGTGTACTTGTTGTTTTAAGCTCATACAGGATGGCAGGGGGGGTGAAGGTGGGCAGGACTGTTGTGGCTGCAGTGTGAAACATACCATTCAGCCATGCAGCCATTACTTATTTGCTTTGTCCTGTTTAAAGTTACCCTTTCAGACCTTGCAATTCATAGAGCAGATAATGTTTCATCTGTTTCTGTGGCCCACGGTTTTATGAGGGTGTCATGTGGCCAGCACAATGACCAACCACCTTTACATTCCCCAGCCAATGTCAGGTACCCATTAGAGCTGGTTGGACTCAGAGGTTCCCAAGATTCTGGAATTAAAAATCCCAGGATTCAAAATCGGGACCTTGGTTGGGAAGCCAAGTACTTTATGGCTCAGCCACCGTTTGTCCTGTTTGTTACTATTTAATTTGTTTCAGGTTTATTTTATTCCTTTATGGGAGATATGCACAAATTTATTTCTGTATTATAAGTTAAGCTTCAATGTGCTATAATATTTAGTAAATTTCTGATTTTGTACAGGTAGATGGATGTTTAAAGTAGGATAATTAAGAAAATCAAGTTATATTTACAAAAACAAAATGCTTGATAACAATTTGGATGGTATAAATGTTGAGTCCTGATAACGTGACACTCAATAACTACTATAACTAAGCCACAGGGTGAGGAAAAAACAAGGTTTTTGTTTTCATATGCTTCATACTTTAAGAAATATTTTTCTGAGATCTGCCTCAGCTAGATTACTGCAGTCTTTCATAAATTACATGCTTTTCCTTAGTTAAACCGCACTCACCATCAACCATTTCCAAGAAACTCTTGCAACCTTCAGTCCACATTGGGCAAGTTTTCAGGACTCTCGGTGTTATAATTAATGTATATTGTTGAATAAATAAATAAATATGAAGTTTTTCAACTTTTTTTGTTTACAGAAAGTGTATGATGGGGTTTTTCTGTGTTTTTTCATATTTAAAGAGGAAATAAATTAATTTCAAAATTAATAAAAAAAAAAAAAATAAAGTTCCCTTTTCAGACCATTGGGCAGATAATGTAAAGTTCGTCAATTCTGGGCATAGGGTAGGCGTCTAGTAGAGTGAACCGGTTTATGGTTTGGCTGTAGTCCACAACCATTCTTTTCTTATGTCTGTCATTTGTTGTGACTAGGACTTGTGCACGCCAGGGAGATTTAGATGGTTCAATAATTTCATCCTTTATTAGTTGTTGAATTTCCTTCTCTATAAACTTTCTATCTGGAACTGAGTATCTGCGAGACCTTGTAGCCACTGGGGTACAGTTTGGTGACAGATTACTAAATAGGCTAGGAGCCTCTACCTTCGCTGGCTGGAGAGTACTCAGGCATAATGATGGTTTCTGACCATCGAAAGGAATAAAGTTTTGGTGCAAACTTATAAAGTCAAGTCCAAGTATTACGTCAGAGCATAAATTGTCTAGTAGAGAAAGTCTAACTCCCTCGTATCGTTCATTTTTGAGACGTATGTTAGCGTAGATATGCCCTTGAGTGATCCGAGATAGATGGGTGGAAGCCATAAAGATTCTGTTGCCTGAGGAACATGTCTGCCATTTGTGCTTCTTAGCGATGTGCATCGAAATATAGCTTTCGCAGCTCCCAGTGTCTACTAGGGCTTTCAATGGCACGTTGTTGATGCAAATTGGTATTGTAGATTTGTTTAAATTCAAAGGCTGCACAGTAGCGATAGCCGAAACTGTTGAAGATCTAGATTTGCAAACTCTTTGAAAGTGACCCTTTTTGAAGCACTGATTGCATGTCACTTCCCTTGCAGGGCATTGAGATCGGGGATGCTTAACCCTGCCGCAAAAATAACACTTCCTAGCTAATGCATTTATTTCATGTGTGTGTGAATTGCTAGCACTTTGAGGAATCGTTACGTTTGGCAAGGGTGAGGCCGAAGAATTGGTGAGAGTAGTTGCCGCGCAATTAGTTTCCGGCTGTGATGATTCATACTGTAATGAGTGCTGATAAGCATGTTCTAGTAAGCGAGCCTCCTCGAAGGCGTCCTTTAAACTCAAAACAGTCTTTTCGAGTAGACGTTTTCGAATGCTGTTGGACACTAGTCCATTGATAAACGAATCTCTAATAGCCTCTTCTCGGTGTTGTTCAGCAGTCACCGCTTTGAAGTTGCAATCTTTGGAAAGAATTCTTAATTTCTGCATGTAGGTGTCTATCGTTTGACCTTGCTCTTGTTTGCAAGTAGCTAACCTGTGCCTAGCAAACACCTCATTCTTTGGTTGAATGTAGATGCCATTTAGAGTCTGGATAGCTTCATCAAATGTCTCTTTATCAAGTATCATTTGATATACAGCAGGAGAGATATAGTTTATCAGTAGTTTCTTAGTATCAAGATTATCTACTGATACTACCGATATAAAATTTTTAAACGTTTCATACCAGTGCTGCCAATGCTCTGCTGCTTGAGGTGCTGTGGGCTCGATGTCAAACTTCTCTGGGCGAAATATCCTATCCATTTCAAAATTCTAACAACTTCACAGTTTTGGATTCAGTGTATTAAATTGTTATAAACATAAAGATAAGAGAGTCAAGAACCATGTCTGTATAGTATGGCTTTAATACACTGAATGACTACACAACATACATTTCGTGAACACATTCTCACGGACGAGTTACAAGCACATGTAAACATAAGAACGACAACCGATACAGAGTATAATTTTCATAACAGTTAGCTGTAACACAAAGACCAACCTTCTTTACTGTTGTCATTGAGAAGTCTAATTCTTAAAGCGCTGGTTATGAGTGTGTATGTTTCATGTGTGAATGTTCGTATTTGCAACAATATTGTTACAGTAGTTACTCTGAGGAGGTCAGTTGTAGTCAAACTGAATTTCCATTTGATGGGACCAATAAAACTTATCTTTATCCCAACTTATGTCAGGTACCCTTTAGAGCTGGGTGAACTCAGGGACACCCTAAGATCCTGACATTAAAAATGTCTCCAGGATACGATAGCTAAGCACTTTACCGCTCAGCCACCGCGCCTTATGCTAAATTAATGCATTTTAGTTTTTCTTTATTTTATAAATTGTAATTTAAAAATGAACATTTCATACAGATTTTAGATTTCAAAGTCTCACACTAAACATTAATAAAGAAAATGTAATTTTATAAATAAAAAGAGTTCTGCTAAAAAAAATAGTGTTAAGTCTATAGTTGGTGAGTAGGCAATTTCATACAGTACTGGTACATCCAGTAATAATAGAAATTTTAAAAAATCAAATGTGATGTCCATCTGGATATATCTTAGCCAATACACTTGAGTTAACAATATCAGGGTTATCACACATGGTCTAGTATTGTCACGTTTGCATACATCCGTAAAAGTGGGCGACCAGCGGCTCTCCTGCCTTCTATTAGATATACAGAATGTCTTGTGGAAGTCGACCTACTGGCATTCTACGAACGTGGCCAAGGCGTCTGCTGCTGATAACAGAGCAGTGGGTACCGAGTCACATAGGTGTGACTGGCAGCACTATTGCACACTCCTTGGCCCAACAGGGAGGGCAAATTCCACCCACTGAACAGGCTGTAAGTTTTCATCATGCTCTGGCTATTATTCAAAAAACAGAAATGGAAAGTGGTTTGAGTGCTGAGACAAGTCCCAAAAAGCCCGCGGTGTCTGGGAGCGCATGAGGCGCCCTGACCGCACTTCCCCTTGGTGGAGGCTGTCCAAGCCTGAGCAAGCTGTTATAGCACAGTGCAGGGCATGCCATTGTCCTGTTGGCTCATATTTATCTCAGCTATGGCCAAATTTCTATTCACGGTGCCCCCGCTGCGGGGAAGAAGAGGAAACCGTGCCTCATATCCTGTTTGACTGCCCCAGACTTGCTGATCTCCGTCTCGACAGGTCGGGGAAACCAAAAATTCTCGACCTGTATGGAAACATTTATGCACTACGCAAGACAGCGTAGAGGATTTAAGCCTCTCAAGCCCTCACTCAAATGGAGTTTAATGATGATGATAACGGAGCGGATGTCCTGGCACCCTGCTCTTCGTAGCACTCATTGGTTATTTTATCTTGTCACCTTATTTTAAAGATCCGATTTAGGCATCGGAGGTGAAAGACATTCAGCATTGTTTCCTGCCATGAGTAGGTTGACCATGTTTCACTTTCGTATAGCAAAGTGCTCATCACACAGGCCCGGTAGACTAGGGCTTGTATTTTTAGTCAGCAATATGTTGTCCCACACTTTTTTTCTGCAACCGTGACATGGTGCCCATTGCTTTGGCTATCCTGTTATTAATGTCTTTATCCAGTACAGCATTGTTGGATATGATGGCAAAATAGCATAAGTGATCAACAATTTCTAGTAGTTGGCCATTAATGTTTACTTGAGGTGCAGTATTTGTGTTCTGAACTAGTATCTTAGTCTTGCTTTGACTAATATTTAAGCCGAACTTCTGGCAAGAGCAGATAATTTATCAACCAGGGACTGAATCGAAGCTGAATATTAAAATCAGCCACATTAGCTGCATCATCAGCATACAGCAGTTCCCTGATAGTATCTTCCTAACCTTGGTTCACCGACTAATTGTTCACAGACAAATCGTAACATATTGTTAATATTATATATTCTCGTTGCGTGTTTAATTTGTTTACATTAAAACTTTTGTCAGTAAACGATTTGTCGTGTGAACGATTTGTCGTGAACCAACTGTCGGTGAACAAGTAAGTGAGTGATATGTCGGGTGAACGAATTGTCGCGTGAACGAAAAGTAGTGCACGATTTGTCGTCGTGTCTCCGTTAACAACAACAATGTGCGCACAATTCATGGGCGTAGCCAGTGGGGGGGGGGGGGGTTCAGACCCCCCAAAATGAGATCCCCCCCCCCCCAGGGGGGAGGGGAATCGGAATTTAGTGACTGATTTTTTGCTTTGATTTTGTTTATTTTAGGTGAGATTTTAATACCAAACCATCACTTGCCCCAGCTCAGCCAAGGGTTTTGGAGTTTAAAACCCCTTACCGGGGGGGGGGGTTGAATTTAGAACCCCCTACCATGGGGTTTTGAGTTTAAAACCCCCTACCAAGGGTTTTAGCAGTTAAATCCCCCTCTTCTATAAAACTAAGCAAAAAAATGCAAACGACCAGGGCCGGTCCTAACAATTGCGGGGCCCTATGCGAAACTGATTGCGCGAAGCCTAGTCTGGGTGGGAATAAGGTTAATAAGTAAAAATTAAGATTTTGTATAAGAAAAAAATCGACTTTGAAATTTATTCATTCTTTACTAGGTACAAAATTACGATCAAATTAACTTTACTTTAGGAACCTTGTAACCTATGGCATATTTATGTCAGTGACTATAAAAGTAAATAAAGTATTGCAACTTCCAATTAAATTGAACATTCGCCCGATTATAACATTTTATTACACGAAAGCTGACAATTCCTTTTTTCTTTATCGCGCGTAGGTTTGGCATTTTCCGCAATGAATGACACCCAAAAATGACAATTTGGTATATTTTTTTCAGAAGAGTTTTTATGAGTTTTCAGAAGATTTTAATAAATTGTTATGACATGATTAGGAATTAGTTATTTGTTTCGGGAATAGGGTAAAGTTTTACTTAGCGACGATGACGTAAAGTTGGTTAAAAAACAAGAACGCTCTAAGTGACGCTACAAATAAGACGCTTCTTGTAGAGCAGTACAATAGATATACGGATTTACGGACATCGGACGATCCCTTCTTGATTATTAAATATATTTGTAGAACACTATCAGCGTCGACTACATATTTTGATTGTTTGGGCCCTTCGCCGGTGTTACTGAAGTAGTTCGAGTTCAGCATTACTTCCAGTCAGTCGTAGATCTACACTAGATATATTACCAAGAATCAACACCGAGCGTAAGCCTTAACAACACGTTGAATACATGTTAAATATATTTAATAGACAGGTTGGTCTATTTACCGGCGACTTGTGTTGAGTAACACGCAGTCGGTTGAGTGTACGTGTGTCGCACATCGTATTCAGTCGGGTCAGAGTGTAGCCTACACTCTGGTACCAAGGATACTAAGTGTATCTTAGAAAGTACAGAAGTTATTATAAGTCGGAGTTGGTAGTCTAGACGCCGAGGGTAGAGTGACGAATTAAATTCATTTGAATCAAGAGATATTAGGAAGCCGCGGAGCGAGGTTACGCTCAAAAGGTAATTTGATTTATAGAACATAGGTAATAGAAGCTGTTAGGCCTTTGTGTAAGATAATTTAAATAAAAAGCGAGGTAAAGTAACATAAAGGCAATATAGCAACTACTTCAGGTTACGACCTGGAAGAATTTAGAAAAAAGCTAATTCATGAAGCTAAGACAGAACTAGAACTGCGCGGCAAATAACTAACTGCCTATGTACAGCAGATGGTGGCGGCAGAAGCAGAACGCTTGGAGAGAGAGAAAGAGGCAGAGAAAAAGAAGCAGATCGCATTGAGCGGGAAAAGGTTAGAGAGGCAGAAAAGTTGGAGAGGGAAAAGGTTAGAGAGGCGGAATGTGTAGAGAGGGAGAAGAAAGAAGAGGCGGACAGAAAATTGAGAATTCAAGTTGAGCAGATGCGGATAGAGGCTTGTGTAAGTGTGCCCACCGAAGGGAACAGCAACAATAGCGCCAACATAGAAAGTCATAGTAGCACATGGATGAAAAAGAAAATACAACCTTTTGCGGAAGACAAAGATGACATTGGCGACTATCTGAAACGCTTTGAAATCAAGCTAGCGAAGTCCTAGAGAAGGAGTGGTCCGAAATATTGTTGGACTTCGTACATGGGAAAGCCCTTAAGATTTGCCAAAACCACGACCACTTGATGCAAAACAGCTATCAGGTGCTAAAGAAGGAACTGCTATACGCATACGGGCACAACGCGGCAACATTCCGAAAGTTGTATTACGAAAACACTCCATCCAGCCAAGATGATCCACAAACAACTATCAACTCAGAGAAGGACTTCTTCACTAAATAGCTCGGATTCGAGAATGTGAAGAACACCTACGAGGGGTTGAGGAACTTTATTCTGATTGATAATTTTCTCAATAAATGCGATCTCCAGCTGTAGTCCTTTGTAAAAGAAAGAAACCCTAAGGTAATTGAAGACTTGGTAGAAATTATTAGGATCTTTAAGAATGCTTACCCAAACAACCCACTTTCAGTAAGAGACCACAAAAAAGTTATTGACCTGGTAAATTATGTCTTATATGATACAGACGTTACTTCAAAAAAGAAGATGATTACGTCCTACGCGTCATGCATATTAATCAATGACTTAAATTCTGCCAAGTCACTGGCATTCCTAGCTAGCTCAGGCAACCTAATGCTCTAATAGCACTAGGGAAGAAGGAGTATTTGTACAAATTTGTCCTAGCATATGGGACGAGGAATGTGCCTTTATCTTTGTGTCTTTCAGGGTATTTTATTAAATTTTGTATTTGAAGATTATGGTTCAGTGTTTTATGTATAATTGCTACTTTACTTTTGAGTCTTCTGTCCTGAAGGCTTTCTAAATTTAGTGATTTTACTTTAGGTGTTACTCTAGTCAAATGGGAATATTCATTTGTTATGAATCTCACTGCTCTATTTTGTGTCTGTGCCAGTTTCTTAATGTTTTCTTGAGTTGAGGGGTCCCAAACGGAGGATGCATATTCTATTATTGGCCTAACCAAGGTTAAATAACATTTTAGTTATATGTTCTTGTTTGATTTTTTAAAAGTTTCATCAATATGTGGATTCCATGACAGTTTTTAATTTATTATAACACCTAGGTATTTTGCGTTTTTAGTCTGTGTTACTGGTTTGCCATGAATAAGATAAGTGGAATTAATTTGTTTTAGTTTTTTTGTTACTCTTAACAACTGACATTTTTCTGGGTGGAAAGACATGCTCCAATTTGATTCCCATTTCTGTAATTCATCTAATTCTCTTTGTAAAATATCTGTGTCTTGTGTTGTTTTTATTGTTCTATATATTATGCAATCGTCTGCAAATAATCTGACTTTTGTTCCTGAAGTAATGCAATTTGGTAAATCATTTATGTAAATTAAAAATAGTAGTGGACCCAAGACTGTTCCTTGAGGTACACCTGAGTTTACTGTTATCGGTGTTGATTTAGAGCCATTTATTATTACAGTTTGTTCTCTCCCTATCAGAAAATCTTTAATCCACTGAAGCAGTGGACCATTAATGCCAAAATATTTTAATTTTTTAAGCAAACTATGGTGGTGAACTTTGTCAAAAGCCTTAGAAAAATCTTGTAAGATAGCATCTATTTGTTCACTATTATCTAAACCTTTAGAAAAATCATCAATTAGTCCTATTAGTTGTGTTTCACATGATCTATATTTCCTAAAGCCATGTTGGTATGGTGTGAGGACATTTTGTTTGTCTATGTAAAGAGAAATGATAGCAATGATAGGGATTATGGTAGAAGGAATGATGTTAGTGATAGGGACACCATTGGTAGGAGAAATGATAGGTCCAGAGAACGTGGGAAAAATGGTCGGTATAGTTATGATGGCATAAAGGATAGATCCTGGGAAAATGAAAACAATGGCAGGGAAAGTTATGATAGGAGAATAGATAGACCTAAAGCGGGTGATAGAAACCTTAGGGAGGTTACATGTTTTAACTGTCAGGAAAAGGGACACATGGCATACCAGTGTAAGAAACAGAGGGAATGGAGCTGGCAATGGGAATACACAGGATAATAGTGGCACTAGTGATAGGAGACCGTAGACAAGAGAGGGATAATCGGCCACCAGATAGGGTTAATTTTGTAAGGAGCATCCAAGACAGGGACCGTGATAGTGGGGATAGTGAACCAGATGAAGAAATTAACTACGTTGATTGTGGGGAAGATAGATTTAAATTATATCCGGGCATGATAAATAATAAGCAGATAAATGTGATCCGGGACACAGCTAGCAGTACACTCGCGGTTAGAGGGGGATTAGTTAAGTCTAAGGATTATTTAGGCTATACCAAATCAGTCTCATTGGCAGACGGCGCAGTTAAGAGGTTCGAAGCATGCAAAGTGTTCCTTCGATCTCCATTGTATACAGGGTATTGTGAAGGGGTAGCCATGCCGAGGTTATCGAGAGATGTTTTACTTAGAGGTCGCAGGTGTGAGAGACGCTTCTGACAAACAGGTTAGAAGTTGGAAAAGCAGGTATGGCAACATGAGGCGAAACAAACCTAGAAAGGACAGAATTTGTTTTAACTGCCATAAACATGGGCACATCGCTAGACACTGTTGGAGTAGGGCAGAACAGTCTGAACAGAAGTATGCGAGTTCGGATAGGAGACATAGGTCTGAATCCGATAGTGATGATAGAAGAGATGACTGTGGTAGCGGAAATCGCAGGTCATACAGAGGTAGAAGGACACACACGGGCTATAGTGGTGTAAGAAGAGATGTTAACTCCAGTTGGAGAGAACAAATGTATGGGTCGTGTAGATATCCTGTGAAACATAGCACTATACGATCGTAGTGTGTAAATAAGTTGGATTTTATTTAAATTGTTTATTCTTAATTAATTGACTTAGCTAGTAGTCATAACTAGATGGGTATTACGTTGTTTTAAGGTATCTTTGAATAGGATATTTATGTTATAAGATACATGCAATTGGGTTATTATTAGATTGGCTCATGTTAGTTATTTATTTCGGGTAATATGTATGAATGGTATGTATGGATGTATGAATAGATAGGGCATTTATAAGGCAACGAGGTATTGATATCAAGAAAAAGTAAGTTTTATAATTTTGTTGTCGTTGTTGATCATGATCATACATCAGTAAAGGGTTAAGTCATGTGGGGACAAGTAAGTGGAGAGAGGAAATAAAATACACTTGTAAATGCCCGAAAGAACGTTAGGTGTATAGTGGGAGAACGAGTGTTGATAAATGTCAATTTGTCATATTAGGTAAAATGTCTGTCCTGACGTGTGAGGGAAAGCGGTGTAACCTCTGGAGCGTGATGTGATGAAGTATAGATAGACACACCTATAGTGTCAGCGCAAACGAACTATGTCTGCAGTCACCTATGGCACATCACATTGGACAGTATCACTTAGTGACACTTGAGGGAAATATGTATTCAGAGGAACTTGATTGTGGACACAGGAAGAGAAGTTGAAATCGCAATCAAGACTCAAGTTGTGTTGTCCTTTATGTTTCCCTACATTTTGGCCCTTGCACATTGTAAGACTAAGACAGTAGATTAAAAAATTGACAGACAATTTTTTTTAGCGGGAGGGGGAGGAGTTGTTATGACATGATTAGGAATTAGTTATTTGTTTCGGGAATAGGGTAAAGTTTTACTTAGCGACGATGACGTAAAGTTGGTTAAAAAACAAGAACGCTCTAAGTGACGCTACAAATAAGACGCTTCTTGTAGAGCAGTACAATAGATATACGGATGTACGGACATAGCTGACATCGGACGATCCTTTCTTGATTATTAAATATATTTGTAGAACAACATCAGCGTCGACTACATATTTGATTGTTTCGTCCCTTCGCAGGTGTTATTGAAGTAGTTCGAGTTCAGCATTACTTCCAGTCAGACGTATATCTACACTAGATATATTTTCAAGAATCAACATGAATTTGTTGAATATATTTTGCAATTTAATAATCACACCTAGAATTAGCGCGGGGCCCACTGCGACCGCATTGGTTGCATGGCCTAAGACCAGCCCTGCAAAGGACAATCCCCAAACTCCAAAAGCACAGTTAAGGAAGATTTTGATTTTAAAACCCTCTCCAAAATTTACGATGAACCCCCTCTTCAATATAAAAAAAGTAAATTACACACTCAAAATTTTGAACCCCCCACCCCTTTAGTAGGGTTTGAAGCCAAAAAATACCTCTTCAATATAAAAAAAAAAGCTAATTACGCACTCAAAATGTTATGAGCGTAGCTGAATTTGTTTTAACTCAGTTTTGAGTTTAAACCTCCCTTCAGTGGGGTTTGAAGGTAAAAAATACCTCTTTAATATTATAAACAAAGCAAATTATACACTCAAAATTCTATGAATGTAGTCTAAGGGGTTATGAGTTGAAACTCCCCTCCAGTGGATTTTGAAGCTAAAAAATACCTTTTCAATTAAAAAAAAAAATTTTGACTTTGAAGCTAAAAAAATCTTCAATGTAAAAAAAAAAAAAGCAAATTACGCACTCAAAATGCTATGAGCGTTGCCAAAAGCGGTTTTGAGTTTAAACCCCCCTTCAGAGGGGGTTTAATGCTAAAAAATTCCGCTTCAATATTTTAAAAAAGCAAATTACACACTAAAAATATTTGAGCGTAGCCAAGCCAATTGTGGGTTTTGAGTTTAAACCCTTGTCCTACAGATGGCTTTTTTTTAAAGTTTAAAACCCCTCCAGATGGTTTTGAGTTTAAAATTCCCTTACAGAGCGTTTTGAGGTGGAAAACCTTTATCTACAATATTATTCTAAAGCAAACTACAGTTACCAAATTCTATGAACGTAGCTAAATGGGGTTTTGAGATTTTTTAGTTTAAAACCCCCAACAGATAATTTTGACGATAAAACTTCTTTTTCGATATAAAATCTAAAGCAAACTACAGTCACCTAATTCCAAGAACGTATTCAAGAGAGGTTACACATTTCTACCAGTGGCGGGGCTCCATTAATAAAGTGTGAAAAGTCATCTGCGAAATTGAAATGTGGCTCAAAAAAGACGGCTAAGACAGAATTTAGGAGTCAGCTATAGAGATCGGGTCTAAATCAATGAAATGCTATGCCGAACTGGGAGTCGACCCCTTAGTAAGACTGTGACAGAGCGTAGCATGAGGTTTGCGGGACATGTTCTCCGACAAAACGAATTTCGCATAATAAGAGTTGCGATGACATCTTATTAAGTACACCTATTCTACACACATTCATGGAGGTCCTCAGAGCAGGTGAGAATAGGCTTCAGACATTACCATTGACATATTTTTGTGAAAACAGCTTGACGGAAATGCGCCGAACGGCGCGGGAAGGTATAAGTCAGTAAGAATAGCACATTAGGTTTTTGAAATAAAACTTTTTAATAGCAGGAAAATGCACTGTAGATACCTCAGAATATGCATTTTGTTGGCTTTCAATACCAGAAATAATGTTTGGCTCCAAGCGCTCCCCCTGACCCCATTGCTGACAATGGCGGGAGTCATCAATGTTTCCACTAACTCCAGGAAGAAATTCTAGGACACAATAAACGTCTTCCGAAAGAATAATGGATCAGAATGTAATAAAGATTATGTACACACACAAACATACATATATATATATATATATATATATATATATATATATATATTTCGGGGGGAAGGGAGGCGGGGGGGGGAGAAAAAAAATCCCCCCCAAAACCCCCCCAGAAAAAAAATCCTGGCTACGCCCATGGCGCACATTAATAACCTCCCTTGAAACTGGCGGTAAAACTTACCAACTGAGGAGTTGGAAACATATTTGCAATATGATCCATCCGACGTTGATAGCTTTATCATTTTATTAAATTAAGAAAATGACTTCCTCAAAAAGTTGAGACCAAAGTTATCACAAAGATAGAGAAATTTACAATAAAATAATTTTTTTAACTAACAAGACAAGATAACACCTTCTGAACTGAGTGGTGAAATGATAGCGTCCTTTTTAATTTAAGATCATGGAATCCACATATTGATGAAACTATAAAAAAAATCAAACAAAGCATTAGGATTTATTAAAAGAAATTTCTATAAATCAAATAAGAACATAAAACTAAAATGTTATTTAACCTTGGTTAGGCCAATAATAGAATATGCATCCTCCGTTTGGGACCCCTCAACTCAAGAAAACATTAAGAAACTGGCACAGACACAAAATAGAGCAGTGAGATTCATAACAAATGAATATTCCCATTTGACTAGAGTAACACCTAAAGTAAAATCACTAAATTTAGAAAACCTTCAGGACAGAAGACTCAAAAGTAAAGTAGCAATTATACATAAAACACTGAACCATAATCTTCAAATACAAAATTTAATAAAATACTCTGAAAGACACAAAGATAAAGGCACATTCCTCGTCCCATATGCTAGGACAAATTTGTACAAATACTCCTTCTTCCGTAATGCTATTAGAGCATGGAATGGGTTGCCTGAGCTAGCTAGGAAAACCAGTGACTTGGCAGAATTTAAGTCATTGATAAATATGCATGACTAAATGCATGACGCGTAGGACGTAATCATCTTCTTTTTTGAAGTAACGTCTGTATTATATAAGATAAGATAAGATCATACGTTTAGGGATTTTTCTACAGTTCAGTCCTGCCGAGACGTCGAGTTAATCTGGACGGCCCGAAAACCACGATGATGAGATTCAGTCTCTTCTTCTGAGGGTGAAGTTGGCCACGAAACAGTCACTTGCTCGTGTGACGTTTTATTGGTCATTGAGTATCGTTCCTCTCCTCCATTAGTGAGGAGATGGAGGAAGAAGAGTCAATCCAAGTGGTTTTTCTATTTCACTAAATGACAAGATTGGAAATTCATTGGCGTAGCTAGGGTATTTGATGCCCTGTGCGAGAGCTCCTCATGATGCCCTAAAAAAAAACATAACAGCAAAACGAAGACTCCTCACCCCCAGAAAATAACTATTGTTAATTCGAAAAACATTAATCTAACAAAGACAAAAAATGCTTCCAATTAATTCTACGTGTTTAATTTGCTGGCGAAATCAATTTTTTCCCCGGAAATTCGCGTATAATAAATGAAATTTCCAATTAAGTCAGTCGTAATTTAGTCATCGTTAGTTGCAAATAATTCTTGATCAACTTTTGTTTTTAAAAAACTTCTATGTGTATATATACACAAACGTCACATATATGCGAATCAAGATCACGATATTTTGGACTGAGCTATAAAGGCGATATTTTTTTAACTCGATCTCACAAGTTTTTTGTTTTGAAAAAATTGGTACTTCTGAAGAAACTTTGATAAGTCGTTGAAGCCTCTATCGCTCCTGACGAAATAAAATTTTGTTAATGTCGCTAGGGGCTCTGTCAAGATTTGTTTCAATCTGAGGATCCAAAATTGGGATGGTGACAAAAAATCAAATTTTTCAGCCACATCATAAGGTGCTCAAATTTTGTGATAATCTTTTAAACAGACCGTACAACAGAGAATAAATTTCCCTCGATGTCTCTTTCTTTTGATACAGAATCTTCATTTATTTCGCTAGGCATCTTTTTCTTGTGGCCAATACGAAGAGGTTTTGCACTAATCCCTAGGTCTGAGCATATGCTTTCAGCAAAGGTAATACTGGATTCAGTGAGGTCCTCTAGAAATGGTAGAGTATATCGAAAAATAGAACTACATTGACTTCAGTTTTGGCAGCTTAAATTCTGCCAGATTTAGAGATTTGGACATCCTAGTGTTGAACTTTCATGAGAACAGCAAATATCAAAGTTTTGACCTCTGCAGTCCATTATTTCTGAGCCATACGAACGTAGTTTTTCTAAAATAACCGCAGAGATTCCATAGGCATGCTTATTCTTAGTGTCGATGAAGCACATGAAAGACTCGTCGTTATCCATTACCGTCAATGTTGGAAGTTAGGTCCAACTTTTAGATGCCATGTATACAATCGAAAATAATCGAAAAATAGATGGCTAGTTTTAATTGTTGTATGATCTATTTCCATGACCACCCATAATTAGTTTGGTTCGAACCCAATGTTCCTTCAGGAGTGGAGTCCACTAGGATAGTAATATCACTAACTCCAACAAATGGCCTTCATTTTTGTTCTTCCAATTCTTCTTCAAATTGTTCGTGATGCCCAAGAGTGCCAGATTCTGATTGGAGTGCAAAACAAATGATGTCCAAGAGTCTCTTTATTTAGGGTTTCCATTTTTTCCTTCTTGTTTCGATATATGTTGACCATCGCTGTGAATACCGCTCTTTACACATTTCCTCCTAGCTGTCTGAATGTTCTGCTGGTCTCTTCCTATTCAGTTCTTGGTGATAACCTCCATCTATCGTTTATTTTCATGTTGATGTAGCCTAATACTTGATATTGAGAAAAGCATTTGCAGGGGAAGCTAAACAGTTGTTGTTGTTTTTTTTGTTGGGGGGATGGTAACAATTTCTGAAAACTTTTAGTTAATATTTAAGTTTAGAAAGAATAGAGAATATCAACAAAGTAGCTAAATAAATAAACGTTTACATTTCAAATGGACTAGTCTATGTAGTTTGTGCAGTTTTTTACTGAGAAAGTTTAAATTGTCCTTTGTTTGATGCCCCTTGTCACTTGATTCCCCGTGCGGCCCGCACCACCCGCACATAGCTAACTACGCCACTGTGGAAATGTTAACAAAATGTGCCTACGTTTTTAGCATTTGCCGATGTTAAGAAGCGTTCATCTCGAGCAATACATTTATGAAAAATTTGCAAGGAATGAATTATGTTTATGTGGAAGCACACACAAATCCGTCTGCTATGACTACAAGTTGTAATCATCTATTTTTAGTCGACTTATTAGCATCAATAGATCCAAGTAATTTTTTTTAATATACAGTGCTTTTTTTTTGTGACGGTTCCGCAAGGTTGTCATTGCCGGAAGTGGTAATGTATGTAAACACTCCACTACTTATAAAATGCTTCCAATGGCATGCGCATCAAATAGCCTTTGACAACCAGTCCAACTCCTGGTCTTCACGCGTGGCTCAGATATTGAGTCCGGCGAAACTGTTCTCACTAACAGGAGAAGGGGCAAAGGCGAGTTAACCAGTATAAACTTCGGCCAGGAGCCATATGCGTCGAATGGCGCGCGAGAGGCTTAAGTCTTTGTGTTTCTCAACATTTTACAATCTAAAAAAATTTACTTTGGCATCTCAATCGGTCAGATAAGATGTTTGGGGCAGCGCCTTAAGCTCACTCAAAGTTGTCCGGGGCGAAGCCCCGGTTGCTAAGCTTCAGAAACTCGAATCTTTCTCCTGGCATCTACAACGCATTATTTTTATCATAATTGGAAGATTACAAGTCAATTATAATTAAATTAAGAAGGTCTGGGACATGTTGATACTAAACTTTGAGAGACTTTCGATGTGGTAATTTTTATTTTTAAAACTTGCATTTTGGAAAAGGCCTTTTTTCCCACGTCGGTGTCACTCCTGGTGGGTGTTACCCGGTGAGGCCCGCACCCCCCAGTGACGTCATTGCACACACACACCTTGCCGAGAAAAAACTTTATTTCGTATTTATAGAACAGTGGTTGAGACTAGGCACGTAAACGTATGTATAGAAAAAAAACAACAACAACAACTATTCAGTATTAGAGAGTTATCCATTTGAACCACAACACCAAAGACAGATCTGGAGATTGTTTTTGTTTATATTTTGTCTACATCTGTATCTAGATCTAGATACATAGATCTATAAGTTAGATCTAATTATATAAACAAAGTTGTAACCATGGCAAAATTTATGGAAGTAGGTATGGAGTTTGAGTCATTTGATGCATTTCAAGCAGCAATGGAACAATATGAAGATAGCCACTTCGTGCAGTTTTCAAGGATAGACTCACGAACAGTGGAGAAGGCACAGGAAACTTCACTCACAAAAACTTTTAATCCTGAAATAAAATTTTCACAACTTCATTATGCTTGTACTTTTGGTCCAAAGAAAGCCATGTCCCGGTCAAGTGGTATAAGAAATGCAACGTAAGTTTAAAAATAGCTTTAAAATTAAACTTTAAAAAATACATCTGTAACAACTTAAACAAGACGGTAAAACTTAACATCAAAGGACCCTTTTGAAGAATGTTACGCAAGTGCCTCAAGTGGCAGCACCGCGCTGTCTATCGCTACGGTAATCAGGTCACTACCGGCTAGACGGTGTCTGTAGTATCATGTAATAGTTCGTGTTAGATCTAGTCATTCTCTAATGACATGAAAACTCTGGATCTATATTATGTAATAAAAAAAAATATTAAAAAGGCTACAAAAAATAAATAATGAGAATGAATTAATCTTTTTTTAAATTTGTTTTTTTTTTTGTTTGTGTCACAAATGTATGGTACCGTTATCCTATATATGTACGGGTTATAGGCCTATATTTATATATTTTTGCTGACACTATTTTTTTTTTCATTTGTAATGTTTTACAGACCTAAATTATTATTTTTTAATTTTTTGATTTAATGTAATTTTACTTAAAAGTAAACCAATCATACTGGGTTTCGTATATGTGCAACATATTCTTTATTTTATTTTCAAATTAAATTAAACTTAATGGGTTTCCTTATAAGTACAGATATTTATCTGAAATCCACGCATTTTCAATAACAGTACCTAGAAGTTTATGAAGAGTAGTGTGTAGCCTAACATATGCTCGCCCCCCTGCTTTCACATTCTGGACTTGGAACCAGACAGGAGTTATTGGCATTTTAACTAAAATGTAACTGTTTTTTTTTTTTTTATTTAAAGCCGGTAGAGGAGACATATGCTATACAATACAAAGGCTCAGTGCTTATGTAAATGAAATAAGTTGCAGTTGCACTTAAACCGTATAAACGAATATATATATATAAAAAAAAGATGAAAGGTAGGCCTAAACTAGAAGATGTTCAAATATAAGAATATTTGTGATTCAGTTCTAACATGTGGCTCTCAAGCATAAAATTTAGGAAAGTAGGCCTACACTGGAGTCACAGTGGAAATAACACGCTACAAATTTACCCCACAACTAAAAAAATTCCAGTTTCATTGAACAGTGGTCTTATTTTTGCCAGATCTCTACAAATGTTTTTTTAAAAAATTATTTCAAGTTGTGAAATCCACCGTAAAACATACAACGCTCAAATATTAATTTTATAGAGGCTTTTGTGTAAAGAAAGATACATAGATTACCATGACCATGATGTTCACTTTTGTCTTCGGGAACCGATAATAAATGAGCGCTTGGTATACATTTGGGATAGACATAGTTTCGAGCTACATCATTAGTTGTATGTATGAAGAAGTGTGAAGTGGGGTCGATTAGCCTGGTAAGGGGATGGTATCAGCATCATACTTACTTCTATTCTGTGCTTTTTTTTTTTCTAAAGAAGTAGGTGCCGGTACTCAGTAATAAATTAATAATAAACGTTAAAATACAAGAGAAGTAATATTTTTTCCCAAAATTAAAAAAGGTGCTGCTGGTATGCCCTGCTATATACATTCTATTTACATACATGCGAATGTTTGCTCTTTTGCTACGGCTATGTGGCTATCGTCCTCTAATCTTGTCCACTTTTTTTTAACATATCTATGCCATCCAGTAATTAAGGTCAATCCTCTTAATACCTACGTCGTTCCTTTCCTCCATTTCTCCCCATTTGACAGTTTGGCACATGACATAGCGCTAGACAGAATGGAGCCCCCACCTACCAACCCCGACCCACCCTCACAGACACCTAAGTAATAATCTCATTTGTGATACATTTTGTTCAACAGGCCTGTTTGTAACTTTGTTTTGTTAAGGAACTACAATTCCAAGCTCTAAACAAAAAAAAATGTGGGAGGAGAAATTAAGTGGACCAATTAGATTATACTCTAAATTTTTGGCATTTTTAGGATTCAAGCATAAATTGTGAGTGATAGTCCCAAATGTATTTATACAATAGAAAATATCAGATTGAGTAAAGGTTGCAAATAGGCGACTAGATAAAGAATATTAGGGTTCAGAACTCATCTCAATTTTACTCTTATACTGAATAATTTTGTATAAATTCTAAATTTTCCAAAAGAAAGTTTTTCTTAAAATAATTATGATAAATTCATGTTCAATTACATAAACTCTGACCGCCCCCTCATTCAGAGGGCTAGAGTGGGGAGAGCAGAAGATGAAATCACCCTCCCATCCCACCGAATTCGCCAAAATACCAGAAGGGTAGCGATATAATATGAAAATTATATACTAATTCCCTACCCCACCAAATCGGCCAACATACTACAGGGCGAGTGGGGGGGGGGACCATTACCACCCCCACCCCTGGATCCGTCAATACCTTCCATCCCCTGATAAGATGTGACCAACACAATTCACATTCTCATTTACGTTTCCCCTACACATTTCCAATTAATTTCCAATATATATTAGAGTTTTATAAAGTTACAGATATCAGTTAGTGCTTTAAAAAAAACATTCTGTACACTCGGGAAGGAGCCAAGCAGAAAATGGAAGAGAGATAGGAAGCAATAGCGGCTAAAGTGTGTAGTTAATGGGGCAACCACCCCAGGCCCTACGTCTGAGGGGGGGGCGCGATCAGAGATTTTATTGTCACAAACGTGATCACTACATATTTTCCGCCTAAGTGTTTTATAGGCTACTGTGCATAGACACGTTTAACCAAGCTACGACACCCGCGCATTGCTGGATTGGAATTTTTCCATTCACTCCAAGCACACTAAAAGTTACCTAATTTAGTTGGTGTCTATAAACCTTTGCATTTTATACTAGGTTCACAAACTAGACAACGCACAGCTTTGTAAACATTTTATAGAGATTTTTGGACGTGTATATTAGTTTATTTCGGCTTAGCTTAGTCAAGGAGTAGAGAAAATCTCAAATATTTGGAAGTAGCCTATTCCTTAAAAATTTTATCTTCTTATACGATGCTAGGGTCACTTGACCTAAACAATAAAGAACTTGAAAAACCAAACAGCAGACCTGGAAGAAGATGGATCTCCAGCTGTTCCACACCAGGATTATCCGACCTTCACCACCATCAGTACATGGGACGTCAGGACAATTTACGAGACTGAGAAAACTGCAAGTGGCAGCAAAGATGAGAAACATCAACCTCGTCATCTTAAGAATCAGTGAGTCAAGTTAGACTGGTTATGAGAAGTTAGCGATGAATATGCCACACTCTTTGCAATCCTGCATTCAACGTCACAAGACAGGTCGTCATCTGGAACCTCCAAGAAAAGAGAAAGAGAGATGGCCCAGAAATATATGGCGCCGAGATTTAGATGCAGATGCCAAGAAGGACGAGAGACAGCTGGCTAGTGTCCTATATCCCAGACTGAACCATAGGCTAGGAATAAAAGGAAGGGAGATAATTTGCACACCTGTCTCGATACTAAAAAACTGTTGTTCATTCTTCTGTTTTAATGCAGCAACTAGACTGACTGTATAGGTGTCGTAGGATCTGGACGAATTTTTCTGTGATGCCGTATTCTCTAGCTATTTTCCATACTGATTCTCGGTGTACACTATCAAACGCTTTCTTAAAGTCTACGAAACTGATCGTTAGCCGTTATTGGTTCTCAATACTTTGTTCTATGATATTTGGTAGAACGAAGATCTGCTCTGCACATGTTCTGCCTCTTTGGAAGCCTGCTTGTTCTTCTCTGAGCCTCTCATCTACAGACTGTTGAAGCCGATAAAGGCACTTTTCTTATTCCATATGCTTGGACAAAAGTATTCAAATGCCCCGTCTTTCACCGTGACTGAGCAGGGCCTGAGATATTTGCATTTCACCACCAATATACCCAGCAAATTCAGTTGATTCATAATGCTCTTGCTCATATTTTTTATTTATTTATTCCAAATCAACGTTTTGACTCGTACAACGTTGAAGAACTTTCTAATATTCAAACCTTTTATAGTGCAAAGAATTGCAAGCCTATTATTAGATGTACATGGTTGGCCATCATCATCTCATCTCTGCCTGTGGTCCCTTATGGGGCATAGGCCACCAGCCAGCTTCTTTAAGGCATCTCAGTTCTGGGGTGTCTCTCCAACTGTCCCCACGTCTTGACCATCTGCTTGACATCTGCTTCCAAATTGCAGCGACATATATTCCTGGGCCGTCCCTATCTTTCTCTTTTTAAGTCTGTCGAGTATGATGATAGTCAGTCTGTTGTAAATATTATCCTCCTCTTCACTGTCATTTGTTGTTAAGACAATATCTAAGTTAATCCTCTTCTTCACTGAATGGAATGAGGCTGTTGTTATCCGTGGTCCAAGCGCTTCTCATCCTATAAGTGCTCTCTGAGCCCGCTTTGATAGCATTATACCATAATGTGTAATTCTTGGAGGATCGTTTTTCAAATCAGGAGCTTTGAAACTGGACAATACACAAAGTATCAATCCTTTTTTGACACAGTAGACCAAGTTGGATCGGATATGTCACCCGCATGCCAGATGAAAGAATTCCTGATAACATCCTGTATGCTGAGCTTGTGGAGATCCAAGAAACGTACAAAATTTACCAACAGAGATGTCTGCAAGTGAACTATGACGACTACAGGTATAAAAAAATAGTTTGAGAAAATGGACAACAGAACAAACTGAGCATGCTGGTACGAACCTCGCTGATAGCGAAAGAAATGAAGTTGCCATTAAGAAGGGGATGCAAAAGAAAGCAGCCCTGTTAGATAGCCCTAAAACAGGAGCATTCAGATACACGAAGAGTGGCTAACTTTGCCACTTCGGAATCAAATTGTTCGCGGACTCAAAAAGAAGCCAAACTAGTTTTTAATGTGAGTACATTATTTACATCCTTTGTCTTTCAAGACAGAAGGAGACATATTACGGTTGGCAACCTCGTCATGGTTAACAAAATGTCCATTTGTAGCATACTCGTAATATAAAAATCCAGTTACGGATTTACGGCAGTGCGTCAACCCTGTGCCTATATTTCCGCAAACCTACAAATATACAAAATACACATTTTTTTGTATGCATATTTAATAATTATAATTATTTTTAAAGGAGAAAAAAAATAAGATTACATCTTTCTTCTAAAATATGGCATATTATCTTTAGATATTATTTTTTTAAAACTTATGCTTTGCCGTTAAAATGATTCAATTGGAGATTCATACTCTAAAAAAAAAAAAATGAGGGCAGAAAAAAATTTATTTAAATACGTATTTAAAAGAAACAAATCACTTAACACACGATTAGATTTATAATTTTATTTTTTTAGCTAAGATACGTAGGTCTATAATTAATTAATAATATATTAATTAAAATTCCCCAAGTAAAAACATAAAATACCATCTAAACATTAATATTATTCCAAGAATAATTTGTACAAAAAAATCTAAATCTATATTACATAGATCTAAGATTTACCGTACTAAAAGAGGAGAGAGAGGGGGGGGGGGGGCGATAGACAGCTGCCAAATAATTGACCTGAAAAACTAGGGGCCTTCGATGTAAAGTTTTACCAACAAGACTAGGGCTAGGCCTAGGGTCACTGGGGACACTAGAGACATTAGAGTACTGTGAGTAAAGTTTAAAGTACCATCACTGTAGACCCTTGTTTTTGCATCACTTACCACACAGCCCATTGTATTTGTATCTAGATCAGATGCATCTTGAATTTGAATGATACTTTGATGGTAATAGTTAACCCTCTTAAGATGGAGCATTTTTGCTTGTCTTGTGCCAAAATGACAGAGCACTATTTCCAGACTAAGCATTTCTCTTACAAAAAAATTCCTAACAAATAAACTAATTACTTTACATACACAAAACTATTGTTATGAAAATTATATTCTGTATCGGTTGTCGTTCTTATGTTTACATGTGCTTGTAACTCATCCGTGAGAATGCGTTCACGAAATGTGTGTTGTGTAGTCATTCAGTGTATTAAAGCCATACTATACAGACATGGTTTTCGACTCTCTTATCTTTATGTTCATAACAACTATATATATATTATTGAAGAGAAATGAATGAACTAATACAATCTTATGTTATTTTATATTAATATTTCTTAAAATAAGCCAAGCTAATTTGCTTAAATATAATTTATGCGCATAAATTTCCAAAAATGTTTTTTCAAAACAGAACAGAATTAAAAAGGTAAGAGTTTTTAAAGAAGTTTTAGGCCTGAATAAATAATATGTGTTTAGCGAAACAAGGCACATGGAGACCCTGCAGACACTTCTATCACATTATTTTACTTCTTTTCTCCCCAACCCCCCAGGTACCATGGAAACAGACACCTTCATTTTTGCCTTAGTGACGGCCACCCATTTTTGACCCAGGGGTCTTTTTTTTGAGCTGTTTGTTTGTCAGAAAGTTGGTATCAGATAATAAAATTTATTATTCTCCCTGACAAACATTAGAACTAAATTGATAGTAATAAAATAGCATAAAAAACAGTCTATGGGGTGCTAACACCTTGTTGCTCAAATAGGTCTTCTCTATCCAGCTCCTCACCCTTACCCCTAAACCCTGTTACTACGAAAAGACATTGTAAACACATACTAGATCTAGATTTAGTACTAGTGTAAACTTAGATCTAAAGCTTTCCTCAATAATGCCCTGATTTTTATTAGGGCTATCATAGTGAGTTTGCTTTCATCAATATCGCCGGCTGACATGTTAAAATTTTCACCTGTCACTAGCTAACTTCAAAAAACAAATTATTGTATAAAAACAGCGAAGGAAGCCGCCATTATAGTCTACTAATTTCTAAAAATAGTAAGAACTAATCCAATTGGCTGATACAAAACTGGCTAGCCTATCCTGTGGTTGGAAACAGCTTGGGTCAAAGGCTACTGAAAATGTTGTTTTTTTAATTTATAAATATAGTTTTATAGAGATTTCAAACTTATGTGTACTAACTTAAGCTGCTAAATGGGCATTAAAACACGTCCAGTTCACTTTCCTGTCCATTTAAGTAACAAAAGGGGTTGCTTGCTGATGTTTACCTTTTTCTAAATTGTAACATAAAAATTTACCACACATCTGTAAAACATGGTTCAATATTGGTTTCTATTTGTCAGAGAGAGTAAAGAGAGAGAGATATAATACTTGGATGTGGATAGATTAATGAGTGTGAAATATATGTTTGTGGGGTGGATAAATGAATGAGTATGAAAATGATGTCTGAGCTGTGTTTAGGAATGTCGATTTGGATTGATTGTTATGTGTGCGGTGGTTAGATGAATGAATGTGGGTTTCGATTGATTGTTAAGGTGCGGTGGTTTGATGTATGAATAAAGGAATCGATGGATAAGTGTGTAATTGTTGGATGTATCTTTAAAATAAAACTTCAGTGAAGTTATAAGATGTGTCGAGAGTGACATACACCTGCCAGTTTAATTTCACATGGTAACTGAGGGGAAATAAACTCAAGCTGAAACTTTTCTGAAGTTGGACCTCAGCAGAGGGCATTGAGCATGCCACAAACAGAGAATAAACAAGATGTTGACATATAGTACTCTTTCTGACCATGGTCACATCCTTTCTTAGTTCAGCTCTACTGTGTTCTTGAAATAGTTAGTTAAATTTTAGGTGGTTCAATGTTATATTTTGTATATAAACATCTTAAAAAACACAGTCCTAATGAATGAGTAGACTTGCCTTTTATTAAGGAGCCTATATGTTTCTATTGTAGCCATTTTCATGTAATATTATATCTATTAACTTTCCAAATTACTATCTTATCCTTTTGTATTTCCTAAAGATCTCGTAAAATAGATTGTCCGGTACGCCTGAGACTTGCTGCTACTCCAGATGGTCAACGCTTGGTCATAAAAGAAAGTAAACTAGACTGTCACAACCATGAAGTGACTGAGGTAATTGTTTTTGTTTCCTTTTAAACTGACATTGAATACTTTAACCAGTAATAATAAGCTATTGTATGTAATTAAAAGTTTTACTTTTATTGTTCAATTTAAAACAACATATTAGTTTTTTTTAAAATTAATTCTTACTTCAACTTCTTTTAAAAATGGATAAGGAGCAGTACCAGTCTCTGTCAAGGCAGAAGCAGTTGGATGAAGAAACTGAAAATGAAATCTACAATTTAATCAGTATGCATGAAGATAAAAGGCTGGCTCGAATGTTGATACGGAATAAGTTGACGAAAGAAACAGGAAGGACGATATCTGTGAAGGACATATTGAACATTGAGAAAAGAGTGTCTAAAAGACTTGGGAAAGAGTAAGATATTTAGGTCCTGCTGTCTAAAGCCTGAATTTAGTTCTAAAAATATCTAGTCCACTTGAAAGTATCATGCATCTTTAAACATCCATATAAAATAAAAATCACAATTGGTATTTTTTTGGTCAGTAAAGGCTTTGTCATATTAAACTGGAAGACGTTTTTTCAATTGATGGTATATCTTAGGTAAACATCATTTTCTGATGATCTAGATCATTACTTTGATTCTGGCAAATTTTATGCAAGTTTTTTTTTTCAGTTTAACCTTTCACCTTTCTAAAAAACCTGTATCCTAAGGCTAGTGTTAGAGAGCTGAAGTTATATCTTATTAGTTAGATTTAACATGTATTAATTTTTTATTTCACCATAGAAATATTTTTATTACACTTGTCAATATTGATATTGTTATGATTTTCTCTACCAGGCTTTCTGTAAACACTGCTCAACACAACATACCTAACACAAGACCTTGACAACAAGAGTTCTAAAATAGTGTTGTAATTTAATAACTAAATACATCAAAAACCAATACAACACAATAGGCTACACTAACTACAAATGCTTTCTTGTACTTAACAGAACTGCCTACTAAACACTATTAGTCTCTCTGGACTCGTACAGCTACATTCTCAAGGACTCACATTGTACTGCACCATTATTACTGCTTTGCTGTCCTGACCTGAACTGCCCGTTTCTTTACACATTTTCTGGTCTATGAAAGCTTTCGATCACATGACCATAACACAAGTCATATTTCCATGTGCTAGCAGTACTGTTCCTTCCTTGACAGTCCTTGACCTGTGTGATTTGGCTGATTCATGTGTGTCAGTAGGTCGCACACACATTAACCCTATCGTTCCGACACTAAAGTCACAGGAATGTGGTTGTACTTATGGATATCTACTTGATCTACAATTTGAACCCTGAGTGTTACTTCAACTGTCTCCTAACACCATCTCTAGGGAAGGAAAGGCTACACCTGCCTTGTATCTTTTTACTAATGATATACTAATGATCATTTTTATTTTATTTTTAATTCAATCTTATTAATGATTTATCAATTGGCTAACTTTATTCTTTTTTTCAGTGATAGTAGTACTAAAGATAAAAAGGACAATGATGATCAAGATGAAGATTCTAAAGAACCAAATGATGAGAGTTCCAATGAAAAAGATGACACACACGAAGATTCTCAAGATGAAGATGGCGAAGGCAACCAATCTGTAAGCTTCATATTTTTAAAAATTGCAAACAGGAATGCAAAAATACTTGAATAAAATTTTTTTTTCTTAATTTCGTAGCTATGCTAACTCAATGCTCCCCATCAATGTTGCCAAACTTGCTAATACAGTCTACCTACTTTCTACTCAATGTCAGTTTTTTTCTCTGTAAGTTCTATAACAGATTGTTTTGTCTAAATAATGTAATGTGCAGCTTCAGCTCGTTATATAGGGACCCTGTTGTTAGGCTTCTTTCATAATGACTCACACACATGTAATACACAATTGTAAAACAAATTTCCTCACAGATAATAAAGATTATTATTTTTAATAGTTGTTGCATGTCAGAAGGCTAACTTGTATCTTAATTGTTGTATTGCATAGCAGGCATAAGGTATAAATATAATTGTTCTACTTAAACTGCCTAAAAAGTACTAAGCAAATCTCTTGTCAGCAGACATCATTTATTTACATAACATATAACAAGATAAAAAAAGTGAACATGGTTATACAGTTATACAGTTATACTAAACTAGCTTGAAAAATGCACTTCAATATAATTCAATATTTTTATAGATACAGAACCACACAATCACATCACTACTCAATTGTATCAATTATCTAATATCAAGACTTTAGTACCAACTCCTTATTTGTCCTATCATACCCTCTTATATTCACCATTTTCTTGTGCTTCCTCCACTTACAAGTGTTAAGTTGTATGTTTGTAAGATGTTATTAGCAAGTCTGTGATAATTTCATTTCATTGCTTAATTTGAAAATAAAAAAAACAATAATTACTAATCATTCATTTTTTCAAAATACCAATATTTCTGAGTGTTTTATTTTACAGTATCTATTTTAAATATTGTATATTGAATCATTTCAGAAAACAAACAAATCAGTGCCAAAAATATCACCATCTAGACCACAAAGGAATCGAAGAGAACCAAGGCGATTCCGGGATGCTATAGAAAATGGGGAAAAGATACTACACACATCCAAAAACAATGTTGTCAGCATCCTGTCTCCTGATGATATTGATGACGATGAGTCACCCACCTTCACCCCTTCCAGCAGTAAGAAAACAAATGCTAAAGTAAAAGAAGAGGTAACCACGGTGGGTAAAAAAAGAAAATTCAGAGCCTCTTCAGAAGACCAGGAAGTCAATTCTAAATCTGATTTTGAGGAAAGAAAATTGGCAATAAAAGAGGAACTGCTTGAAATGGAAAAGAAAAAGATGAAAATTTTACAAGAAATTCTAAAAAAACTCGACAAGGTGATAGAGAATCAGAAAAAAAGCTGAAAGACTTTTTAATTCTGTATATATGTGGATATTAATATTTTGGTTTACAGGGACTGCATGTTTTCAATGCATTTTCTTAAAATTAGTGTAAATTGTGCTGGCCTCTCTAGCGACATTTTCTCAAAGGTCTCCTAGACATTTGTGCTAATGAATTGTTTTATTACTTTAGTCTACAAGATTACTTCCTGGTTTGTTGAACAAACATTTTTGTTACTTCCATAGTAGCTGACTTTGATTGTCTTGAATTAAATACAATGAAATATAAGAAGACTTAGTTCAACGCTTAACAAGAACTGTGGTTTAAGCCTTCTCTTTCAATGTGTTCAGAACACAGTCATATTCTTAACTGAGAATTTACTTTTAAACAAAGCCTTTTAAATTTCAATTTGAAAGATGCAATATTATTGGTAAAGTCATTTTCCTTTTTTTTTTTCATACTAGAGTTCAATGCTAGGTTTTTGTTTTTACACAAAGTGTTGACTCAATAACTGTGTGTATGAGGTGGCAGGCATGAATGGGTTTCCCATGTTCTTCAAATGGCAGCATTTCTGTGTTTTTGAATGAAGATTCATTCTTGTCAATATGATGAACAGATATTGGACATGCAATAGAACTATAAACAAATGCTGAATGTTCAGCAGAACTGATGTATTTATTTAACATGTTTTTATCTTAATATGTAACAGGTTTTTATCTTAACATCAATACAACTTGATCATGTATAGAAACAAAAAACAGTGTATTTTTTTCTGTAGTATGTTGGCAGTACAGCTATAAACCACTTTTAGGCTACTTAGAAACTAACATAGGTTTTTGATGATTAAAATAATACATATTTTCCAGACAACATGAAAATATAACGTAACATAACAAGAGAAACATTTAGCACAAACTTTTTTTTTTAAGTGCCTAAGTTGACAGATTCTATGTTAGCATAGAAAGTATAGTGACAATTATATTGAATTATTTCAAAATTTAAATGTTTCTTTATAGAATCTAAAAGTGATTAGTGTAAACACTTATGAAAATACAAGTTAAAAAAAAAATAGAACACAGTATAAAACAAAAAGGAAGAATTTTCTATGATAATGACCACTGGATTTTACTAAGGATTTTATTGCCCTTTTCTAGAATTACTTTCTGCTAATATATTATTACTTCCAGGTGCTTTTTAAAACTTAACAGCTTGATAGTAAAACAAGAAAATTTCATTTTATAGCTGTTTTGATTTATAAAAGCAAGTTCAGGTAGAAGGAATTAAATTATTGAACCATCAATATTAGTCCCAAATTACTGTATTCCCCCACTTTGTCCAATTTCCATTATAAACTATAGTCACTAGTTACTAACTAGCTATTGACTGACTTGGCAGTATTCTAAAGGACCTAGCAACATCTTGTGTAAACAAGCTAAAGATGACTTGTTCAGCACAGTTGTTTCTTAATGATGGAGGGATCTAAATACATTTACAAATTTAAAAAAAAATGATTCACTTCATAGAAAAAAAAGTTAGCATATGTACAAAATATAAAATCTTAAACCATGACTTTAAAAATGTACAACAAATAAAAATTAAAATAATGGGTGCCATCCAACTTTAAATTTTTGGTTAAAATCAACTAGCTGGTTATGAAGAAGTACTTTAACAGTATTACTGATACAATGATTTATTGAGTTTAAAAGAAATTTAATCATAGCATTAACCAACACAATTCAGTTCACAAAAGTCTCACAGTAATTGCTTTTCATAGGTTTATTGTGTGTGATCTGTAAGAAAGTTATTTTCAACCAGGTCATTTTAAACATTTGATAGTTTCAAATACTTTAAAAAAATGCTACATTAATTTTTTTTTATATCAAAGTTTAGTCAATTGTGTAAATTTAACTTCTGCTGTTTTATTTTAAAACAGGTTAAAAATTTTAAAGTATTTTTAATGCCTATGTACACAGTATAAAATCTGTTAGTAATAAATAATTGATTGAGCGACTAATATTATTTTATATTATGAAAGATTCACAATGTCAAATTGTGTATTATGTGTTATGGCATAATAGTTTACAATTATCACTAGTCAACGTACATATGCACCACAATTATTCCAAGTTTATTCATAAAAAAAATATTACAATGGTAGCCAACACATATGTGTCATACAACCAGCTTATTACAGATAATTAGTTGTAATTAGAGTATTGTTATTTACATAGAAGAATCTTGTTATAAGTCAAAAGTAAATATTAATTTTGACAATGCCAATAACAGTATTAATTTACATATATTTCCCATATCAACTCAAACTGAATCAGTTGGGTCTATATTCATGCTATGATACAACTAGATTTGACTTTTCAACACATCATATTCATAGTGTAAAGAAGACAAAATGGTAATAATAATTAGAACATCATCAGAGCATGTAATTGAGATATTCGCTGCTAAGCTCCAATACAAAACAAAGCTATACATTGGACTCAAATGAGAAGCCAGACTTTTCTGATTTGTGAGTTCCTTTGGAAAATGTAGACAGCACGGACATTCTTGAAGCAAAAAGTGATCTTTGACTTTCAGCCTAATTAGATACAAATACAATTAAATGGAGTCAATGGTTTTAAAATGATAAACAGAAATGTTTTTTTTCAGGTCAGAGAAACTGGGACAGACCACTGGACATAGGTTTACCCTCTTTGATGACTCCCATTAAACAGTGACATTAATTATAAGTTGTATGTTCTTGTCACCAGGAAGATTACCTAAAAATCACTAGACCACAAACTTTATTTTGTTAGTTTTACATGATTCAGATATTCCTTTACAACTGAAGGTTATTACATCCCAGACTACACATCCCACAGAGGGGTGAGTAGGGTTTGAGTGCAGGACCATTGAAATGCCAGTCCAGAGTGCATACCACACAATCAGATTGAAACCATCTAATAGTATATTTGACAATGTCTCAAAACTTACACTTAAACGTAAATTATAAAAAAATTAGCAATTTTAACAATAAAACATTTTTTTTTAAAACTTTTGTATCAACTCAATTCTCTCTGTCTAGTAAAATGTTTGTACACGTTATTTCTCCCTCATCCTATCTTGGATCAAGCTGAACATTTTGCACAATTATTTCTTTTGCATGAAAACATAAGAATTGTATGTGCAATTAGGCATATAATGTTACACTCATCAGTATTGTTGCAATAGCAAGGGAAACTATGGCAAACCATCTATGATTTCTCACCTAGACCCAAAGTTTAAAACAACAGACACAGGGTTGTTCTAATTTTTGCAAATCTAAATCCTTGCTTCAATGGATGTATGAGAAAACCTTTTTTTCCTATTGAAAGAAAAAGGGGAAAACAAACCTTCATTGATTCCATCGAGTCATCATAGCCCAGATTTAAAACGCCAGATTTTGAGTAGGGACTTTTCGCAGATCCATTTAATGCCTGAAAATAAAGAAAAACCATAATATTTATAAATTATTTATTTTATAATATATTAAAGAAAATTAAAAACCAAGTCACACACACTCACAAAACAATTAAAAGAACAGTTCAAACACATCTTTCATAATATAATAAATGTACGGGAAAAAAAAAATTTCCAACTAAGAATTTGAAAAACATTTGTGCACAATTTCTTATATCACAAGGTCCTCAGTGCTAGCAAAGACCTTCCTTCAGGGAAAAGTATCATGAAAAAGAAGAGGAGGCAGACAGAGAAAGCGCTGGGAAGACCACATAAAAGAAAGGACAAGCCTGTCATTGAATTGGATTCTATTCAAGGCAAAAGAGAGGAATGTAGAAAGACAACAACAACGGTTTCACCAACTAAATGGATAGGTGAAGGTGATCTAACTAATGGAGAGGTGAAGGTGATCTAACTAATGGAGAGGTGAAGGTAATCTAACTAATGGAGAGGTGAAGGTGATCTAACTAATGGGTAGGTGAAGGTGATCTAACTAATGGAGAGGTGTAGGGGATCTAACTAATGGATAGGTGAAGGTGATCTAACTAATGGAGAGGTGAAGGTGATCTAACTAATGCTTAGGTGAAGGTGATCTAACTAATGGATAGGTGAAGGGGATCTAACTAATGGATAGGTGAAGGTGATCTAACTAATGGAGAGGTGAAGGTGATCTAACTAATGGATAGGTGAAGGTGATCTAACTAATGGAGAGGTGAAGGGGATCTAACTGATGGATAGGTGAAGGGGATCTAACTAATGGATAGGTGAAGGTGATCTAACTAATGGAGAGGTGAAGGGGATCTAACTAATGGATAGGTGAAGGGGATCTAACTAATGGATATGTGAAGGGGATCTAACTAATGGATAGGTGAAGGTGATCTAACTAATGGATAGGTGAAGGTGATCTAACTAATGGAGAGGTGAAGGGGATCTAACTAATGGAGAGGTGAAGGTGATCTAACTAATGGAGAGGCGAAGGTGATCTAACTAATGGAGAGGTGAAGGGGATCTAACTAATGGAGAGGTGAAGGGGATCTAACTAATGGAGAGGTGAAGGGGATCTAACTAATGGATAGGTGAAGGGGATCTAACTAATGGAGAGGTGAAGGGGCTCTACCTAATGGATAGGTGAAGGGGCTCTAACTAATGGATAGGTGAAGGTGATCTAATAAACATCTCATAGGGAAAATGGCTTACCGTATTAGCTTGATTGGATGATTTAGTCATTTTGGAGGTTTGCAAGCTATGCAAAGGATCAACTTGAAAGCCCTCAGCATATGTGATTAGTTCTCTGTGTTTTTTTAAAGCTGGACCCCAGTAAATGGATGGTAAACACAGCAGACACACTCTCTGAAATAATTGAAAAAAAATTATATTTATGGTTGCAAAATAAATAAGCAGCTAACAAAATTTTTGTTATAAAGTATGGACACAAAAAAACAAAAAAAAAAAATAAGTTGTATCCCTCCATCTGTGATTTTAAAATTTTTTTTTTTCCAAAGAATAGTGGAGCTAATCCAAATTCAAGGTCATTTTTCTTCTACTGCTATGAAAATGGGATGGAAGCAAAAGTTAAATTTCATCATTCACTTATTGATACTGAACAACTAAGGCTGAACTATTTTATTGAAACTAAATCAAAACTTAAAAAAAACAAAAAAAAACAAAACTAAAAATGCTTTTAAAATGGAACTTGTTATCAATTCTTTACCTGCCAGATTGTCTTTCCTTCTTTCTCTCTACAAATTTTGTAGATCATAACAATAGGTATGGCCAGGACAGATGTCAAAGTCATAAACCAGCCCATGGCATCAGCCCAGCCTGGATAAACATAGTCACCATAAGTTGAGCTTTTATAATCAATAAACATAAAGATGAAAATGAACTGAAACAAAAAACAAAAATTTAAAAAACATTATTGGTTGAAGATGAACAAATATATATTACAGACATTACTTCCAAAAAGAAGATAATTTAATTATGTCCTACGCATTTCATATGTCAATCTAGTCATGCATGTCTGTTAAGTCATGGTTTTGCTGGCTGATTCAGGTAGCCCATTTTATTCTCCAATGGTACTAGGGAAGAAGGAGCACTTGTAAGAATTTGCTCTAGCAAAAGGAATAAGAAATGTGCCTCTATCTTTGTGTTTTTCTGAGTATTTCATTAGGTTTTGTCATTCTAATCAAATTGAAATATTTGTTCTTGCTTCTTTATGTTTTTCTGAGTAGAGGATGCATATTCTAATATTGGCATATTTAGAATTAAATATCATTTCAGTTTTATGTTCTTGTTTGATTTGTAAAAATTATAATGTTTAAATGTTAAATAAGTCAAAAAGAACCCCCCCCCCCCTCCAAAAAAAAAAAACAATTAAAAAATGTACACCTTATGACTAGGATCAATATTGGGATTTTAAGGATGTTCTCAGTTCACCCAACTCTAATGGGTATTTGATTTTAGTTGAGGAAAGTAAAGGCAGCTGGTCATTGAGCTGGCCACATAACACTTTTGTTAACAGTTGCCATAGAAACAGATGATGTTATTTGCCCTATAGATTGAAAGATCTGAAAAGGGTACTTTTAATAGGCATAGGTTTATCTAGAAGTTGTAAAAAATAATCATTTTGATAACAGTTGGAATCTTTTTTAACCCTGAAACATATTTACATGGTAAAACAATTTATAAAAGTCAAATTAAAATACCAAGGGAAAAAGACAATATACTACTCACAGCAATGGTCAATGGGGTGACTACACACCAAACTATTTTCCAATATATGAATATAGTAGAGCCTGTCATTGTATGAAGATCTAAACAAAATCTTCTAACACCTAAAGACATAAAATAAAGACATGTTCATTCTTAATTAATTAATATTTTTCTCTCCATAAAACTTTGAATGTTGTACAAAATATTTAACAACAATCATTGTGATAAGCAAACCGATATAGCATATGCTAAACTTTAATTCTGCATTAATTCTTAATTAATTTCTACATGTTAATTTTCCATTAAAAATCATCAGCTCACAGAATGACCACGGCAGGATCATATCAGTCTTGTGCCATCTATGTATCAAGTAGCACATTTACTTAATATGGTGCAGCAAATAATGGTTGTAACCATGTTAACTAATCTTACATCCTACATTGAGGGGCAAGGTGAATGAGTGGTAAAGTGCTTGGCTTATGAACCTAGGGGTCTTGGGTTCAAATGAGATCAATAATTTCATATAGTAATAGCACATATTATGATTGTTTACAAGTTAAGATATACTAACAGTTCTGGCCAAATGGATTAACTACTGTGTTACTTATAAGACATAGACGTGTGGTAAACATTTTAAAAAAGTCAAAGGTTTTTATTTCAATAATTCTTGATGCAATCATCAGTGCATACCATGGCAGGGTAATAACAATAATTAAATTTAAAAAACTACTTAAAAAACAAAATTGCTTAATATGGAGTGAAATTGCATAAATTATTCTGAATTTATCATGGCAATTAATTTTTATTGACTCAAAATTTAACCAAACACATGTGTTACCTAATAGGTTTGTTGTCTAAAAAGGATAAACCGTTTGGTTTACCATTGAACCTTAACTAACCCATGAGATCTAAGAGCACTATTAGAATTTGTAAATTCATTGAAAGTATTTTGTGATCTTATTGGAAATTTTGGTTGACCTTTATTTTGGATGGAACTTATTTAGCACAACTTTCATGATCAGTTCACTTAGGTCCAATCATTTAGAAAACAAGGAAGGGGGGAGAGGAATGGAGGGATATTTGAGAGAAGTTTTACATGCATCCTTTTCAAAAACAATTTAAAAAAAAAAAAAAATCTATTCCAGTCTGAATTTAAACTCAAGCCTCCACAACTTGTTTTGCCACTGAGCTATTCAAGTACTTATAAAAATAGAAGGTTTTATTAATCTATTGTTAGTTAAAATTTTTAGCTTGTTTGTTGGGGTGTGTCTGTATGTGATTATTGTCACAGGTCGCCCATGGCCGAATTAGTATTTTTTCCATGCAAAACAAATTAATTAGTTATGATTGATTGATTAATTAACTGGTTCGTTTATTTATTGTTTCATGTGTTGCCATTGTCAATAAAAAATTGTGCAGTTCAACTTGAACCAAGAATTGGAAGTGAGTGAAATATGGTGTAAAAAATGTTTGACCAGACAAACAGATGGAGTGAATTGATATGAGCTCAGTAAAAATGATGCAACCATCAATGTGTATAATACAAGGAGAATAATAAAACTAATAAAACTATGTAAATAGCTTTTCCTTGTGAATTCATTATGTTACAGAAATAATTATAATTAGTGACAAAGAAAAAAAAAACTTACCATAGATATAGGTGATAGATATCACCTCAAAGAAAGCAATAATGATCAGAGTTAGCCCCCCAACATAGTTGTCCATTAACTGCAGCATATACATGCCTCCCTAAAAGAAATGTAAAAAAGTAAAATCATGACTCTATTATAATACTACTTATAGTCATCCTATCATACAAGTAATGACTTCATTTTTTAGTTACATTTCAAACTATAAGTAAAAAAAAACAAAAACTGGCCAGTATGTATTACTTTTCTAATTCTAATGACTAGTATGGATTACAATAGTGCTATTCAGTATAATGATTACAGTAAAACTAAAGTGAGATGATATTAAGAACAAAGAGATAATTTATTTCTATAATTATTTATGTACTCTACAAATTAAAAAAAAGAATGAAATTGAAAATAAAAGATGTGAGATATACTTACAGGTGATGTTAATGGAAGCCCCATAATAAATAAAACAATGCAAATAATCAGGATCACAAAAACTTTCTTAGGTCGAAGTCGTGGGAACTGATCGATCAATCCAGTCATTATTGTTTCCAACATTGCAAACTGTGGATTAAGAAAGTTCATTTAATAGTTCATGTGGTATGCACATTGGATTGTTGAGCTAAGATGGCCAGAATCACAGGTTCATTTGGATAAGGACATCTGAAACTTTTAAATGCGAAAAGTTATTTGAAATATGTTGCACACTATTCTCAAGAAAGGACTGGCTCCATTGCCTCAGGTGAATTATTATTTAAAGTTTGTCTCTTATTTAGACCTGACAGTGAACATTAGTCAGGGGAGGATGAGTTTATCATCATAGTCTTTGGTCAGTCATACAAGGCAAGTATGTAACCAATACAAAGTAACTTACAGCAAGGAGGATGACTTAAAACACTAAACAATAAAAACTGACAGTAAATGGGCTAGTTTTGATTAACCAGTTTGTACTGAATGTACTGAAAAAACTCGGATGTTATGTTATTGGACTAGTTGAATGAATGAGCTGAAGAAAGCTGCAGAGGTTAGTTAGTAGACAGGAGAGAGAGAGAGAGTAAAAAGGAAAAGCATTGTAATCCTATACATGGACTAATAAAGGAATAAAGTTAGCAGTGCATACTTATACAAAAACATCTTCACAAGGTGTGGTATCAAGCAATATTCTAAGTTATGCAATCATAATGGCCTTAACTCTAAATCCGAATATTAAAGATGAGTGCAGTGTTTCCCATGACTATGCAAACCCAGTAGCAACCTGCATATTTTCCAGCACAAAGCCATTGTCTATTTAAGTTTTTGTTTTTTTTCTTCTGTAACTGTCTTCAATAAAGGCTTTTCTTTGGGCCTTAAATGTGTGTCCCGCAGCCTTTGAGAGAGGTCTCCAACTTTCTCTTTCAGAAGCCATCTGCTGCCAGCTATGTGATAGAGGCAACCTTTAAAGGTATCACTTTGTTAAATACCAAGGAGGTTACTTTTACCGTGGAAGGTCTAGGTGTTGATAACTGGGCTCTGAGAAAAAAATGTCTGCTTTCTTTATTCACAGGAATATTAACTTTGTCTTTTCATTTTTGTCTCAAATTGCTTATACAAAGCACATCTTGTTATAGCATGCTATGTAAGCTCTGGTCCAATCTCTTTTGTAAAATATGGGGGGGGGGGGGGGGGGGGGGGGGGAGAGGAGGTGGTATGGTATCTGGCAGAAGGTTTCTGTGTGGACTTTAGGCACTCAGTAAACACAACTCAGCTCCTTTGATAAGTAGCAGAGCAGTTTATGCCACTCAGTTACCCATCAAACAAATGTATAAATTAGCAAGCACACAGAATTTCAGAACAACGAGAGTGAGACTGCACTTGTGAAATTGTCCAAAAATGCAACATTAAGATTGGAAAAAATTATTTTTTTTATCTACATAGGGCCTAGAAAGATAAATCATTCTATAACAAACCTGGGAATCTAATCCTAATGTAAGTAGCATCACAAAGAAAAGTAGAGCCCATAATGTTGGAGGAGGTAGATTTGAAATGGCTTCAGGATAAACAACAAACGCCAGTCCAGCTCCTAAAACAAAAAGGATGTTAATATAAATTCCCATCTGACAATGTATATTTTTAGAAACTCTGCAACTAGCCAGCCCAGAAAGCAACAATTTACTAAATGTTGTGTGTGTTTAAACAGCACAACATCATTTAATTGTCAGCTCAACAAGTTATTTTTCTAATTCACTGATGTGTTGTTATTTAAAAAATAAGCCATGTTTTTGATATATTTAATACAAAGTACATTGACATTTTTATAAGAAAATAGATAATAGTACCATCTGCTGCCACATCTTGAACCCCAACATCCAACTGGCCAGCCATATAGCCCAAGTAAGAGAAGATAACAAATCCACCTAGCAGACAAGTGAGGGAGTCCCCAACAGCAACTAATATTGCATCTCTGTGGAAGCAATTTATTGAACTAGTGTTGAAATATTTCACTTAGAAAAATGCTTGATAACTTTGGTTAGGATGAAAATATACTTTTCAGTTTATTTTGAAAGTAAAGTAAAAAAAAGGACTATTCTAACGGACCTTTGAATATTGTTATGGAATCTGTTGTAGCTTGACAACGTGATCAATCCTCCTCCGGCAATGCCCATGGAGAAAAATATTTGATTAGCAGCATCTTTCCACACCTGGTTAAAACAAGAGAAAAAAAGAAAAAGTGGGAGTTGTATACAAAGGAAAATTAACCTTAAACAAGAATGTATAAGTATACTATAGATATTATAGTAATATTTATACATCATTCAGATAATCTTTTTTTTTATAATGTCTCTACAACCAATCACACAGGAAGTACATAAAAATTTAAAACTTTCTTGTAACAACATGGACTACTGTACTTTTTCTGTAATCTTTGAAATCTGATATAAGCCTGAAATAAATTTAGTTTCTTATATTTCTTCCCCCCCCCCCCCCCCTTACAAAATACATGGACTAATATCTGTTCTTTCCTGGCTAATCCATTCCTATCTCTTTCTCCTTGTTGTTGTCACTGCCAGATTCTCATGTCCTTTCATAAAATGATATTCTAATGTGATGAATTAAAATTTGGCCATCAGTAAAATTAAAATTGTTTGATAATTAACAAACCAATTATTAATTATTCCTTAATTATTTTATTTGCACTAAAAGACACATTGTAGATTGCACATTGCTCAAGATGTAAAAGATAATATGCCTTACAGAATCATACATGAATATTATTGTGTTTTAAGTGGGATAAGTACCAAAGTAGTTCTGAGAAGAAAAAAATAGGTATTACTTACATTAGCATCTCCAAGTCTGCTAAAATTAGGTGTAATGAAAAAATATATTCCTTCTGATGCATTCTCTAGTGTGGCTCCTCTAATTAGTAGTATGAACAAAACAACATAAGGGAACAAGGCTGTAAAGTAGACAACCTGAAAGTACAGTAAGCATACATAACTTTTAACCATAAAGTCCTTAACTCTTAACCATAGATGTTGATAACAACTCTTAACCATAGATGTTGATAACAACTCTTAACCATAGATGTCTTTAATTTTTAACCACAGAAGTGCATAACTCATAACCATAGACTTCTGGTCAAAGATGGTTTTTTTTAAACAAATCAAATTGTGCATAATAAGTCATCCATGAAAAACTAGGGCTATACATTTAATAGGTAATTCATAAAATATGAATGTCCATTGACATTCAAGCCTTCCTTTTTAACAACAAAAGTATTATGAGAAATTGTATATGTGATAATTAACCAAAAGCTATGCCTGTAACTCATGTCTCTAACTGAATGAAAATATTAGTTCCCAAACAATACACACATGATATAATTTTGTATCCAGCCTGCTGTAAGCATATTCTCACAATGACAAAAAAAACAGTAAGTGTAACATAACTGCTGTATTTTTTAAAAAAATTCCCTTAAAGAATAATTAAATTTAATTACCTTCCCTGTACTTTTAATGCCCTTGATGAGACAAAAGAAACAGATGACCCAAGCCAACAGTAAACACAACACCAAATCCCATTTGGGTGTTCCGAAATTTTGAATGCCATCACTAAAAGCTAGCATATTCCTGGCAGGAGAAAAGTCATGTTGACATATCATAAAAATGAATAACATTTTGGTTTAAATATAGTTTCCTATCTTCCTTTCCTACTACCAAGTTCAAGGATTCAGTTCTATAAATAAAGTTAATACTTAAGACATTTAAAAATCAAAATCTCAAAGATTAATAGGCGGATGACAATGTTGAAATTTAGCATTTCATTAAAAAAAAGGAAATCATACTCATAAAGCTATTGAATTAATAGTTACCTAAAGGAGAATAATAAAAGAAAAGGAAATGTGGGCATATATCATAAATAGAAGTGATGCCCAAATAAAAGACTGGATATATGTGGGATGAGTTAGGAAACTTTAATTGTAAAGCAAAACACAATTGAACAAATTACTTTTCCCAGTATTCTTGTGAGGGTGAGACAATCTTTCTTCCAGTAGCTTCTGTGAATAATGTTTTATTCCAAATGCCCTTTTCCTTGCCATTTTCATCAAGACATAATCCATCATTTGATTGGCTACTACCACTGCATTGCATGACAGGAAGTTTAAGCTTGCAGTCTATATGCAAAATAATAAAAATTGAGTTATAACGAGATACTTGGCAGTCAAAGTCAAATTATATTAATATATATACAAGAATATTATTGATTTATATGGTACATAATATGAATGGTTAAATTTTATTTTAATAAATTAAATCTTTTTTTTTATTGAACTTTATGGGAAGAAAAATATCTCCTTACTCAAACAACCTGATAAAGTTAACAGAATTTCAGCCAAGTGACTAAAAAGCTTATGGTACTTACCATACAGTGGTTAATATTGAAAGGTAGAAATGCATTTAAAATTTTGTTACATTGTCAGAAAGAACTAATAGAATCTCAATAGAGAGGGTGGCTGATTTTCCTAATCCACTCAATTTTCAGATATTTATTAGGATATCAGGGTTGATATGCAGGTCATTATTTTATTACTAAATTTTCCAGGCATACTGCTTTTTTTTATCAGTAAATACTGATGATAATGTAACAAGTGATCACATATACATCTAGAAAATACAACTAGAACAACTTTTTACATTGTTTTAATCCAGCTACTTCTTTAGAAAACTTGTTTTTAAGTCTTCCTTCTGCTTTCAACAATACACACAAAGATTTTTTTTTTTCTTTTTAAGGGTTATCCTATACCACCAAACACCCAAATGAGCAAGCCCAGAATGAGAAACAGTGACTTAAGTATTGAAACTTTACTTAACTGCTACTATTTTATTCCTTAAAAAAAGAAATTTAAGATAAAATGTACATGTTTCAACTTAAAATAACTCCCTAACCTTTGGTATTCCATGAGTTATCACAGCTTAGGAAAGGAAGACTGCTGGTGAATGATGAAAACATATAGTGTAATGCCCAGCCAAGAATCATATTGTAGTAGATGGCAGTCAGTGTAGATGATATCACCATGGCTATACCAAGACCTGATCAAAAGAAGCATTATAAATAATTCAACATTACATTAATGCAATAATGATAAATTATGAACAGTCGTAGTAAAGCACTGAAATTTAACATACTGAATTTACCTGCTTACTTTAATTTATATAATGGCCTTAAAAACTGTCATAAGCCATAGGTTTAAAAAGTTGTAAAAATATGAAATGAAGGAAGCCCCAATTAAATTGAAGCATTTAAATCCTATATTGTTTGAAATCAGTGCAGGGAAAAAAGGCGTGATAAGTAAAACTGTTCTCATAAACTTGAAAGACAAAAGTTGTTGCCCAGCTTCAGCAGCTTCAAATACATTAAATGTAGATATTACTAATTGTCTAATATATTGAGAGAAACAAAGAAAATGGTGACTATAGATTTGCTGATTGTGTCTAGTTTATAATAAATTTAGAGAGTAAGAAAAAATATAATATGAAAATATTTAATATAAAATTTAAACAGATCATGTGTAGATCACTGAAAGTCTGTAACTAGCGCACTAAACTATTAATAATCCAAAATATAATATTTTATGTACAGAAATGGTGTGAATATATTAAAAGAAAAGCTTTTTTCCCACCAAATGCTAATGAATAATGAAAAATTTAATTACTGATTTTGTTGTTAAGTACAATACCTTTGAATAATGGGGCAAACTGCCAACAGGTGGTAGCCCCACAGCTGGTGAACTGACCCAATGCTGCTTCCAAATAAAACAGTGGTAATCCTATCATAACCATCATAAGAAGATAAGGAAATAAAAAAGCTCCGCCACCATTTCGGTAGCACAAATATGGAAATCTGGAGGAAAGAAACAATTAATAGGAATAATTTTCTTTAGAATGGTAATGTGTCTAATTGTTAGTGCAACTTTTACATTATAGTAATATAATATTGCTTACAAATTATATTAAGGTTGTGTATTTAAAAACAAAAAAGTTTAATAAGTTACAAAAGCAGATTGATCCAATTAAATAAGAAATAAATTCTATTCAGATGACCAACTTTCATTTTCTAATATTTAGTGGACATCTGTGAATTTGCATCAGTGTATGAGATGGAACGAATATCCAATAAGCACTGTATTCTTGATACACAGTTACAGATTTGGCATTTGTAATTACCAGATGCTGTAGCACTCTTACCCTTTTTCTATTTGCAGATTATCCAAATGTACAAGGGAGACTTACAAATTACTCCCCTTTCACAGATTATATGCTAGCCAGCGGTGGCAACAAGATAATGCTACCATACTAGTTGGAGCAGACATTGTGTCTGTGGGGAAACTAAAAAAGGCCTTCTTAAGAGTGTTATACAAATAGCTTTGAAAATATAATTTATCTTCTAGTATTTAATGTGTTGTAGTTTTTCGATCATGTGATAGTAAGTGGTTTTTTATATTATATATATATTTTACTTCACATGGAGTTTCTTTCCTTTAAAATAAGACCATCCACACTTAATGTACTTTGTATACATTTTTTTAGAGAAGGGCTTCCAGGTCATTTGGTATATGCTTTAGATTGTCATTAAGATTGTATCAAGTTTGACGCCTGCACACTACCATTTCCTGATTTCCTGCAGGAGGTTTTGGCTAGGATGTTATAATCTTAATCACTGAAGGAACGCCCAAAAGACATATAGACCTAAATCAAATTAAATTAAATTTCAAGTATACTCACCTCCAAACATTGCCAAGACCAACTGCATAGCCAAGCAATGAAAGAATAAAATCAAATTTTCCTGTCCAGTTTCCTCTTTCCTCATTCTCATCCTGACCGTAGACAAGTTTTTTTTTATCATTGAAATCTTCAGGAGAAAGTATAGAGCCCTTAATGGAGAAACATAATTAAGAATATATTGACTATCACTTTTAATGTGTTAATGTTGTATATATATATGATATGATATAGTTTCTTTTTTGAAGAGAAAATTAGAATACGCCAAACAATTACAAGAAAACATTCTCTCTCTCTAAATATATATTTATTTATTTTAGTCTCTAGAGGTCTTCTAAATTAGGATCTATGCTAGAGGAGTGTTGGGGGAAAAATAAATTGATGTATATCTATTATTTCTGGTAAGGTTACTTTACGCTTGGCGAAAGGAAAGGAGGACATAAAGATCTAAATGTCCTCCTTTTCAGGTCCGTCCTTTCACTCTGTTACTTGCAATAGCACATTTTCCATCAACCAGATTTTCTTCTTTTTTTGGTTTAAGTGCGCAAAGTAACTAATAAATATAGCAGGATAACAAAAAGTTCTTTAATGACCTACATCATGAAAATTTGTTGATTTAGATGTAGAGCTGTTTAAAAGAAACCTGGTCTCAAAGTTAAGATCTGCAATTGTTTCTTTTGCTTTCCTGGACATAATGCTAAGTTAAAAGAGCGTTTTGACTGATCAGCGCACACAGGCCAAGAGAGAAACTGACACTTCAATAGCTTACTGAGAGGTATTTTTCTCACAAGATAAAACCTGAAGAAAATTTGCCTCGAATTCCACAAACATGGTTACGCAAAGCCTCATCAACATCATTTATAGATCTAGATCTATCTATATCCCTTGACTTTCATTGTTGGGTTGCAGTGACAGTTTGCCAAACAGAATGCTTCCTTTTTTCCAAGATATCAACAGAGAGCCCTGTCCATTCTTTTATGTCCAGCCAGCCTTTCTTTGGCTCCCTTCATAGACCTTGATGGATGACTTTTGATAGCTACTCATGTCTTACAATAAACCAAGGCTCAAACCAGTGACCATGGAAATGACAACACCGCCTAGCGATAACACACTAAGCGAACTTAACCTCTAGACCATCGGAATGTCCAAAAAAACATTCTTCTGGTCCAGAGTCATTTCACTCGTATGCAAATTACCACCCCAGTGGTCAATGGTCACATGCCCTAGCTAGCTCCTCCCCCACCTTGCCACATCCGTTCACCAACCAACAAACCAATAGAGCCGACACAGGCAGCCCTTAGGCATGTATTAGACAAACAATGGCTCTTTTTAATTGTGTATCACTCATAATGACAAGTGAACAACATAAATACATTACATATAGATCTAGAAGCTTCAGTGGGTATGAGCAATTAAGCTGTGAACGTAAATATAGAAGTGATGCTAGGTGCTGAAACAAATGATGATATATTAAATATATACATATTAAACATGATAAGTATTTATAAGTATTTTAAACAGTGTGCATGTTTATTTTTATTCTTCAATCATAATCTGATCATATTCAATCAAACTTATTCAAAATCAAGTTATTCATTGGGGAGGGTGCAGGTACTGACAGGTAGACTGGATAAAATAAAGGTAAAATAAAAACAGAGTTAGAATCTAGATTTAGAACAAGAGGTGAAGAGAGTCTTGATTCAAGAATCTAGATCTAGAATGACTAGAAGCTAGTCTAATTAATTACCTGTGAAGAAAACGGTGTGTTACTTTTACTCCTAGACTTTGAAGGTTTTCGATCATCAGAACCGCCTAAATCTAAAGTTATGTAGCCGTCATTATCTTTTGCATTTTTATCCTTATCAATATTATTATTTGCCTCTTTCTGTGGCTGCTTAGGTTCAGTATAATCAAAGCCATGAAAATTTGGAGTGTAGGATTCATAAGTGTTACCTTTAGTTGTTGCAAGAGATGGGTACTTATCTTTCACATTTTTATCCTTATCAATATTATTATTTGCTTCTTTCTGTGGCTGCTTAGGTTCAGGATAATCAAAGCCATGAAAATTTGGAGCATAGGATTCATAAGTGTTACCTTTAGTTGTTGCTAGAGATGGGTACTTCGGTTCGGGCAGTGAATCCACAGGATCTTCATAAGACTGGATTCTCGGGGCTTTAGAAACACAGGCATTGTGATTTTCCCGCAGATTTTCTAATATATCCGATACTTTACTGGGTGTTGTGTCCCATGGGTCTTCATAAGTGTCAGTTTCGGTGTCTTGTTTTAACTCACTGAGACTACTATCTGAAGACAGTTTATTTTCAAAGTCTTTGTATTCTTCAGAATCTCTCTCTGTTGGGGAATGTCTTGTGTTGAGTGCAGATCTACGTTGTTTCTTATCTCTTTCAGTCGGTGATTGTCTTCTGTAGTTATCTCTGCCAAACGGTGAATGCTCTCTTTCACAAGATGGGGAATGCCTTCTGTCATAATTTCTTTCAGGTGGTGAATGTCTTCTATCATAATCTCTGTCAGAAGGTGAACGTTTTCTATCATAATCTCTGTCAGATGGGGAATGCCTTCTGTTATAATCTCTGTCAGATGGGGAACGCTTTCGGATATAATCTCTGTCAGATGGTGAGCGCATTCTGTCACGATTCCTGTTAGAAGGAGAACGCCTTCTGTCATCATCCCTGTCAGGAGATGAACGCCTTCTGTCATAATCCCTGTCAGGTGGTGAATTCTTTCTGTCAGGAGGTGAACGCCTTCTGTCATAATCCCTGTTAGGAGGTGAATGCCTTCTGTCAGGAGGTGAACGCCTTCTGTCATAATCCCTGTTAGGAGGTGAATGCCTTCTGTCAGGAGGTGAACGCCTTCTGTCATAATCCCTGTCAGGAGGTGAATGCCTTCTGTCAGGAGGTGAACGCCTTCTGTCATAATCCCTTTCAGGTGGTGAATTCCTTCTGTCAGGAGGTGAATGTCTTCTGTCATAATCCCTGTCTGGTGGTGAATTCCTTCTGTCAAGAGGTGAACGCCTTCTGTCATAATCCCTGTTAGGAGGTGAATGCCTTCTGTCAGGAGGTGAATGCCTTCTGTCATAATCCCTGTCAGGAGGTGAATGCCTTCTGTCAGGAGGTGAACGCCTTCTGTCATAATCCCTTTCAGGTGGTGAATTCCTTCTGTCAGGAGGTGAATGTCTTCTGTCATAATCCCTGTCTGGTGGTGAGTTCCTTCTGTCAAGAGGTGAACGCCTTCTGTCATAATCCCTGTTAGGTTGTGAATTCCTTCTGTCAGGTGATGAACGCCCTCTGACACCAGGAGGTGACCGCCTTCTATCATAATCTCCATTTGGCGAACCTCTTCTCCGAGGTGGCAAATATTCTCTGTCATTTTCTCTAGAGGGCTTCTCTCTTTTGCTGTCTTTCTCTGTTAAGTGTGCAGCGTGTCCATTCGACAAAGGTTTCTTGGACCCGGATGTTCTACGGTCATCGTCAGCCTCATCTTTAGGATGGCGAGCAACAAAAGACTTGTCATAGTCGCTGTCTATGTCATCGTAGCTATGGTAGAAGTCTCCATCATCTTTCCCTGTCTTCTGTTTCCCATAGCTTTGATCCTGTTACAGAATTAAATAAAAACAAAAACTCTTTCAGGAAAAAAAAATGTGAAATAAAACTGTTCAAAAATTGAAAAAGGAGTGACAATAACACTTTTAGTTGTGTTTGGGTGTATTTGTCGTGTCTCAATAAAATACATAGACACTTTTGAAAAACTATACGTTACATTTCATTTTAAAAATAAGAGGGGTTTCAAATGTAGCCTACTAGATATTTGATTTTATTAATACTTCGTAATTGTGAGATCCCCGATGATGTTCATACTGGTGCTCAATGAGTTATAGTGCTGGGCGAGATAGGAATGACAAAGAAAAAAAATAGGAAAGGCTCAAATTGTGTACGGTATTGAAATCTAGTAGCTAGACTTGCTAGACTTACACCAATATTACATCAGTATCTGTGTCGCTCATGTAGTACATGAAGCTTCACTTCCTAGACTCACCCCGCAAGCTACGACATTTCGTATATTTGATTATAGGCCTAGATCCCAAAATCTCTTTCAATTTTAAGTTGCGATAAATAGGAAACATTCAAATCAACACATATCGTATATGTCTATCGTTCTTATTGTCCCTTATGATACCGCAATACTAGATACTTTTATGTGCCTTTTATTTCATAACTGAAAAGATCTAGATCATTCTACATCTTAATTTTTAAAAATAACGAATGTAGCCGATGGGTAAAAGCTTCCAACACAAAAGCAGCCTACTAAAAAGCTCACACATTTGCACTTACAAAACCAACTTTTGAAATTGCCAATTCAACGTAGCCCAGCACAACACCCTCGTTAGTTCTGCAATGTTGGCGACGCCATTTAGTACACAGTACTTATATTTATAAACTTTTTATTTTTCAAGAGAGAAATTTCCCAAAATATTGAAATAGGTCTACTACTCTATTACTACAGTGATGATCCGATGGTGGTTCATTTCGACTTCTAACAAAGAGATTGTATGGGAGGTTAGCCTACTCAAAAAAAATAAAATATTATTATTATGTGCTACAAACTGATGATGTTAATGTCATCTGTTTCTATGGCTTCGCTAGACTCAGGCCAAGAGTTTGGGAAAACTAGAAGCTCACCACAGTGACCAAAATGGAAGTCTACAAGGCATGCGTTATGAGTACACTTCTGTATGGTAGTGAATCATGGAACACCTACACAAAGCAAGAGAGAAAACTAAACTCATTCCGTATGCGATGTCTCCCTAGGATCTTGAAAGTCACATGGAAAGAAAAAGTGTGCAATACTGATATCCTTGCGCGAGCAGGTATTCCCAGCATCTTTATAGCCCTAAGACAATGCCGCTTGCGCTGGCTTGGACATGTTCGCCGGATGGAGGAAAATCGCATCCCGAAAGTCATCCGCTACGGGAGAATCGCGACTGGCTCAAGAAAAACTGGTCGCCCCCACCTCCGCTACATAGATGTAATAAAACGGGATCTCAAATCAGTAAACATCAATACTGACCATAGGGAAGACATAGCTCTAGACCGCACCAGATGGAGAGAGACAGTGACCAAGAAAGCTATGGACAGTGAAAGAAAACGTGAAATACGAAAAATGGCCAACTCCTCTACCACCGAAGCGAAAGCCACCTTAACCTGCGCTATATAGGACTCCACAGCCATACGAGAAAGTGTGTGAGATGAACCAGAGTTGTCCTACGACTGAAGGAGGCCAACAACAATGTATTTCAAAAGATAATATTTCTAAACTCTTCCTATTCAAGGGGCGCGGTGGAAGAGTGGTTAACCGCTTGGCTTCCGCTTGGGTCCTGGGTTCGAATCTCGGTGAAGACTAGGATTTTTAATTTCGGCGTTTTTAGTTTTTCCACTGAGGCCAATTAGTGGAGAATTTTGTCTTATTTATATACATATACGTTGAAAGTTTAAAGAAAATCGTTAAAGCCGTTTTCGAAATAAAATTTATAAATATATACATACATACAAGATTTGCTCGCTTAAGAGTAGGTCTATATGATATATATTTCAAAAGCTCTCACAATCTTCCTCTTTTAATTGTAAGTTCCAAAACACTTTCTAGCTAACACTTTGTAGCTAACACCCATTGCGGGCAGAGCAGATGTAAGAAAGTCACCGCTAAAACCTCTGGATGGTGGAACGCAGATAGTGCTGAAAGTGCAGTGAATCACAAGAATGGATATGATTAAATGATCATCTAGTTACTAGTTGATGGGGTAAGTCCGGAAAGTGGTCTGTGAAAAGTCAATCTCTCATTCCTGGCATCCGAGTAAAAACCTTTCTTAGGTCAAAGGTCATAATAAGACGTAAGATAAAGACTAGGCTTACTTGTAACTGTAAAACGAAAATAAAATGATGTGTTTCATAGTTCTAGGAGGATGATTATTTCATTCTGTTCTACTTCTGTTCTTTAATCAAACCTTTTCAGTCAGAACTAGCTACTGTATTGCATTTACTGATTTGATTCTCAAGTTCAAGCAATTTCCAAAGGTGCACGCTCGTAACAGCTCGAAGCAAAACGTTTCTGACTTCAGAAAACGTTAGGCCTACAATAGCAGTACTTTCTTTTTACTGATTAATATTTCTAGGTTTGGTACCAAAATGTTCCGACCAAGACGCATGAACTATACATATTAAAAGTTAACTTCAACCCTTCCGCAGCCTGGAATACAAAACCTCTAATTATTCATTTGAATGGGAAAGACTTTTGAAAATAGGCTCTACGACTCAAACATATGACGCGGTGAATGCTCTGTTACGCAACACAGAAACCAAACTATACATAGGTGTTTCTACACTTCGTAGCGGTACGGTAAGAAAACAATAAAGTTACTGCAGCGTGTCGGACATGTTAAAATAGTTTGTTCCCAACAACGATAATGTGAATGTAAATACTTGTAATATGAGATATTTTTAGAAATATGTTTGTGAGTTTAAATGGGGTTAGGTATTATGCATATGTGCCTTTATTACCACAGACATTCTGTAAACCAGGCTATACGATTAGTTAATCAGCGCACCTTATTATCGGGCTAGGGAACCATTGTCTCTGAGGCTTTAACTAATAACAAGCAGAATATGAAACATTTTTAAAAACGAAAACACACACACATTCACACAAAGCTTATATAAGGAAAAGAACCGCCCAAATATTACCATTTCTCTTAATACTGCAACATTTATTTCCTCTTTTCTATCTAAAACAAAGTAATTAATTACCACTAATTAAGTTACTAATTGGTTAATGTTATGATTCATTCACGTGTTATGACCAACAATGAATAATTGTGCAAAGTTTCAACTATATATATATAGGACATCCCTATCACGTTCAAATGTTGTGGAAGTTGAAATTTGGAAATTAAGGTTATTTCTTTATGTACCCTAATTGTATTGTTATTATGGAGGGAGTAATTATTAAGTGCTTTGATAATTCCATTATCATACGCTGTTAGTAACTTTAAGAAACAACAACTAATTAGACTACTTACTGGATTTCGATTGACTCCGAGGCTTTGGGAGCCACCCTTTAACGCCATGTGTCTCTGAAGAAGTAGAAGCGGATATTGGCATCACCTGTAGTGGCCTACCTTTTGCTGGCTTTGCAGTACACTGCGTTCATCTCTAGAGAATAGCGATAGAAGATGTTCACTCATAATCTCATATATTGAAAGCAAATATCAGCTCATGAATATCATTACAGATTAAATCTTTAAAGGGGGGGGGGGGGGAACAATGGAATGTACTTTATCACATTAGGTTCGGAATCGCTAACCGTACAAACTAGTTGCTTCTTAATGTATTACATTAGTGAGTAATATATTTGTAGGCCTAGTCTCAGCAGTCAAATGAAGGCCACACTGCTATTTCATGTGACTAAAACTTTATTTCTCACGGGAGCCCCCAATTTCTGCAGATTTCTGTTTTACTATGGGATGACTTAAATTACACGGCATCGGCACACCCGACACTGTCTTTCACTCATTTTCGTTAGTATCCGCACTTAATACAACTGTTCGCCTATTACAATGTCTTTCATCAGAGTTTGTTGACATGAACTAGGACAGCGCGATTTGTTGGCGTTAGTCTTGTTTGTGAAGACCTTACGCCTTAGCTTCTTAAAGTTCCTCTTGTTTGTGAAGACCTCACGCCTTAGCTTCTTAAAGTTCCTCTTTTTGTGAAAACCTCACGCCTTAGCTTCTTAAAGTTCCTCTTGTCTGTGAAGACTTCACGCCTTAGCTTCTTAAAGTTCCTCTTGTTTGTGAAGACCTCACGCCTTAGCTTCTTAAAGTTCCTCTTTTTGTGAAAACCTCACGCCTTAGCTTCTTAAAGTTCCTCTTGTCTGTGAAGACTTCACGCCTTAGCTTCTTAAAGTTCCTCTTGTTTGTGAAGACCTCACGCCTTAGCTTCTTAAAGTTCCTCTTGTTTGTGAAGACCTCACGCATTAGCTTCTTAAAGTCCCTCTTGTTGGGAACGATGTTGCGCTGATGTTCGTGCAACTGTTGTAACGGGTACCTAAGTTCACAGATATACGGCTTCAATGGTCTCGATTTCTTTTGATGCGCTTCGTTTCTAAAGTTTCCATTTAACGACATCGCTTTATATTTGCTGTATTGAGCCAGAAAGATTACGTATATATATACAAACTCCAATTTAAAAAAAAATGGTTTGCGAATAAACAAAAGGACAGACTTCCGAAATAACATAAGTGATCATATCGTGGGTCACTATATTTGAAGTAGGCAAAAGTGTATATAGTCACACAGTAAGAGTAACCCGTCATAACTCTTCAATTCATTTTGTTCTACTTTCAAAAATTTGATAATGATCATGGATTGCATTATTCTAAAATGGCCAAGAAAAATAAAAAGATATAGCACAATTTAATTGTATTTGAATGTATATATTTTCTTATTCCTGAGAAGTTTGTCATATCCCACACACAATTCATTATTTGCCGTGCCCCATTCATTCACCTAGATCTAGATCTATTTACATTACTGCTTACTTCCATAAGATCTTCAAACAAAGCTTGAGAAATTAAAAACATAACAACTAGATGTCTTTAAATTCAAAATAGGCCTACTTTGACAATAATGTAATATTGTAGCTTTTTTTTTTTTTTACATTTTAATTACTTTTATAAGAATAGAAGCTCGGGTTAATTTGTAGACTATACAGATCTAGTTCTGTTAATAAGTGAAATGTAAAACTTACCTTTGTGTGAATGAAAACTACTGTTCACACATAGCACATACTACATAGTATGAATCATCACTGCCGATTAAAGCTTAGTTAATTATCATAGTTCATTAAAGTTACATTAGTAACTCTACACTAATGTCGTCTAGAATGAAGTATTGTTTATCCAATGGTTTGTTGTGTGTTTATAAACAAACAAGAGGTTAACTTATTGCCGAGTTCAGGACACATGTGTTCCCGGGAAGACACAGATTTGAAGGGGAGACTTATTGAGTTGTGTCCCTTGTCAACCAAGTCTCCAATTGAACACAACGCGCATACCTGTAATATTGCTCCTATAAAATATGTGTGTCACCCGAAGTCATCATCTCCAACATATCCGGGTTATAAGGAGGTTAGACCCATTCATTCACACACACACACAAACATAGTAATGGAAGGCGTTTCCTGGATCGGTGTTAACGGACATTTTATTTGTATTGGCTTACCATTTACTATAAACAATGACGTCCAGACAAGGAGAATTTGTTTTTTGAATCAGCGTCTCTCATACGCCCCCACACACAACACCTGTATTAGCAAAGTCCCATATATAGATAATAGATCTGTAAATTCTGTTATCACATGACACTGTAATAATTAATTAACAAACTCCAATGAAAAATTAACACTGCAATAAATCGATAATTAACTAACAAACAATGCAATAATTAACTAACAAACTCCAATGAAAGAAAAAAAAAGAGTGGAAGGAAGACGGGAGATAACCTGACTGTAACGACGTCTCCCACAACTTTCTTTGTACATTATAATTTTTGAGTCTCATTTGTTAAACACAAGCCAGGTAGAGCATAGAACCGTTTCTTTAGGCCAGTCTTTGTAACATACTGCAGAGTGGTTCAGCTAAACCCAATTGTACAGCTAGGACTGCCCCATTATAAACGCAACATACCTGAATACAAAGTCTCCTGTTTAGCTTTTTTACTATTTTGAGAGGAATGAAAGAATGTTTTGGAAAAGTTTTTGAGAACTGATTCTAATTGAAACTTTTTGGAGCTTATTATAACGTATTGAAGACTATGACTTTTGGTCTGATTTATTCTTTTTGCTAATTTTATGTAGCCTACACTATTTTTGGAATGAACAAATCTGCAATTACCCCAATTTCTGTTGTTTTTTTTTAAATTGCAACAGCTATCACCAAAATAAATATATGAATAAAATCACCATATGTTAATAAAGCATGGATTGACCGGTGGTGGGGTATGCACTTCTAAGTGTCGTCAAAATGCTTGATTGAAACCCTCCCCGCTGTCATTCCAGCCCTGTTGCAGGAGGTGTGAGCTACGATCAGGGCCGGACTTAGGCCACTTTAAAGAATTTGGCCGCAGTGGGCCCCGCACTTTCATAGGCCCGTGCTAATTCTAGGTGTAAATTATTAAATTAAACCATTATTACTTATATAAAATAATAGGGTTTTCGTGGCCTCCTTATTTTCCAGGGCCTCCTGGAAATCTCCTAAAATGACAAAAATGTACGAAAAGTCATAGAAATCTCTTGAAATTATTAAAATCTCTTCAAAACTATAAAAATCTCCTGAAAAATAGACGAAATTGTCATTTGGGGTGCTAATCGTGCGCACGATAAAAAAAAAACTAAAAAAAAACAAACAATGGCATTGCCAACTTTTATTTACTAAAAATTTACAGCAAAGAGGAATGTTTTTTTCTAATACAAAATCTTAATTTTGACATTATGCTTATCCCTACCAAAACAACGTGTTTTGCACAGAGCCCCGCGATGTAATTTAATAATCTTCATTTCTGAAAGAACTTGTTAAGCAGAATGACTACACTATTCGGAGAGGCCTGTAGACGTTTTCAGTAGGAAGTGTTTACATTATGTCCCTGCCATAAGGAAAATAATTACCCCCTCATATGAATAAATAAATAAATAAACTAAGTTCTGGCATATTTTAAAACATTTCTCTCCTCCCTTTTTTTTTAAAAATAGTTCTTTTCACCCACTATTTCTTTCACAATCGTTAGCAGTATTTTGTACTTGACACAGTACACAGTCTGACTAGTTGTGTTCAGTGTGTTCAGTTCGTCCCCATTAAAGGTCACTATGATGACACAGGCTGGAAGACTCTAAGTCTCTCCCAGATTTTCAACCAGGACAACCAACGAAGCGTGTCGACCTATAAAAAAAACAACAACACACCCCTAGTAAAGCAAGAGTTTACATTCAGAATACATTATAGATTCAGGGGCAAGTAACTACTTCTGAGTCGTAATAAATGTTTAAATGTCTATGGAGAACTCTGCAATTTATAAATTATCTAGAGGCAATCTAGCCTGTACAAATACTATTTTATCTTATAAATTGCAAATTTTCCATTCTTATCTTATAAAATACAGACGTTACTTTAAAAAGAAGATGATTACGTCCTACGCGTGTCCCTAGGTCAATCTAGTCATACATGTTAATCGAAGATTTAAACTCTGCCAAGTCATTGGTTTTCTGGCTGAAGAAGGCAACCCATTCCATGCTCTATTAGTATTAGGGACGAAGGAGTATTTGTACAAATCTGTCCTACCAAATGGAACAAGGAATGTGCTTTCTGAGTATTGGCAGATGTTAAGTCATTGATTAACATGCGTGACAAGATTTGATACATGAAATGAGAAGGAAGTAATTATCTTCTCTTTTGAAGTAACGTCTGTAATATATAAAAAGATACGATATTTTTATTAGTTTTTTTTTTTTTGAAGATCATGATTCAGGGTTTTAGGGTCTCTAGATTTTATAATTTTACGACAGATGTTACTGTAATCAAATTCGTTCGTTTTGAATCTCACTGCTCTATTTTGTGTCTGTTATAGTTTCTTAATGTTTTCTGAAGGGTCCAAAACAGAGGCTGCATACTCTATTATGTGCCTAACCAAGGTTAAATATCATTTTAGTTTTATGTTCTTATTTGATTTATAGAAATTACTTTTAATAAACCCTAATGCTTTGTTTGATTTTTTAAGTTTAATCAGTATGGGGATTCCATAATACTTTTTCATTTATTATAACACCTAAGTATTTTGAGTTTTTAGTCTGAATTACTGGTTTACCATGAATAAGATAAGTGGTGTTGATATGTTTTAGCTTTTTGCTGCTCTAAATAATGGAAATTTTTCTGGAATCAAAAGACATGCTCCACTTTGATTACCATGTATGTAATTGATCTAATTCTATTTGTAAAATTTCTTTACCTCGTGCTGTTTTGTTATGTTATGGGCCTTGAAGGTATCTGTGACCTCAGTTGTCATTATCCCTTTGGTTGATATAACAATGGGGTATATTGTTATTTTAGATTATTATTATTATTATAATTATTCAGTCTTAGTTACAACTCATGAATCAATGATAAAAATAGAAGTAGTAGATCAATTAGTCGTAATTATTTTGTTTACATTGAATATGTTCATAAAGGTCCGTTACCTATAAATTGTAATAGTTTTCTTGTAGTTGTAAATGGTTGTCTGGCTTCGACAGATTATATAACAGAACTATAAGTGTCTTGTAGAGGAATATTTCTTGCAATCTCGAACAAACAAACAACTAAACCTATTAAAAGAACAAGCGAAGAATTACAACCAGACCGTTGAATAGCTTGAAAGAAGTTTATTATGAAAAGGCCACAATCGAGTCTCTGTCAGTAATAAGATGTTGTCAGCTTGAAGTCATAAAACCAACTCAATAATATTATCATCAACAAGCTAAAGGACACTATCTATAGCGTCACTAGATGTTGCGTTGAAAGTCCGTCAACTGTGGTGTTCGCTATACTTAATATCTAACAAAATAGCTAGCTTTTTGGTGTTTCCGGTGTACAAAATTAAGGAAGTGTTGAAAAGATATGTTTTTAAAAAGTAACAGGATAATTTTTGTGCACATGTTAGCACTGCAACATCACATTTTGTAAGCTTTTTGACTTTTATTTAGCTGGCAATGTTGAAGGTCGATTCAGCGTCCTTGACATTGTTTAGTTCATCGTAAAAATCTCCAATAGAGACTTAAAAGCGAAGGGGAGATATTCATTGTATAAAGACTATAAAACCTTCTGTTCTTATACGTACTTGGGTAGCTCGGTCTTGCATCGCTATTACCCCCCATCCCCGAATTTACCAGTGGGAAAAGGTGATTTCCACCCATGTTGTTCAAGATACAAAGCTTATAACAAATCCCAATCTCCCTTCCCTAATCAAATTATTGGATACGTTATTTCTCCCCCTTCCCTTTCTCAGATCAAGTTGAAAATTTTCAAAATTCTTCATTGCCTCTAAAAAAACGAAAAAATAAAAAAGAAACAATTAATTAATTAAGATATTAATGGAAATAAATCTTACATTATTGATAGATATACCTATAAATGTACAGTTTTTTCCTTTCTATAAGCTTTGTATTTTGTATTTGCTTGTTTCCTGCTATACTCTAGTACTTTTTTTCGTCTAAAAAATCAAAACATTTTTGACTCGCGTTGCATAAATTGTCACAAGTTTATATATTCTCCACGGACTACGGCATCCATACAGAAGTGCAACAAGGGGGACTACCAAAGTCCTAGCGCTTTTTAGAGGCCATGCACTAAGTAAAAAGAAATGAGTCTACAAAGCGCCGCCCACCCCTCATCTTCCTTCCAGAGCCCACAAACATTTATTGACTTAAAAAAAAACAAAAAAAAAAGCGTTTAGGATTGATTTTATTAATTATGACATTAAACACAAGGACAATATGATGCAATGTCAACAAAGCTGCTTCTAAACGACTCTCTCTCTCAGACATGGCACTCTAACTGTCACGACATACTTCGTGTCCTAATCTCTGAAGGGGAATCATACTGGATAACAGTTATCTATTTCAGGATCTGGCATCAAATAAAAAAGAAACAATCTATATTTTATAGATAAAATTTCTCAAAAGAATTTAATAATATTACTAATAGTAATAACAAGGTTACAAAGACAGCTTGTGTGGAACCACAAACTCAAAATCGTTCATGAAGTGGTCCAGCCAGGCAGGTAAAAAGGCAGCTTTAGATATTTTCAGAAAGAATATCAGAATGATTGAGAAGAATAAAGAAAGAAGGTTGATAGATCTTGTGTGGTGCCCCAAAGGTCTAGAAGACCAGGGGATAGGTGAAAGTGAAGGTGAAGTTAGATCTGAACCTGGCCTAACTGATGTCATATAATGATTATCTCAAGAAAAAAAATTCCGTAAAAAAAAAATAATTAAATATTCATTTTTTCAGAGTTCCATGACCATATCTCTATACTGCAGTTCATGAGTTATATGAAAAACTACTTATCTATTAACCCTATTGTTTAAAATTATGCTCCACTTATATGCATACAAAATAGATTTTTTCTCTTTAAAAAAAAAGTGTCTTTTTTGTGTAAATGTAGTATTTAGTATGACATAACTTACTTAACTTAACAATTCATAAAAAAAATATTTTACAAAAAAATCTAAAACCTTTCGGGTATGGACAAGACGTCATAACCAGTTCTCGTAATGACTCCTTTCGGGTTTAGGCTATATTTTAGGCGGTATTTAAAACAAAAAATACATATTATTGGGTATCTACAGTGCATTAATTGCTATTTAAAAGATTTAGTTAAAAAACCAATAATTCTATTCACTGCACTTTATTAATGGAGCCCAGCGACTGGAAGAAATTTATAATCCCTCTTGGTTACGCTCAGGGAATTTGGTGACTGTAGTTTGCTTTAGATTACATATCGAAAAGGGAAGTTTTATCGTCAAAACCATCTGTTGGTTTTTTTTTTAATAAAAAATCTCTGGAGGTTGTTTTTTTTTAAACAAACTCAAAACCCCCTTAGCTACGCTGATAGAATTTGGTGAATGTAGTTTGCTTTAGAATAAGATTGAAGAGGGGGTTTTCAAACTCAAAACTCACTGTAGGGGGGTTTTAAACTCAAAACTCTCTGTAGGGGGTTTTTAATCTCAAAACCATCTGGAGGGAGTTTAAACTTAAAGCCCTCTGGAGGAGGGTTAAATTCAAAACCCCATTGGCTACGCTCATAGAATTTTGTGACTGTAGTTTGCTTTAATTTTATAGAAGAGGTGGCTATTAGCTTCAAATCCCGCTGGAGGGAGATTTTAATCTTAAAACCCCTATTGGCCATCTTCCCTTAAATAAACAAAATCAAAGCGAAAAATCAGTAACAAAATTCCACCACTCCCCTGAGGGGGGTGGGGGGGATTTCATTTCGGGATCGGGTGGGGGTTGTTGAACCACAACCCCATTGGTTACGTCCATGCAGCTATGTCTATGTTGTATCGGTGGAGCTTCCTGGCTCCTAGCGAAGTCCGTTAGTACATATATAGAGAAAACGAACAAAGGAAATATTCAGCTTAAAGACTAAATTCTAATAAAGTCAGTGAGCTATCTTGTTGACGGAGTGATTGAATATCGATCTAACTAATAAACCATACCTATAATTTGCGGCAGGTAGATGACATTGCTGTGTGCGTCATCAAAACTCAGGTTCGGGTAGTTTGGAAAATAAGAGAGCATAAAGGGACTGTTGAAATAGTCTAAGTGGACCTTGATGGACATGACAACGCCCAAAACATCCGCATTGGCAGTTTCGCAGTAACATCCGGTGTAGTACACCAGCACGATACACTGGCGAACATCAAGCTGGATTTTACAGGCCTGGGAACATAAGAAGATACTCACTGTATATATCAACAACCACAATAAACCATTGTTGCAACTGCAACGATTGGGTGACTTAAAAAAACCAGAGCCAGGCGGCTTTGTAATGTTAAAACTCTAATCGAGTTTGAAATCAGGATCTCATTAATAGGAATTTAGATGCCCCTCCTCCTTTTTGGAATTCCCCCTAGCTGTAATAGACACACTAAAAACAATAATCTCAATCATCCTTGTACAATGAAGGCTACTGGCCTTTCCACACAGTCACACACAATACACTGCTACTCAAAACAGACACACTTACTATCACACTTGCAGTCAGGGGAGGACTGTTACATTAAATCCAGTCTTGTCATGTCGGATACTCTGCACACAAGTAGATCCTGGCCTGATAGAACATTGTCTTACGCCAATCCTTCACAAACAATGGCACATTGTCTTAAAAGTCTCTGTAAAGCTACGTTATTAGAATTTTTTTTTAGAGATCCTAATTATATGTGTGTAGCTTGTCCCGAAGCAGTGGCGTAGCTAGGGTGAGGGAAGAGAGGAAGAATTTAAAATCCCCCCGGACCCAACTTGAGGGGGGCCCCGAAATGAGTGTTTTTTACATTAAGAATTAAATATTACGCGAAATGTAGGGGCCCCAAAGAGGTCAAGGCCCTCCCCCGGCCCACAAACGATGGAAAATTCCTAGCTATGCCCATGTCCCGAAGAACGTAAACAGAGCCAATCCGTATAACATGGTGCCTTACCTTTATGGAAAAAAAAAACTTGGCTAAGTCCATCACTAGTGAACGATCTCAATAGGTACAAATTGCCGCTCAGTACACTTAAAGGTACCTGAGAACCTGAGCTACCTCAGGACCTAAAGTCTAAATATGTAGCAGTTCTAAACAAAATCCGTTCGGCTAGAAAATAACTCAAAGCTTAAACTCACAGTGTAAATGTAGTTTGAGGATGTATTTAGACAGGACAGCACCGCCACTGGATTCTTTCCATCGCTGATGACACCCACCGTGCCAACCAGCACAGCATAGTCCCTTTCCGCCTCCAGCTGGACGCTGCATGTGGTCTGTGACAGCTGGTGTTTGTAGGAGTGCAGCCGGACGAAGCTGGGCCTTACTGCCGTCAATGCTTTCAGAAATAAAAAAATAGCCCAAACTGTAAGCGCTTAACTGAAAATGTATGTGTTCAACTATTTCTGTATGCTTTTCTTTAACTTAGCATGTTCTTATTAACTGTGCACATGTTTATCTCTCCGATAAGTGCTTATCTTGTATATGTGTTTTTCGTACTCTTTGTGTGTGTATTTATTACTGCAAGCTGATAAGTAGTTGGTATATATGTGACACAATTAGTTTAGAGTGCCAGATGATTACGATACTTTTGAGACTGAGTGTTACGATAAGATCAGACAATGAAAAAACTATAAATTCAAAACTGAGATCCTTCAGCAATAAATACAAAGCTTTTAGTCTGGACCAAGGAGTCACTTGAATAAAATATACACTCTTTATAAATGTACAAATACAATATAATAAAACACAATTTAACAGCCGTCGTTGAAGTCCCCCAAACAGCTTAAGCATCTTTTTAAATACTTCTTATCATCTTCGTTTTCCCGCCTTTTGGAACCAGCCAATCTCCGTTCGCGCGAGTGGAATTTCTCAACCACCTTTTATGGTATGGAATTTCAGTCATTAGCATGCCGCCATAACCTTGTGATTCGAACATTCAACCAATGAAAGAATAAACATTTTAATTCGAAAGGGAATTGCACGCTTCCGTTCCGTGACAATATATTTAGTTTGCCCGGAACACTATAAAATCATTAAATAAAACGTCCCGCGTTACAACACTACCCCACAGCTAACACAATTTTCTAGCCATAAGATTCTAAAAGTCCACGTTATTTTGTCTTTTTCATCCTTCAATCGAACGGCCCACAAACTCTTAATATGGAGAACGCATAAACATCTCTTAGGTCCATCAGTTGTAGTACCTACCTGCATTTTAATACCTGCAAACACACGTAGCAGACTAGCTGCCGGGAGTAACATTAGCAACTAGCTCCGCCTTTTTTCCAGAAGGTTCTAACGGAAGTGCTATGACGTCATCGAGGGGCCTGGTTTTACCCGGGGCTTGGTTTTAGCTGAGCTAGACGCGTCAGTTGGGAGATGGAACTTTAAGAAACAAGTTGCATATATTTTCAGTTGTAGAATTAATATATTGAATTATATTTGAATTTATTTGGTAACGAGCTCGGAAGAAGATATTCAATTGATCCATTTTTTTTTTACATTTTGTATATTGTGAGTGATTCCTAGTTCCTGAATTAAAGTTTTGTATTTTGAATCAAGGGATCTTCATTAGCTGAATTTCTAAAGATATTTAGATCTGGAGTCTATATCTTTATAAGAATCCGCGGCGTCACAGAACACTTGTGACACACAAACATTATTTTTAATAAAACGCCCGCCCCTCAAGAATACACTTTTTGACCCTTGTATATATTCAGGGGAATAGCCAGTATTAAAATAATATCTCTCTATTTACTACTAGGTCCACAATTTCTTTTTGATTGGTCAGTCTTAGATCTAGATCGGCACCAAATTAGAATAACCCGTCTTTACACACCGTACTATACCCCCCCCCCCCCCCAAAAAAAAAAAACCCCACCACAAAACATGTACACAATTCACACACACGCTTTCGTTCAGATGTAAAAACACATTTACTAATCAATGTCTAAGGATATCCCTCACATTCACTGTGACAAGTATCTACACTTAGAGGAGAATAGCATTAAAGATCTAGATCTGTGAAGAAATAAATAGAAATAAAGTGGAACGAAAGAAAGTTACGCACCAAAAAAAAAGTGATCATAACTGCTTAAGCGGAAAGAATTATTGAGTTGTACTTTCGACATTAAAATGTCGGCTCTCAAATACATAGTTTGGTAAAATTGAGATTAAAAAATCACAGAACTCTAATAGCTCTGTGATGAAGTACCGATACGCCGGTTGATTTGTTCCCAGGATATACGTGGTTTATAAATGTATTTATGCGCCTCGTATTTCTCTCACATATTATATGGTGAGAACGGGTTCGTTGAGTTTTTATAAAGTGTATATATGAAGATATTAACCCACTCACTCTGTCTGTCTGTCTGGTAAAAGGTTTGTACACGTTATTGCTCCCACACTCAATCTTGGATCAAGCTGAAAGTTTGCACAATTATTTCTTTTACCTGAAAACACAAGAATCAATAAAAAAAAAATATAACCAACTAATTAATTAACTATTGGTGATTAACTTTTTTTTTTGTATTTCGAACTAGGGACAAAATTTTACTGGCTGAATTAGTCCTCCTTACTGGTCGTTGTCTGAGGCTTAGTGAACATAAACATGAAATAGAAAACATAAATAACTATAGAATCTATATGGAATCCATGTTCATAAGCTCTTCGCTAGCAGAGTGGTTACGTGTTAGCTTGAGAAACCTCAGAAGGCTTTGGCCAACGTGTATGAATTCAGGTTCACCTTTTTTGTTCCTGAATAAATACATTTAAAAAGCGATCACCCAGATACCGAGTTCTCTCCCCCCCCCCCCCCCCCCATTTCCAACGTTTCCAGGCAAGTGATAGGATCACAGCGTATTGAGAAAGCTAAAAGCATGAAATTGCGCTATACAAAAACAATTGGTAAAAAAAATATTTCTAATCACATAGATTTATTATTCTTATTCAAAAATAGATCTATTACAAATTTAATTACTTGACTGATCCAAACTAATTGATACACTTTAACATAAGCTTTGGGTTTTTTTATAAAGTACTTTTTTGTATTTTACTTGTTTAAACTACCCCCCCCCCCCCCCCAGTCACCTAACCACCTTCCGTGACCTTCGACATGTTAGTCGGCCTTAGGAACTCACTCATCGGTCTATCAAAAACATCTATTGAAAGTTTTTAAACCAACAGCTAAACGTGAACGAAACAAATCAACACAATTTATAACTACTCACACGTGAAGTTATAATTGATAAGAAGCAGCATTAACAGAACGTTGATCCCGACCAAAGAAGTGAAGGACTTGTTAGTGATACTTAAGAGAAAATAAAAGGTTCATAAATATGAAACATATTGACAGTTTGATCAGTGAGTACAATGATACAAAATAAGGTGGGGGAGGGGGAGGCAGTGGCGTAGCTTGGTATTGGGGAGCCCGGTGGGCTTGACATCTTTAGAGGCTCCCTGCATTTTTAAATTCGACACCATGACATGAGATAATGGCTTAATATCTTATGTTAAAAAACAAATTTCAGACTCTCATTTGGGTGGACCCCTCAAGTGTGGGCCCGTGGGGGGGGGGGGGGGGGGGGGGAGAGAGTTTATCTGAATATCAACCTGCTCTCATAAATACTAACCAATCCAGTCATTAAGGACCACCGGTTAATCGAAATTCTAAAGTATTGAAACAAATCCTTTAATATACATGTAATTTTAACCGCTCATTTTTCACATAAATTCCGCTAAATCAGACCGAAGGATCGTAAGAGCTATTAAGAATAGAAAGTCGAAAATGTGGAACTTGATCAAGTCGAAAATTACAAGAAGAATTTTGATTAATTGACAAGCGCTTTAATGCTATGATAATTTAAATAAAGGTTAGGAGGCTGCATTCTTTTCAGATCAATTGTATAAAAACACAGGACTGCATCTGAAGACCAGGACAATGTCGAAGATGACCCTAATGAATTCGTGCAAATTGTAAATGATAATACCAAACGCTAGGAGAGGTATTTTAAAACTATATGCCTCTATTTCATGTAGGGGAAGACTACTTCTATTACGAGCATTAATCTTTGGAATCTTTCAGTGACAGAATGAATGAATTACTGGCCTATTGTCGCATTGCTTCAGTCAATTAACAGAAATGGGAATATTTATTTTCTCGTGGGATGAATGCATGATTAAATTATGAACTGATTGACTTAGTGATTTGCTGACTTTGTGACTGACTTTAAACGCTTGACTGATTAACTGACAAATGTATTTAATCACAGTTTACTTGAGTGTCAATGTCTCTCACACACAGACACACATCACTCCTTCAAACAAACACGACAAAGAATCTAGAGCTTTCGTTTCATGTTTTGACGATTTTGAGAATAGTCTAGACACAAAGATCAAGACACATTCCTTGTTCCAAATGCTAGAACAAATGTGTTCAAATGCTCCTTCTTCCCTAGCGCTATTAGAGCATGGAATGGGTTGCCTGAGCTAGCCAGGAAAACCAGTGACTTGGCAGAATTTAGGTCGTTGGTTAATATGCATGACTAAATGCATGACGCGTAGGACGTAATCATCTTCTTTTTTGAAGTAATGTCTTTATTATATCAGATAAGAAGAACGAGAATCTTAGTGACTTAGTCTTATCTTTATCTTATCTTACTTCCAATTGAAAAAAGCCATTTTTGTACTAGTTTTCCAAAATCTAGGTATTTCTAGGTTAATGTTTACAATGTAAGATTGCACGATCAGCTGAGAAAAAAACTCCTACTTTTGAAGTGCCTCACTCTTTTTGTTTCTTTTGGTGCGCTCTCTTTGTTCTCTTTTAGATTGTAGAACGTGTGCATTGATTGGGTGTTACGCACTTTAGACTGTCAGTTTGAAACGGGAGAGAAGGAACAATTGTTAAATGAATTTCTACCTGATACTATCACAATCTTTCGTTTGCTTTGTTTTTGCTATCTATAAACAAAAATATGCGAAGGAGAACCCTGGAAATCCACCTAAATCTATTTTGTCTTTTTTTCTTTTGCCTGATACTTGGCCTTGTAGGAAGTTGCTTCTTGTTTTATTTTATCTAACTAATTCACACTACTTTACAAATATTTTTTTTTAAATTTAAAATTTAACTATAGGATGCCTTTTTTAATGCTAAGATTTATCATACATCTGATGTTACTTTTCTGTGCATGCACTATCTATTGTACCGACGCTACTTTGAACTAAGATACAAAACTTTTCTTAAATACCTACAATGAATTTAAATAAATATTTGTCACAAAAGTAAGTCTTTTTAAATATATCTTGGTACTGTTAGCGATTTGCAGCATCTTTAGGACATCACCAGAAAATTCATCAGTGGAAATTGTTAAAGGGACTACGATGAATTTTGTTTCTCTTTAACGAAACTCGACCCTGGCAGCGCCAGAGAATGATTAGTCGTTTCTTTCTGTCATAATAATAATAATATTATTATTATTATGTGAGCAGGTCAGGCAGGCGCGAGTGGGAGAGACCTTTTCTTACTGCTCAACATTAAAATTTACCAACAGTAGGCAGATGTTAGCGCTACAGGGTGGGCTCTATCTGTGCACCTCGGTATGGTGACCAAGGGACTAGAGTCGCCTAAGTAACCAGACATAACCTAAACTAAATGAAAACAAGATAACGAAACTTTAGTTTAGGATAAATAAACAAAACGGAACTTTATTGACATATGCAAAAATAAATCAATAATAAAATATAATATATACACTAACTTGACTAACCACCACTACTGAACCCATCAACTAACTAAAACCCTCTAAATCTACACCACTACAAACACTAACAAACTAACCAACTATCTAACTAAATCACTACAATTACTAGCCTAGACCTACACAAACTTACTACAATAAACTAGTCTAGATCTACAATATCCTACTACTACAACCAACCCATAACTATAACCAAAACAAGAACATCTTAGCCTTAGTACCTTACTTAAGAACAGAAACAGACTATAAGAGTATAATACTATAACTAAGCCACTAAGTCTTGACTAAAACTAAGGCAATACTAAACTAGATCTAGTATAGAAACAAAATTAATCTACAACAGCAGCTTAGAACAGCAGTGTAATTGCAGCAGCTAAAAGCAGTTTAAAACAGCAGTAACAATAGCCTGCAATACATAAAATCATATATTCTATTAGATCTAGAAAAGCAGGACTGATGGACGCTGCCATCTTTAAATCACATGCTTAAAACATAAACTGCCAACTAGAAAATAAAACTAAAAATATATCTAGCATATTTACACACAGTGTGACATAGATCTAGTAAAAGAAAATATAAAATAGTTACGAACTTACAGGCCGTCCCAGGTACAGGAATAAAAATAATTACACGACAGACCACAAAGATCTTCGGCTGTCACACAGACATACTATACTGACCACTGGTCAACTGTACACTGAACTGTTTTTAAGACAGCATGTAGTACATCACTTTTTATACACCCCACCCTAACCTACACAAAAAGCGGAAGTATAAATAATAAATTTGGCACTAGCCTATACAAAAAATAAAATACACAAAAATATAGCTCTGGGAGCGCAAGCTCACATTTATTACATGACATTGACAGACTCACGAAAATTACTAACCAAATTTCGATGCTTACACCCCAAGTTCTCCAGCATAAGGTTATACCTGCCCAGGAAGGATGGAGGTCGTGGATTGCAGAACATCTTCAAATGTGTAAGATGCAAGTTTCAAAAATACGATCACAACTGCACGCCTCCAGCAATGAACTAGTTTCCTTCCTACGCAAATACGACTCCGAAGCAACCCATCTGAACCTAAACAATGCTGATATTAATGTTGGTTTGGACGACGTAGGGCATGAGATTCGACAATGGGAAGAAAAAAACCTCCACGGAAAATTCCCGGCTTCATTAGATGGGAACAACATTGACAAAGCTGCTTCATTAACATGGCTCAAAGCAGGTCATCTCTACCATTAAACAGAAAGCTTTGACACACAATTTGATCGGTAAGGATACTCCTCCTTATTACAAATATAAGAAATATTCACCACAAGAGGTTCTCGAGTCTACTGAACATCTGCTGTACTGGGACAGGCGTATTTTGACCGACAAAACGGTAGATTTCAATCGCCCTGATCAGCTGTTCATTAATAAAAAAGAAAAAAAAAACGCTACCATTATTGACATCGCTGTATCATTGTGTCATAATTTAAGAAAACCTGAAATGGAAAAAAACAAAGAAAATATGGAAACCTAGGCTTGGAGAAATTTATGGAAATTATCCAAAATAACAATTGTCATATCAACCGAGGGGATACTAAATTCTGACCTCACATATACCTTCAAGACTCTTAACATTCATAGGAACATTCTCGTCAGAGGGCGGTACTGCTGCACACCGTTTGATCGTCTAAAGAGCTGAGCCGAAGGCTCTTCGAGCTCTAAGTTTGAAAAAAAAAACCTGTTTGGACGCCAAACAGTAAAAAAAAAAAACCTGTGAGAACACAGTACTGTTTGAGAGAGTGAAGCATTGCTATTTCCGATGCCTTTGGCCCCCGACGCATGCTTGGCTGCACATGGCCGAAGGCCGAGGACACCGGGAGCCTCCGCCATTTTCCTTCGTTATACCAAGCTGACCGTGGGGGACACGCCATTTATGTAACGGTCCCTTGAGGGACAGCGCATGGATGTGTGACAAGTTTGTAAGGACTATTTTTCAACCCCGCCCGTGCAATGAGTGGACTCTCGTCTACCCGTGGGCATCCCCACGGGAGTTATGTTTCGCCATTCATTTAGCCTAGCTATCCCCTCAAGTAGCCGTTTCCACCCGGGTGCCACGGTGAGGCAGAACAGCGTACCCGGGCTGCTGCACACCTGTCACATCAACAGGAAATTCCTCAGTGGAAACTTATAAAGGGACTTGATGCATTGTTTCCCTTTAAAGACAGAGAATGAATACTCGTTCTTTTCTAACATAATAATAACAGTAAGGCTTGTTTTCGAGTCCGAAGATTAATGAGGAATGCAGCATTTTCCATGTACTACGCAGCCCCAGCTGTGACCTACATATTTGGCCACAACTGGGCAAGCATAATCATTGTCCACCGTGTTACATTAAGATTTTCTTGCTTGCTTAAAAAATAGACTAGGTCTATTATTTAGTGATACATTATTACTTGGTGTGGGGTGTGTCCATTATTTAAAGTAGGCTTCACATCGTTTCTTTAACCATCCACTCATTATGTTCTTGTGCATGCACTCTTGATGGCTTTATATAACCTGAATGTTCATGCTATGATACGAATTTATATAGAGCCTTTTGTCTAAAGTACTCTAAAGCAACAGCATCAACAAATTATCATACTATCATTATGGTTTTAACCTGGATGACACTGAACAAAAATCTTAGCAAGATCGCCGAGGATTATGGAAATAGGAATTAAACCATGCACTATCGGTCACATGGGCGTAGCCAGGATTTTTTTTCGGGGGAGAGGGGGTTTGGGGGGGGATTTTTTTCTTTCCCCCCCTCCGACCCCCCCCCGCAAAAAAAAATTATATGTATTTATGTGTGTGTGTGTGTACATAATCTTTATTACATTCTGACCCTTCATTCTTTCGGAAGATGTTTATTGTGACCTAGAATAGGTTCTTGCATGAATTAGTGGAAAAATTGTAGATTCCCTGCCATAATTAGCAATGGGGTCTGCGCCGCCAAGCAATATTTTTGATATTGAAAGCCAACAAAATGCATTTTCTAAGGTATCTACAGTGCATTTTCCTGCTATTAAAAAGTTTTATTTCAAAAACCTAATGTGCAATTCTTACTGACGTTCGGCGCATTTGCCGTCAAGCTGTTTCCATAACAATCTGTCACTGGTATCGTCTGAAGCCTCTTCCTACCTGCCATGAGGACCTCCATGAATGAGTGGCGTCAAGTTGTACTAGGATATCACTGCAACTCTTCTTCTCAACTCATTTTGTCGGAGAACATGTCCCGCAAACCTCATGCGTCGCTCTCTCACAATCTTACTAACGGGTCGACTTCCAGTTCGGCATAGGATTTCCTTGATTTAGACCCGATCTCTATAACTGACTCCTAAAATCTGTCTTAGCCATCTTTGTTGAGCCACATTTAGTGTTTTTCAATTTCGGCAGATGACTATTCAATGCAGTTTATTAATGGAGCCCTGCCACTGGTAAAAATGTGTAACCTCTCTTGAATACGCTCTTGGAATTAAGTGACTGTAGTCTGCTTTAGATTTTATATCGAAAAGAGAAGTTTTATCGTCAAAATCATCTGTTGGGGGTTTGCCACCTCAAAATTCTCTGTAGGGGGATTTAAACTCAAATTTAAATTCAAAACGCCCGATTGGATTGGCTACGCTGAAATAATTTTTTAGCTTCAAACCCCTCTGAATGGGGGTTTAAACTCAAAACCCCTTTGGCAACCCTTATAGCATTTTGAGTGCTTAATTTGCATTTTTTTTTACACTGAAGATGTATTTTTTAGCCTCAAAACCTCTTTGGCTACGCTCATAGATTTTAGAGTGAGTAATTTGCTTTTATTTATATTAAAGAGGTACATTTTAGCTTCTAACTCCACTGGAAGGGAGTTTAAACAAAATCCCTTCGACTACACCCAAAACATTTTGAGTGTATAATTTGCTTTGTTTTTTATTATAAAAGAGGTATTTTTACCTTCAAACCCCGCTGAAGTGGGATTTAAACTTAAAACTGAGTCAAAACCCATTTAGCTAAGCTCATAACATTTTGAGTGCGTAATTAGCTTTTTTTATGTTGAAGAGGGGGTTTATCGTAAATTTTAGAGGGGGTTTTAAAATCAGAATCTCCCTTAACTGTGCTCTTGGAATTAGGGGATTTTCGTTTGCATTTTTTGTTCTGTTTTGTTTTATAGAAGAGAGGGAGTTTACTGCAAAAACCCCAGATAAGGGGTTTAAAACTCAAAACCCTCTGGTAGGGGTTTTAAACTCGAACCCCCTGGTAGGGGTTTTAAACTCGAACCCCCTGGTAGGGGTATTAAACTCAAAACCCCCTGGTAGGGGTTTTAAACTCAAAACCCCTGTTGTTGTGCTGGGGCAAGTGATGGTTTAGTATTAAAATCTCACCTAAAATAAACAAAATCAAAGCAAAAATCAGTCACTAAATTCCGACCCCCCCCCCCCCCCACCTTCGGTCACTATTGTATCATCTTCTTCGACCACAGGAAAGCGCAGGGCCGGATTTGAGTGTGTGGAGGCCTCGGGGGCAGATAAAAATACACTTATTAATAACACAAAATTACTAAAATTTAAAAGCATGTAACAAATTATAAAAGAAAAAGAGTGCTTGTAGAGTAATTATATTTTCCTTCGTTTAAAAAAATAATTATTTAATATGAATATTTTAATTAAAAAAATAAATTTCTAGGGTTTTTCAATGTAGTAAATCCGGAGTATATTACAAGATAACGAGTGCACTGTAAGCTGTAAAATTTGTTTTGATAAGCATTGTTGGTAAAAATGCGAAGAAACATGTTTTAAAAAAAAAACAACAACTCTAAAGCTGCTGATCAGTCGAAATATGGATTTTCTTTTCTCTTTTGTGGAAACCCATGGGCTGTAGCCCTCCATTAAATCCGGCCCTGGGTAGAACTAGGCTGAGACAACCAGAGAAAAAAGCTCCACAGTGAGAAAAACTAGGGAGCTGACCAACATCACGGTCTTAAATTTAGTACACGCGGACTGACCCAGAGGAGGCGTCCACGTATTTAATGTGAAATATGCCTCCATACCAGTTAAAGTTGACTATTGCTGACGTCATTAGCTCAGTCATTCCAATGTAGGTACGCAAGTATGACTTGGCCTTTGTAAACTTAAGTTGCCTAATTGAACTTATTATGTAAATGGAGACAATAGAACCAAAGAGAATTAAAAACTAAATAATTATTTCGCATTTTTTTTCTAATTCTCATTTACTTTGATTCTTCACCAATATTGGATAGACTAATTGATAGATCTATTGCCTCCACCCCTTCCCTTTTCCCAGTTGTCGGAATAGCTCCAAGTCCAATCTACATTTATGATCTAATATTCAGATCTATGTTAAATGACGAAACTACTGTACGGAATAAATTTGTAGGTAGACGTGAAAATGCACCCAAATCTATTAAATTTGGACAATGAGCGTGTTTAAAGTTTATTACAATTTTAGTTGCTACATCAATTCTTTCTCTCCCGAAACCCCTTTGCTTTCACCTATCATTTTCTATATTGGCGTGGTGTTTAGTTGTCATTTTGTCTTTGTTTACTGATGACTACATATTCAGAAGATGTGTGCATCTTGTTCGGGTGAATCTAAATGTATAAACGTTGATTCTTTTAACACGAGAAATCAATACAAGATAAACTAGACTAAGTTCACAAAACTTCAACAATTAATAAGTTTAATCAAAATGTTCCACAGTCGAAACTCTGTCGTTAAATGATATTGTCACCGTAGAATCTAGACTAGATACTAGCTCTTCGAAATCCAGAAAATCGGTATGCTATTTATGGTTATCTAGCGTCACTATTATGTCGCGTTTTAAATCCGTCATATATGGTGCGTTGCTAAGCTAAATCGGTTGTCTAACAATTGATTCTTGAGTTGGTGTATGTGGTGATGTGGTGGTATAAGTTGAATTAGTCCCTTTATACTTTGTATGTATCCGCTTTATGAAGCTAACAATAGATAATTAGAATACCTTCTATTTTCAAAAGCGATTCTTTGGCAAAGTGGCTAGTGTAGTTCTGATATTTCGAAATGACTAATGAGCAGAAGAATAGTGAGATTATGTAAATAATACTATTTGTAAACCTGGAGAGCTGATGGGGGAGGGAGAAAAGTGATACTCGAATTTAAGGGCCGGTCCGAGAAAAAGTGAGGGGAGCCCTGGCAAAATAAATATTATATAGCCTGAAACCAAATCAACGGTCGTAGCCAGCGGGTAACGCTAGTCAAAACTGTTCCTGATATCTTAAAGAAAAAAAAATATGCGTGTGTATTTGTACAAGTCAAGACTCCGGCTGCCAAAACACAAAACAAACAACACGAATTCTTCCCTACTGTGGCGAGATGTACGCAGTGCTCTTTCGATAATATTAAATAACGGGACTCACTGTCAAATAGCACCCCGAAGAAGAGCACGAAGAAAGGGTCGCCCAAAGAAAAAACTGGCTGGACAACGCGAAAGAATGAACCAACCTATATTTTCATATTCTGCAAGAGTGGAGGGAAATAGTTAGTATAGCACCCAGCTATGACGCAAACCAAAGGACAATGTTGATGGTAAAGTCAGAACTGTAAACCAAAGGACAATGTTGATGGTAAAGTCAGAACTGTAAACCAAAGGACAATGTTGATGGTAAAGTCAGAACTGTAAACCAAAGGACAATGTTGATGGTAAAGTCAGAACTGTAAACCAAAGGACAATGTTGATGGTAAAGTCAGAACTGTAAACCAAAGGACAATGTTGATGGTAAAGTCAGAACTGTAAACCAAAGGACAATGTTGATGGTAAAGTCAGAACTGTAAACCAAAGGACAATGTTGATGGTAAAGTCAGAACTGTAAACCAAAGGACAATGTTGATGGTAAAGTCAGAACTGTAAACCAAAGGACAATGTTGATGGTAAAGTCAGAACTGTAAACCAAAGGACAATGTTGATGGTAAAGTCAGAACTGTAAACCAAAGGACAATGTTGATGGTAAAGTCAGAACTGTAAACCAAAGGACAATGTTGATGGTAAAGTCAGAACTGTAAACCAAAGGACAATGTTGATGGTAAAGTCAGAACTGTAAACCAAAGGACAATGTTGATGGTAAAGTCAGAACTGTAAACCAAAGGACAATGTTGATGGTAAAGTCAGAACTGTAAACCAAAGGACAATGTTGATGGTAAAGTCAGAACTGTAAACCAAAGGACAATGTTGATGGTAAAGTCAGAACTGTAAACCAAAGGACAATGTTGATGGTAAAGTCAGAACTGTAAACCAAAGGACAATGTTGATGGTAAAGTCAGAACTGTAAACCAAAGGACAATGTTGATGGTAAAGTCAGAACTGTAAACCAAAGGACAATGTTGATGGTAAAGTCAGAACTGTAAACCAAAGGACAATGTTGATGGTAAAGTCAGAACTGTAAACCAAAGGACAATGTTGATGGTAAAGTCAGAACTGTAAACCAAAGGACAATGTTGATGGTAAAGTCAGAACTGTAAACCAAAGGACAATGTTGATGGTAAAGTCAGAACTGTAAACCAAAGGACAATGTTGATGGTAAAGTCAGAACTGTAAACCAAAGGACAATGTTGATGGTAAAGTCAGAACTGTAAACCAAAGGACAATGTTGATGGTAAAGTCAGAACTGTAAACCAAAGGACAATGTTGATGGTAAAGTCAGAACTGTAAACCAAAGGACAATGTTGATGGTAAAGTCAGAACTGTAAACCAAAGGACAATGTTGATGGTAAAGTCAGAACTGTAAACCAAAGGACAATGTTGATGGTAAAGTCAGAACTGTAAACCAAAGGACAATGTTGATGGTAAAGTCAGAACTGTAAACCAAAGGACAATGTTGATGGTAAAGTCAGAACTGTAAACCAAAGGACAATGTTGATGGTAAAGTCAGAACTGTAAACCAAAGGACAATGTTGATGGTAAAGTCAGAACTGTAAACCAAAGGACAATGTTGATGGTAAAGTCAGAACTGTAAACCAAAGGACAATGTTGATGGTAAAGTCAGAACTGTAAACCAAAGGACAATGTTGATGGTAAAGTCAGAACTGTAAACCAAAGGACAATGTTGATGGTAAAGTCAGAACTGTAAACCAAAGGACAATGTTGATGGTAAAGTCAGAACTGTAAACCAAAGGACAATGTTGATGGTAAAGTCAGAACTGTAAACCAAAGGACAATGTTGATGGTAAAGTCAGAACTGTAAACCAAAGGACAATGTTGATGGTAAAGTCAGAACTGTAAACCAAAGGACAATGTTGATGGTAAAGTCAGAACTGTAAACCAAAGGACAATGTTGATGGTAAAGTCAGAACTGTAAACCAAAGGACAATGTTGATGGTAAAGTCAGAACTGTAAACCAAAGGACAATGTTGATGGTAAAGTCAGAACTGTAAACCAAAGGACAATGTTGATGGTAAAGTCAGAACTGTAAACCAAAGGACAATGTTGATGGTAAAGTCAGAACTGTAAACCAAAGGACAATGTTGATGGTAAAGTCAGAACTGTAAACCAAAGGACAATGTTGATGGTAAAGTCAGAACTGTAAACCAAAGGACAATGTTGATGGTAAAGTCAGAACTGTAAACCAAAGGACAATGTTGATGGTAAAGTCAGAACTGTAAACCAAAGGACAATGTTGATGGTAAAGTCAGAACTGTAAACCAAAGGACAATGTTGATGGTAAAGTCAGAACTGTAAACCAAAGGACAATGTTGATGGTAAAGTCAGAACTGTAAACCAAAGGACAATGTTGATGGTAAAGTCAGAACTGTAAACCAAAGGACAATGTTGATGGTAAAGTCAGAACTGTAAACCAAAGGACAATGTTGATGGTAAAGTCAGAACTGTAAACCAAAGGACAATGTTGATGGTAAAGTCAGAACTGTAAACCAAAGGACAATGTTGATGGTAAAGTCAGAACTGTAAACCAAAGGACAATGTTGATGGTAAAGTCAGAACTGTAAACCAAAGGACAATGTTGATGGTAAAGTCAGAACTGTAAACCAAAGGACAATGTTGATGGTAAAGTCAGAACTGTAAACCAAAGGACAATGTTGATGGTAAAGTCAGAACTGTAAACCAAAGGACAATGTTGATGGTAAAGTCAGAACTGTAAACCAAAGGACAATGTTGATGGTAAAGTCAGAACTGTAAACCAAAGGACAATGTTGATGGTAAAGTCAGAACTGTAAACCAAAGGACAATGTTGATGGTAAAGTCAGAACTGTAAACCAAAGGACAATGTTGATGGTAAAGTCAGAACTGTAAACCAAAGGACAATGTTGATGGTAAAGTCAGAACTGTAAACCAAAGGACAATGTTGATGGTAAAGTCAGAACTGTAAACCAAAGGACAATGTTGATGGTAAAGTCAGAACTGTAAACCAAAGGACAATGTTGATGGTAAAGTCAGAACTGTAAACCAAAGGACAATGTTGATGGTAAAGTCAGAACTGTAAACCAAAGGACAATGTTGATGGTAAAGTCAGAACTGTAAACCAAAGGACAATGTTGATGGTAAAGTCAGAACTGTAAACCAAAGGACAATGTTGATGGTAAAGTCAGAACTGTAAACCAAAGGACAATGTTGATGGTAAAGTCAGAACTGTAAACCAAAGGACAATGTTGATGGTAAAGTCAGAACTGTAAACCAAAGGACAATGTTGATGGTAAAGTCAGAACTGTAAACCAAAGGACAATGTTGATGGTAAAGTCAGAACTGTAAACCAAAGGACAATGTTGATGGTAAAGTCAGAACTGTAAACCAAAGGACAATGTTGATGGTAAAGTCAGAACTGTAAACCAAAGGACAATGTTGATGGTAAAGTCAGAACTGTAAACCAAAGGACAATGTTGATGGTAAAGTCAGAACTGTAAACCAAAGGACAATGTTGATGGTAAAGTCAGAACTGTAAACCAAAGGACAATGTTGATGGTAAAGTCAGAACTGTAAACCAAAGGACAATGTTGATGGTAAAGTCAGAACTGTAAACCAAAGGACAATGTTGATGGTAAAGTCAGAACTGTAAACCAAAGGACAATGTTGATGGTAAAGTCAGAACTGTAAACCAAAGGACAATGTTGATGGTAAAGTCAGAACTGTAAACCAAAGGACAATGTTGATGGTAAAGTCAGAACTGTAAACCAAAGGACAATGTTGATGGTAAAGTCAGAACTGTAAACCAAAGGACAATGTTGATGGTAAAGTCAGAACTGTAAACCAAAGGACAATGTTGATGGTAAAGTCAGAACTGTAAACCAAAGGACAATGTTGATGGTAAAGTCAGAACTGTAAACCAAAGGACAATGTTGATGGTAAAGTCAGAACTGTAAACCAAAGGACAATGTTGATGGTAAAGTCAGAACTGTAAACCAAAGGACAATGTTGATGGTAAAGTCAGAACTGTAAACCAAAGGACAATGTTGATGGTAAAGTCAGAACTGTAAACCAAAGGACAATGTTGATGGTAAAGTCAGAACTGTAAACCAAACATTTTCTTCCAGACAAGCAAAGAGACGAAATGTTGAAGACAGAGGAACCTGGACCCAGCAGGAACCTGGACCCAGCAGGAACCTGGACCCAGCAGGAACCTGGACCCAGCAGGAACCTGGACCCAGCAGGAACCTGGACCCAGCAGGAACCTGGACCCAGCAGGAACCTGGACCCAGCAGGAACCTGGACCCAGCAGGAACCTGGACCCAGCAGGAACCTGGACCCAGCAGGAACCTGGACCCAGCAGGAATCTGGACCCAGCAGGAACCTGGACAGCTGGCCTCAAAAACGCATCTAACGATTTTCATAAAAATTTAAAAGTTGATGTATATCGCTGAGAAAAGAATTACTAGCTCGCTGGTCACACGTTGAAAATTCTAGTTTGACCGTCATAATTTTTCAAAGAGAAAAAACAAAACAAACAAAATTAAATTTGGCTGGAGACTAGACCTATATCTAGGTCTAGAGCCAACATGGCGTAGTCAGTAGTATTATCGTAATTATGCCATAATTGACTCAACTGAGTAAATTTCAAGTTAATTCAATTTTATTGAAGTTTATAAGCGTTACTTAGACCTAGACCTATGTTTTTTACGCAAATCTAGTATAGATTACATCTATATTCTAGATCTAGATGAAGTAGATCTAGACTAGATCTTAAAAGTTCTAAATCAGAACTTAAGGTCTAGTGTTAGATCAATATTAGGAATATATCAGTAAATAATCGTCTAAGTATGCCTCTCTCGCTGGCCGAATAAAAAAAAAAGTTCTAGCAGATGACGGTCAGACGGTGTCACGTGTTCGATTGCACCAAAAATCTTATGAATTATTTGTTTTTAATTATTCTATTAGATCTGAAGTTGAATAATGGAGATATTAATCTTTAACAAAAGATATTTTTAAAGGTTTTTCTTGTTCCCTCCAAGATGTGAACGTACCATTTATTTTTGTATTGAAGGGACTAAATAGATCTATTTGGAGCGAGGAAGGGGCGTGGCTCTAAACACTGACTCAAGTTGAGCTGATCAGGTACTTGGCGCTAATGCCTGTTCAAACATTGGTCTCTCGCCAGGCTCCGTTAATTTGAAAATTTCGACCACATCCACACAACCATCTCCCAACACTCCCTTCCCTTTCCCATTCCAAAAATGTTCGTCCACCTATCGCCCACCCCATTTTTTCGGGTACGTGAACATGAAGCAAGTGACACACAGATCCACCTTACCACTTCAACTGTTTGGAAACAAAGTCTAGTAGGATCGACCAAGACAGTCAGATGATGGTGAACAATTGTTTCAATTTAAAAGGAAATCGCTTTGAGAATTGTTACGAAAGATAAGAAAAAAATAAAACTTCTCTTAGTATTATAGTCAATAGGTGTTGAGGAGTAGACACAATGGATTATCTGGTCTCATTTCGTTGCATTGCAATACTCCTACGTAAGTGAATTTAGTAGTTGTGTTGAACTACATTTACTTTTGTACATTTTCAATCTTACGGTTCTTCCTTCTCATTGTATATTTTATATCCTCTCGACTCTAATTTACAAAATAATCAATTTTATCTTAGCCTTGGACGAAGCAAGTTTAGAGAGGAGGCCTTTTAAAGTCGAGATACAAGCCAGAATATGCTTGTTCAACAGTTGAAGCTAAAACTAATTTGTCTCTTTTGTTTTACATACCTACAGTGACAGCGGTGTTGTTTTGCTTGGCTGACAGAAGTAGTCAAGGTAAGTTTTAATTATTAACTGTAAAGGGTGCGAGGATCTGGCATATTGTAATCTTACTTCATAAAAACCAATATGCCAATTAAATAGAGAAACTTATGAATATTTTTGGTGCATATTAATATTTCATAAAATCATTGCAATCAGCTAAGTGGGTGACTTCATTCTCTCTTCCCAAGAATTGGCAGATACCAGAATGTCTTTGTTCCTCAGCTAGACAATCTACCAGAGTAATTTGTTTGTCAGAACTTAAAAAAGAAAAAAAGCCAACTTAATTTTAGTGTTATTAAAATATATTTAGTATGCATATTTTTTAAGACTTAATTTTTTTTTTCGTTTGTAAAGTGCCTCCTTCCTTTTGTAAGGTGAGGTCATGAGAGTATGCAGGTCTGGAATGCCATGAGTCTGGTCCTGATTCTTATATATATATTTAAATTATTATTAGAATCGCAGTGTCGAAAATCATTTTGCTTTCTGAAATCGAATAGTTTTGTAAGATGCGCAGTTTAAAGGGAGACAACTGACTGAAAGATACATGTCCTTACAATGGTAGGTCTGGGCAGAAGTAGATAAAGTCATTACTGAGTTAGCTTTTTCTCTCCTTTTCTCTCTCTCTCTCTCTCTCTCTCTCTCTATGTCTTAATACAACAAAGACGCACATAGCTAAACGAACAATTAACTTTTCTTGGCGGTCTCCATGACCTTTAACTAGATAGGACTCTAGTGCTTGAGCCATTTTGAAGACTTTACCTTAAGCCTTATCACACCTTTTGTAGACTTAAGAAAGTAAATATGGCCATGGGCCTTTGACTTGGAAAAGAAAAGTGAACATTTGGACGATTATGTTGTTTGCTCATGAGTTCTAAGTATTCACATGTATAGGCCTACTGACTTCTTAATTATCTACTGACATACCCACTATCTAGTTCATTTACAGACACAGCCAGTTGATAAATACTCAATACCCAGCACAGAGAACTTTTTTCGTACTATTCAAGTGTTCTTTGCCTTGCCTTATATCTATCTAATCTCTCTATCTATCTGTCTATCTATCTGTCTATCTCTCTCTCTCTCTCTATCTATCTATCTATCTATCTATCTATCTATCTATCTATCTATCTGTCTATCTATCTATCTATCTATCTATCTATCGAAATATATATATATATTAATTTCTCTCCCTCCCTCTCAAACACTTACTGTAGATCAAACCAATACCGATTTTTTTTCTTTGGAAAGGGAGAGGAATCACTATAGTGTCTAATGACTAATTAGATCCTGTGTGTTGCATATCATAAATAAATTAGGCTGTATCTTTGTATGCATCATCTGAATAGTGATACTTTTCTTCGACATGTTCATAGTCTCCTTTGTTTTCAGTGCTTTTATAAGGTTTTATTCTCAAACGGTAAGGATGATGAAATAAACTACCCTTTATACCAAGTTACTTCCTGAGAGTAACACGGCACTAGTCAGCGCTACTCCTTGAAATTGAGAGTAAGCCCGCACGGAAAGAGTTAATAATCTGTGTGGAATATATGCAACAGGGTCACTAACTTATATAACAACGTGAAAAGCAAGATTACATGGCAGTGACGTAATGCTTAATTTATTTAATAACAAATTTCGGACACTCATTTGGGGGCCCCCACCGGGGGATCTTCAAATTCTCCCCCCCTCCTTCCCCACCCTAGCTACGCCACTTCATAAATAGCTATTTTGTGTGTGTTTTATAATGAATTACATGTTTCTTATCACTTTAACTCTCTCTCTCTCTTAAAGTCTCACAGTTTCTCTACGTATTTTTTTCTTTTCTCCGCCAATCTCTGCCTCTCTCCGTCCGTCTCTCTCATGTATAAACGAAAGGAACATTAAACATTATTGTTGCATTATAGTCCCCTCTTTAGTTTTGCTTTTATTCTGTAATACATCTGTTTTGTGTCTTACTATAAACTAGAATGTCAAAAGGATTTCCTCGATTGCCAGACAAATTACTCTGTAGCGCCTTTTCTACAGAATGTCACAGAACACATCACAGAATTGTGCCTGTAAGTATGTGAAGTGTCAAATAGTTCTGAACTATTGATCTTTTAAAGCAAGACAGCAATAAGAATGACATAGCATTCCACTATTCCAATATTGACCCATTAATCTCTAATTGCCATTTTGGCAATGTTCTTTATCCTTTAAAATGAAAGTTGTCTTTCATAGCCAGAGACGTATGGATGGATACCATCATTTGTTTCTTTGACTAACGGTTAAAAGGTTATCGTGTGGCCAGCACAACGGTTGCAAGTCAAGAAGTGATAATGTAACAAATTATAAAGATAAATAATAGTGTTGTTAAACCTCAACTAGAGGATATACACGCTTCTCTACGTTGAACTAGTTGGTATATGCTATGGGAACTGCCTGGAAGTGAGTTTTGGAGGTTAAACCTCCTCCCTTCCCCCCGAAATATAATTCGCCTCGAAAATATTTTACACATTGATCTGTTTTCCAATCAGCATCTGGGCTCCATTTAAAGGGTATAAACTATCATTAACTAGTTACCAAATTCCAGTTGGGTAAAGCTCGACCACCCGCTCCCAAATAAACAAGCAAAATAAACAAACATGATCTAAGGGAAACAACCACAAAAATTACTAACATATATCTTAATACTGCAGGAATAAGCACTTTTTTTCTATATAAAACACAATTGATTACCACTAATTGGTTAACTAGTTGGTTAATTTTTTATTGATCCATGTGTTGTCATCAAGTAACGTTGATGACATAAAATTTCGTCCTAGAATGGGAATTCGGAGAAAAAAAAAAGTATACAAGGGAGAATACCTCCACATATATAGCCTTATCTTAATAAGCATCACTTATTTCCCTTTTTCGATACCGAACAAAATGTTTAATTACCAATAATTAATTAACTAATTGGTTAATTTTTTTTATTGATTCATGTTGTACAACAAATAATTTTTTTATAGATTCAACTTGATCCGAGAATGGGTGTGGGAGAAATAACGTGTGCAAAATTGTACTCAACAGACATATTGAGTTGATATAAACTTTGCAACAAAACTACAATTACCAGATTCCATCAGCTTAGCCGGGGTTAAGATTCGCCCACCCCCACCCAATAAAACTCGCTGGGCTCCATTAATAAAGTAAATCTATCAGAAATTAAGCGACAGTATGAGAACAACGAAATAAAAAAAAAACCTCTGCTGCTCAAATTCATGAGCATGAAAAGGTTTACCCCTCTCCCCCTCCTAAAATATTTCAATCCTTGATCTGTTTTTCTATCAGTTGCTGGCTCGATAAGTAAAGTATATTAAATAGCCGATTTGTTTTTCACCTGCAATTTTTTTTTTAAGAATAGCCGAATATTGCGTTGTAGACACATCAGAAAAATTCATTTTTGAAGTCACAGATACAGGATGTCGCTGGGAGGAGTTAACAGCACTCCCCAAGACCCTGTTGTTCCACTAGCTCCAAAGAACCTATTCTAGTGTACATATGACTTACCGCAGTAAAAAAAAAATGAACGGACAAGTTGTAATGAGCAAGTAACTTTGGAGTGCATGCACATAGTCATAGATTTATGCGTGTTTTGTATGCAAAGTAAAACAAATGTGGAAAAAATTCACACTAACTTCTCCTTCGAATAAAAAAGCCAGCCTGGTTACGCCCATGATATATGTCTCCTTTGACCAGAACATTTTTGTTTCAACTTTAAATGGAATGGCCAGCATTATAACTCTTCCCCCCCCCCCCCCCCCCATACATTTGCATTCTCTTTCCCAACCATCTACTTTCTGGTCCTTCAAATTAAATTCCCCCCTCCTAAAAAAAAAAGGTGGGACATTTATATTATCCTTAATTGCGCTGTCTTTTACCGAATCATTTTGTTTATTTGTTATCGGTAAAAAAAAATAGTTTCTATTAAAAAAAAAGGTTGATGAGACTACACGTTTCTCCACAGGACAGGCAGAACATACCTCAAGTGTGTAGAACACATAGAGTGCAAGGATGACATGTATTTACTGCTGGCGTACAACATCATCCAAAGAAACATGTCAGCTTCAAACTCTCATTGTGGTAAGTACATTTTATGATTTGGAAAAAAAAAGGGGGGGGGGGGAAAATAGAGCGGAGCCTTACATATGATGGAAGGGGGGCCCTCAAGGGGTAAGAGTCAGAAAACTTCTCCTTTATAGTTGTTTACTTCTGTTTCCACTACCATTCATTGTTGTCACTAACTTGTGTTCACAATGCTTGGGCTCTGGAACTACCGAACATCTTCAGATAATAAATACCACATGACTTTATATTATAATAGTAAATATGTAGTGAAAAATGAAATATTGATAGATTTATGGTATTATTAAATTGAAAAAAAAACAACTCCACTTGATATACATTTGAACTGTCAGGTAGATCAACATCTCCCTACTGATAACATAACTTGCTCTAGTGTGATTCATACTTCATTTCACCAATCAGTATCACTCGCCCTCCCAAAAATACAGTAAGAAAGTTCCCCTTGCGATACCTGACTCAGTTGATGTAAAGCTCTTCTATTTCTATTACGGGTGGTTAACAAAGGAGCAACGTGGAAAGCATAATGACCAATTTTAGGTCCCTATGACAGTTGAGCGTTTCAGACATTTTTGAGTTCACCATTCAACAAGTGATCAGGGTTAGAACTCGTGTCGCCTCGGCTCAGAAATACAACGCCATCACGTCCCATAAATATATACTATTGTTATTGATACTAGTTGAATTGGAAAAGTGGTTTGAATGCTGGGACAAGTCGCGAAAATCTCGCGGAGTCTAGGGGCACATGAGGCGCCCTGATCGCGCTTACTCGTTGTGGAGGCTGTCCAGGCCTGAGCAAGCTATTATAATTTATAGTACATTGCATTTGCAGGACAGGCTCATATTTCTCATGGCTGTGGCCAAACTTTCACTCACGGTGCTCCCGGAAGAAGAGGATACCGTATTTATTTTGGCTGCCCCAGACTTGCCGTTTTCGACAGGTCTTAGAAACCACAAATCCTCGACCTGTATGGTTGCATATATGCACTACGCCAAACAGCATGGCTTCTTTCCAGGGCTTTTGCAAGAGAGGCTTCAACCTCTCTAGCCCTCACTCAGATCAGATAGAGTTTAATTATGATGATGATCGATACTAATTATTCAAATAAATCAAAATTAGTTAACATTCTCGAAAACAAAAGTGAAGATAATTATTGTAAAATGTATGAAGTCAATAGCATTTCTAGATGATTTGAGCAACAGTTTCAACTTAATAAGTACTTACTAAATAGTGTACATAAGCTTCTCTATCTGGCTATTATACAGTGTGTATAAGCGAACGTAAAAATAGTTCTGTTGCAAAGTGCGAGTCCTGATGAAGACAAAGCTGAATATCTTTTCGTAAATTTGTTTCCAATTCATCAACATACACTTTATCCTTGTCTTCCTTTTGATTTCGTAATCTTTCTGGATAATGACATTTATTTATCTCAAGCAGTGCAATCACTTAGGTCTTAGGTAATTGTAATATTTCTTGGCTTGACTACAAACACTAAAGGGAGACAAGACAATGTCTAGAAAGCTATGTATTGTAAAGAAGTTTCCACATGGTTATAACTCTCTCTATTGTGATTATCATTTTGTATAAATTGGAAAGTTTAAGAACTTAAGTCTGTGTGTCTGTTCGGATTAAAAAAATAAATTTGTAATGTATATTTTATATTTAAACATTAGTTTATTGACATGAAAGAAATAAAAGATATTGTTTTACATTTCAGAACTTGGAAATCCTCCAAACGGTATGCAGATGTTGATATCTTAGTTATCTATTCTTTAGTATTGTATTTACACTTTAATTATTTTATTATGTGTTTAATTGTGAATGCTCATTGACAGTAACATATTGTGAAAACCAATTTCCTTCTTTTCTGTGTCAAAATAAAATTGAGTCTCTTAGACGTTTATCCATAGTATGACAGAATAGTGTAAAATAAAAAGGAAATCATTATCAGTTTATTAACACCATTATGGCTGCTGAATTATGGTCGTGCGGTATGCGCTCTGGACTGTTATGTCAATGATTCAGGGTCGAATCCTGCTCACTGCAATCTCGCGCCGTCCCGAGCGAGGGTTGGGCTAGAATGTAATAATCTTCAATTCTAAAGGAACATCTTATCTTCTTATCTTATATAATACAGACGTTACTTCAAAAAAGAAGATGATTACGTCATACGCGTCATGCATCTAGTCATGCATATTAACCAATGGCTTAAATTCTGCCAAGTCACTGGTTTTCCTGGCTAGCTCAGGCAACCCATTCCATGCTCTAATAGCACTAGGGAAGAAGGAGCATTTCTACAAATTTGTCCTAGCATATGGGACGAGGAATGTGCCTTTATCTTTATCATTAAAAGAATAAATATATATTGATAAACATTATTATATATGAAGTCTACAATGATTAACGAATCAAATATAATATTATTTTTTAATTCGCGTTTTATGTCAAAAAGAAGATGTTAAATATATTTTTGAAAGTAGTATAATAAATGTCATACATTCGATGAAATACACACCATTGTTAATATGTAGACCTAATTTATCTATTATAGTGTTTTTACTATAACTAAGACAATAGCAATAACCAAATGTGTACAATTATGACATTTAACACATTCTATTTCTCATTGTCTTTAGGCAGGACATACAGTAGTGAAGGTAGGTGAATATTACATACATATTAGTGTGACAGAATTATTTTTAATCTTTTGTTTTAATTGTATAAACTATAAACAAATAGTTTCACCTCACACCTTTACCCATCCCTTAGTCTGTTGGGGCACCACACAAGATTAGTCCACCTTTTTTTTTTACTGTGGTGTATTTTTTGCCTTGGATAGAACCTTTTTCAATGAGTTTACATTTCGTGAAAGAACATTAAGTTTCTAGTCGAACTGCAAATAGCCACGGAAGTTAAAGATAAGCAGCAGGGCTAGTGGAAGATTCTGATTTCTTCCAGTCTATGGCCAAGTTCATTTTAGAGAGGGTATAAATACAAGAGAGAAGACAATCACAGGGTGGGGGGGGGGGTATATGTCTCAATCTTCAAGAGTTATGTGAAGTGTAGATTGGCTAATCTATTATTGAAATTAATAATATTAATATTAGTATTAATAATAGTGCGTGATCAGATTTAACGTCTGTAAATACACTTTTATACAGGGATGTAAAGCCTAACAGTTTCATCTTACAAACAACACTGATAATACAAGCATTGTTAGCCAATTTGAAAATAAGTATAGATAGATTGATGTTCAAAATGACGCATGTTTAGAAATATACAAAACAACTCATATTAAAATTAAAATCATTCTGTCTATTTGGGTCTGTCTGGGTGGAATATCTTAAACGGTATTTCTCACACTTCCCAACAACCTTGTACAATTAACCATAGTCGATGACAACACATGAATCAATCCTTTAAGGGAATTAATTATAGTCTAGTACATTGTGTCTAAATGTGAGAAGCTGATCTAGTTAAGAGATATTGAAAAGAAAGAAAAATAAGAATGTCTTTCAAAAATTATTTCTTCTCAGCTTTCTTAGTAATAGATGAGACATTTCAAACATTTTTTGCTCTTTATGTCTTTCAATTTTTTCAGATTGTAACAGCAAAGTGAAAAAGTGTAGGCAGTCATACGTTGACAACATCGTAGTTGCAGATACAATGAACAAAGACAGAAACGAGACAGTAATTTGTCAGTAAGTAAATTTAGCTGTTATTTATTATATATATATATATATATATAATAAAGTTCTCTGTAAGAAATGTCATTTAATTTTAGTAAGTCATTAGGTTCCCATGAGCCCATCACGTAGTATTTATTAACGATGTGTCTCTGTGTTTTATAATACAGGTTCTGTTTAGTATCAATAGAATATGTTTTTCTAAATTGCAAACATGTTTAAAACCAGTGTACCGTTTAATTTCTTTTATTCTTACGGAGACTGGCGTAATGTGAAGATTGTTTTGACTTTATAGTTGATTTAGATCCTTGATATTTTGTGTTAGCTTGTTTGTGTAGTACTCGTTCCTTGATTTCTCTTACAGCTAGAATTTATGTTTACTTAAAAAAAATATTTGTCTTCATCAGATCATTGTATTATAGTAGGTCTATTTTATTGGGGGGGGGGGGGGGGAAGTCATATCTGAAAATGTAATATATTTTTTTAAAAAGACAATTCTTCATGAGCCTGATGACTTTTTGTAAGAGCGATAAAGCTGCTCTTTTTGTAAGGGTGATAAAGTTGCTCTCAATAACTCATGAATGACAGATAAGAAAGGTACATTTTTTACCCCTCCCCAATTAGATCTTAGACCAAATTTAATTTAAGATTATTATATTTGAAACATATAACGGTCAAACCAGAGTCTTCTCTGTGTGGCCAATGGTCTAGCAATTGTTTCCCTAAATAAATACATAAAGTGTCAAAATTTTAGGAAAATCCTCAGAGCTATTTTCGAGATCCTGTCCACTCAGTGTCCAATTATAAACTTCAATGTTGAAACCGTGAACAAGCGAATAGGATATTGTAAAAATTGTTAACATTTTTGTTAATACAATTTAAAAAGTCTAAAATATAACAAAAAATGCTCCTGAAGAAATAGCTAACAATTTCTCAAGAAGCAATTTAGAATTATCCTGATGTAGTTATGTCTTAGAGAAAGTTGCTAGTTGAGACAATGAAATAAAATAAATATCATTTTTATTTCGTTGTTATTTCAGCGCTAGTTTCCAAAAAAAAAAGTTTGCTTTCATGGTATATAAAAATAAAATTCTTAAAAAGAATTTTTTGTAAATGAGAAATATGATGTTATATTTTTCAACAAAATATTTTTATTATTATTGAACTATTCTCAGTAATGACATCAATTCACCACATGGTTTTAAATTTCACTAGTGGTACACAGATTGTGTCTCATAATTTTTTTTATTTTGCACCTCCAGACACCTGAACACATTCAGAAATTGCTTACTACAAATTACATCGTGTGGCTCAGAAAGAGAAGAGGTATCTTGCTACTTTTTTTTTTATTACTAATACTACTATTGTAAAAAAAATAAACAACCTTTCAGACATTGCGATCTATACAGCAGCCCGGCAGATGATGTGATGTTAAGTTCATTTTAGTTTCTAAGGCCGAAGTTAACGAGGGTGTCATGTAGCCAGCACAACTACCAACCGTCTTTATTTTCCCTAAATAATGTCAGGTGCCAATTGGAGTTTGTTTTTGATTATCATGGTTCGGATGTTCCTTCAGGTTTCAAGATAATTACATCCTAGCCCAAAACTCCCGCACGACGTCGGGGAATGGCAGCAGGCAGGATTCAAACACGGATCCATCGAGAGCATCGAAAGAGAGTTCAGAGCGCAAACCCCACAACAAGCCTACCAGTTGGGTGGACTCAGAGCGCCCTAAACATCTCGACAATGAAAATTCCACTCCGAGATTGGAACTAGAGACCCCTCGCTTAGAAAGCCAAGCCGTTTACTACTCAGTCACCACTTTTTAAGCTATGGTAGTTTTCCCTTTGTTTCTACCCTCTGATAGTTTTCCCTTTGTTTCTACCCTCTGGTAGTTTTCCCTTTGTTTCTACCTTCTGGTAGTTTTCCCTTTGTTTCTATCTCCTGGTAGTTTTCCCTTTGTTTCTATCTCCTGGTAGTTTTCCCTTTGTTTCTACCCTCTGGTAGTTTTCCCTTTGTTTCTACCTTCTGGTAGTTTTCCCTTTGTTTCTATCTCCTGGTAGTTTTCCCTTTGTTTCTACCCTCTGATAATTTTCCCTTTGTTTCTACCCTCTGGTAGTTTTCCTTTTGTTTCTACCTTCTGGTAGTTTTCCCTTTGTTTTTACCTTCTGGTAGTTTTCCCTTTGTTTCTATCTCCTGGTAGTTTTCCCTTTGTTTCTACCCTCTGATAATTTTCCCTTTGTTTCTACCCTCTGGTAGTTTTCCCTTTGTTTCTACCTTCTGGTAGTTTTCCCTTTGTTTCTATCTCCTGGTAGTTTTCCCTTTGTTTCTACCCTCTGGTAGTTTTTCCCTTTGTTTCTACCTTCTGGTAGTTTTCCCTTTGTTTCTTTCTCCTGGTAGTTTTTCCTTTGTTTCTACCCTCTGATAGTTTTCCCTTTGTTTCTATCTCCTGGTAGTTTTCCCTTTGTTTCTACCCTCTGGTAGTTTTCCCTTTGTTTCTACCTTCTGGTAGTTTTCCCTTTGTTTCTACTTTCTGGTAGTTTTCCCTTTGTTTCTATCTTCTGGTAGTTTTCCCTTTGTTTCTATCTCCTGGTAGTTTTCCCTTTGTTTCTATCTCCTGGTAGTTTTCCCTTTGTTTCTACCTTCTGGTAGTTTTCCTTTTGTTTCTATCTCCTGGTAGTTTTCCCTTTGTTTCTATCTCCTGGTAGTTTTCCTTTTGTTTCTATCTCCTGGTAGTTTTCCCTTTGTTTCTACCTTCTGGTAGTTTTCCCTTTGTTTCTACCCTCTGGTAGTTTTCCCTTTGTTTCTACCTTCTGGTAGTTTTCCCTTTGTTTCTATCTCCTGGTAGTTTTCCTTTTGTTTCTATCTCCTGGTAGTTTTCCCTTTGTTTCTACCTTCTGGTAGTTTTCCCTTTGTTTCTACCTTCTGGTAGTTTTCCCTTTGTTTCTACCTTCTGGTAGTTTTCCCTTTGTTATTTGATTATTTAAAGTTTTAAGTCAAAATCGACGAGTGACATAAAGTTTTCTTACTCTAAAGGTGGACAAAATGACCAGAGATGAGAAGTCAAGAATGAACCTTGAAAACTGTGGTAAGTTTCTTACTGATAACAATCCAATGTTTATTAGATGTAATGCTCAACCTTTGGCCAGTGGGCCATATCCGTCCCATGACGAGGTTTTAAGCGACCCCTCGAAACGTCTGCGCGCTGTGCATAATTAAGATTCAGAGTCTAGGATCTATATTACTCAGTACATTTTCACAAAGCTTATATTAACTCACTCCGTCTGTTCTGTCTGTTTGGTAATAATATTATACATTTTTTTCTCTCATTTCCCATTCTCTGATCTAGTTGAAATTTTTGTTCATAGTCGATGACAACAAATGAATGAATCAAAGAATAAACCATATAGGCAATTAGTTAAGCGGCAATTAATTGTTTTTATTTCATATAGAAAAGGGAGTTAAACCTTGCAGTATTGAGAGATATGACAATGGATTTTTTTTGTTTCTTCCCCTTAGATAATATTTTTTTTTTTAAACGGCCTGTCCTTTTCATTTTACTTGCCACCCTGCATCTTTACGGTCTAGTCTTTTTGAATCTGCCTCCATAATTCTCTGCTCTCATCTGACGTGTCCCAGCTATCGAACCAAAATGTCTGTTCTCTCTCACAGACTAGAGATGGAACACCTACGTAAGAGTGTGGTGCATCAGGCTCAGGTGCCAGAAGAGAGGCAGATTTAGCTAAAAAGTCGCCTCCTCGTTACCAACCAGACCGCGATGGGTGGGCACCCATTACATACAAATTCTATTCCCCTTCCTTCCTCCAAAAATTTCTCTTTTTTTACAAATCTCTACTGGACATTTTATAATTTTAATATTTTAGTTGTCAATACTAAAGGTATAAGGATATAGGAGTTTCGGAGTAGATGGCTAGAAAGGGATTTCAGCGGATTTAATTGACAAGGCCTAACTGCCCCGATGTGTCAAATAACAAATACATTTTTCTGCTTGCCATGTCTGTTTTTTGTTTTTTTTGGACACTCTTTTAGTATGGGCAGTCAACAGCAAATCTCCTGAACACTTAGCTAACAAATTCATGTTATGAGCATATTTCGAAATGCAATTTGTTCGCGATTCAAAGAGTGCGCACGTTTATTTCAACATGCAATGTATAAAAGAACAAAGAACACTTGTATTTGTTTAACACAAAATACGTTGTCATGTTCCATCACAGGCAGTCATATTGACATTCTTCAACTATCATATCGACGCATTTTGCGTTCAGTTGACACACTGGGAATTTTCCATTAAATAGAGTCATCATTAATTATAAACGATGAAGACGTGAATCCATACATTCACTAAATACAGTTTGCAACAGCGTTTCTCAATCTTTTAGAGCGTGTCCCCTAGCAAGCGCGAAATGTTAGCTCGGAGAGCGCAAGGAGGGTCTTGTTTCTTATTTGCGCTGTTATAAAATCTTTATAAAATCAGAACAATGTTTAGAAAAATTAAATAAAACATGGAAGAACTCCACATTGACAGACATATATCTCAATACTTTAAGAATTATTTCTCTTTTTATATCAAACAAAATAAATTAATTACCACTATTTAGTTAGCTATTTGGTTAATTATTTTTTTTAGTGATTCATGTGTTGTCTTCGGCAATAAATAATTGTACAAAGTTTCAACTTGATCCGCACATGGAAAGTGGGAGAAATAACGTGTTCAAAATGTGTATCAGTGACAGCTTTGTAAACATGAGAGTTGTTTTATCTCCTAAGTAAGACTTCCTTATCACATTTTCTTTTTCTTTAGCTAGAAGTGTCTACAAGACATCAACTAAATCATTCCCTAACGTTTTCTGCTTGGGACATATTTTGCGACTCTGACAGCACGTTTGAATGGTCAAATTTACAGAATGCTACTACTGTTTACTTTTTTTTTCGTGACAGACCTATGGTCACCTGGTACACAACATTTTGATTCGATTTGAAGATCATCTTACGACGACCCGGTCATTGCATAGATGTAGATCTATGCACGTCGAATGGTCATCACATTTAGGAGTCTGTCCGTGAAACTACCACAAAACATTATTATGTAACTTTTTAAAAAATTATTGGATTGAAGATTGCGTTGTAGACGCCATTCAAATGCATGTCTGCAGTCAGACAACACTTGGCTCCTTGATTCTGTAACTTATGAAGAAGATTACAACCACCCTCACAGTCCCTGTGGCGAACATTTTTTCATCTTGAAAAGGGAGGGGGGTGTCTCTAGTAAAAAGGTTGAGAAACACTGAGTTACAAAATAAAGAGAAAGCAAGAACAATATATTTATTCTCTCTCTCTCTTTCCTTTTTTTATCGTTCTCTCTCTCTCACCCAAAATAGTTTCAGTCCGACTCAAAACTCTTTTGGCTATTAAAAAAAAGTTACTAACATCGAACCTTTGTACGCACCTATTTACCTGTGTGAACACAATTTAGATGTGTACTTCTTCCTGTCTTTATTATCCACAGAAAGTCTCGCCCTCAAGACTGCCACGGCCAACTTTCTCTTGGTAGCCATAGCAACCATCCTTGTCAGCAAGCTGCACTAATCGAGGACCAGTTCAACAAATCGATTGTCCATCATGCAATAAAAAGGTCAATGAAACGACTGTATGGTGTGCTGGAGTGGACACAAGACCTGGGACCAGGAACGACGCATAATCTTTATTGATCTTTTTTTTTTAAATATTACTTTTCCATTTGTACAGCATATAAAGATGTAGGTCGATTGTTGTACCCCTGTCTTCATTTAATAAAATCAGTTTTCGTAGTTCACTATATGTATAGAATTTTGTTTTTGTTGCTAAAAGAAATATTTTATTCAAAATTGCTACATGCTTACAATAAAAGAAATATTTTTCTTATTGTTTATATCAGTGATACACATTCCTTTACGGCCTGGGGTGATATATATTTTGTCGACACCTGTCATTGCAAAAAGTCGCCAATTGTAGCCAGGCCTCTTATGTTGTATTTAGGGCAAAACATCTAGAAGGGTGGGACAGCATGTCCCTGGCAAGATATGAACCTCGGGTCGTGGTTTGGGTATTAATGCCTTGGCTCTACGCAGGTTTCTATATGGAAGATGTGGAACTCTAGAAATTTAGTATCACGTCGGTTTATTGTAAGAAGGAAGTAGAGTTGAAAATAAGTTATCCTAACAGACCTATACGTATTAGATATCTAGACTGGACATGGAGATCTTTTAACACAGATCTTTTAACACTACAAAAAATGTGAAAAACTTTTTAAAAAGAAGAAACAAGGCGTTGTTTTGTAAAGTAATTATAAGAAGTAAAGGTTTTGTTTTTTTTCAACCCTCACCTATGTAACATATAATTTAATGTTTAGATCTAGATCTAGTTATTAAACATCGAAAAAAAAAGCACTCTCGTCTCATAATTATTATTTCGCAATTTATAGATACATAAAAAGAAAAGCAATCTATTTAAATGTACAAAAGAGGACTAAAATAAATAGACGTGAATTATTTCGATCTAGGATCTTGTAGCATTATCTTAAAGAAAATTAACATGAAATGGCTTTATTTAATGAATTTGCGCGAATTTATAGTTCTGTGATTAATACATAACAATCTATATATATATAGGTCTGTGAGTTGATCAATCGAGAATATGAATTTGTTTCCGTTTTCCAGTCTAGATATAATATATAGGTCTGTGGTTATCCTTTTATTTATGAAAGAATCTGGTGTGGAGTCCAATCTCGTTACAATATTCTACAATCAAACTTGAAAATTACTGTATAATGTTCACTCAATAGTTTAAATTGCTTGGTACTTCTTCCCTATTGTGTGTACTTGTTATTTCAGCAACTATTATTGTACTTGTCAATGAATGGAGAAACGTTATTACTTCACTGTTCACATGCGTGCATAGATTCGGTCTACATTTCAATTATCACATCATGTAATGCAAGCTTTAAACGGGAGCAATGATTTTCTTTAAAAAACAGAGCTATTCAGAATAACCCAACAGTAGCAAAACAATACTACGACCAAACATTAACCAAGCTCTGACAAAACAATGACCTTTTCTAGAACCTTTTTATTATGTTTTTGTTACCATGGAAATGCAGTGTAATTATAGTTTAAAAAATTGTAAAGTAGGTGATGTGCCATGCAGCTATTGTTCTCGTAGATTTATGAAAATTTTTTTTGTCAATGTAATGTTTGTATGTGGTGGTTTAGTGTTAATGTGTATTGATATAAATATAAAAATATAAAATTTCTTTGCTTGAATTCAAATGCTTCGTTCCACTCCTTATCTTATTTTATGTTATCTTATATATTACAGACGTTACTTCAAAAAAAAAAAAAGAAGATAATTACGTACTACGCATTTCATATGTCAATCTAGTCATGCATGTCTGTTAAGTCGTTGGTTTTCCTGGCTGATTCAGGCAGCCCATTCCATTCTCTAATGGCACTAGGGAAGAAGGAGCACTTGTACGAATTTGTTCTAGCATAAGGAATAAGAAATGTGCCTCTATCTTTGTGTTTTTCTGGGTATTTTTAATTTTGTTTTTCTGTACTTACCTGGTTCTTGTTTTTTTTAAAATAATGAGATCTAGTCCAAGTAAAAATTATAGACCTTACTTTGAGTTACGAAGGTATTCTATTCTTGTATCTTATACCAAATATGGTGTAAGTAAGACAATTGGGGACATTAAGACACGTCACGCTCAAGCTTTAGGGACCAAATCTTTACAAACTGGATAACTAAAATCGCTGTTTTAAAAATTGGCTTCAATATCGAGGCAATGCATATGGACACATGTCTTGGTGAATCTTTCTAAATGATGGCTGCCTCGTCGAGGAGAATGCACTTAGGACTGTCGTGTCGTTGGTACATGTTTCGAATCTGCACGCCACATTGTGGGATGATTTAGGATGTAACAATCTTTAAATTGGAGGAGCGGTGGCCGAGTGGTAAAGCGCTTGACTTCTGAGCCGTTAATCCCGGGTTCGAATCCTGGAATTTTTAATTTCGGGATGTTTGGGCGCCTCTGAGTCCACCCAGCTCTACTTGACATTAGTTGGTGAAAAGTAAAGGCGGTTGGTCGTTGTGCTGGCCACATGACACCTTCGTATACCGTAGGTCACAGAATCAGATGACCTTTACATCATCTTCCCTATAGACCACAGGGTCTGAAAGGAAGAACTAATCTTTAAACTGGAAGGAACACACGAATAATGTAAAAAACACATACACGAACTCACACTAATACGCAAAAACATAAACACACACTGAGACAAAAACATAAAGTAAAGTTCCCCTTTCAGACATTGCGATTTGTAAGGTAGAGGATGTAAAAGTCATCTGTTTCTGTTGGCCCAAAGCTAACAAGGTTAACTATTGCCAGGTACCCATTAGAGCTGGGTGGACTCAGAAGCGCCCAAAGATTACGAAATTTAAAATCCCAGTCTTCACCAAACGCTTTACATCTAAGCCACCACGCCTCACTAAATATATATATATAAAATATGATGTCGCGATGCCATTCCTATTGAGGATAATATAACAGTATGTCTTAAAAATTGTATGATAAAGTGTTAACACATTAGACATAATATATAAGAATGCATGTGGCACCAATTGTGACACAACAGTTGACACTACAAAGACATCACAAGTGTCGCTTTGTTTGACACTGCATGTGACACAAAAAGCGGCTTTACACGTGACAATTATCTATAATCTTGCATATATCGTCACATATGTGACAACTTTTGCCAGTTCTTAAAACACTCGATGAGCAACTAAAAGTGCCACTATAAAGCACTCTATGAGCAACTAAAAGTGCCACTATAAAGCACTACATGTGACACTAAACAGGACACAGCACTCGACTTAAAGTAAAACGTCAATGTACAAAGCTACAGGAAAAGCTCCAATTAATAATAAATAATATCTATCTGTCTATCTATCTATCTATCTATCTATCTATCTATCTATCTATCTATCTATCTATCTATCTATCTATCTATCTATCTATCTATCTATCTATCTATCTATCTATCTATCTATCTGTCTGTCTATCTATCTATCTATCTATCTATCTGTCTGTCTATCTATCTAACTGTCTGTCTATCTATCTAACTGTCTGTCTATCTATCTAACTAACTAACTAACTAACTACCCCTTTCTCTCTCTCTCCCTCTCTCTCATCATGTTAGAGAGAAATGAACCATCAAAAACATAAATAACTATCAAAATTAACATTACCAGAATCATAAAAATCAAAACTATCAAAACCACCTAAACCATCAAAGCCATCGAAATCAACACTCCCAGAATAGTCAAAACCACCTCGAACCATCAAAATCAATTTTTTAAAAAGCCGAACCACTAACATGAAGAGAATCTTAATCAGATAAAAAAAATTACACAAATATTAAAGCAATATTACAGGTAAAATTTCGAATAATTTCCACACCTAATGAACTTCTATTATCTTGTCTTCTACTCTAAAAAAAACGAACTATTGATTTCCCTGCATCTCTAGGGGCAGCTGGCAGAACGAAGAGTAAAAGATCGATTTCTTTCTCAGGAAGTAGATTGCCCAGGTGAGCTGTTCTGCCTCATCGTGGCACCTGGGTGGAAACGGCTACTTGAAGGGGTAGCTAGGCGAAACGAATGGCAAAACATAACCCCCGTGGGGATGCCCACGGATAGACGAGAGTCAACCCCTTGCACGGGCGGGGTTGTAAAAAAGTCCCCACAAAACTGTCACACATCCATGCGCCGTTCCTCAAAGGACCGTTACATAAATGGCGAGTCCCCCACGGTTAGCTTGGTATAGTGAAGGAAAATGACAGAGGCTCCCGGTGTCCTCGGCCTTCGGCCATGAGTCGGGGGCCTAAGGCATTGGAAACAGCAATGCTTTCATAGGCATTGACTCGGGTCGCTCTCAAACAGAACTGTGTGTTCACACAGGTTTTTTTTTTTTTTTACTGTTCAGGCTGGACGACCTAACAGTTTTTTTTTTTCAAACTTTGAGCTCGAAGAGCCTTCGGCTCAGCTCAGACGACAATCAAACGGAAGTAGATTGTCAATTAAAACTTGTACACATATGAGCAGAATTAATGAAAATCAAATTGATGATTATTTTCTAAAGAATCTTAAGCATCACGGCAAAACAAGCAGATATAGCATGTGTTACGGAAGTGACAGATGATAAAACGGGTAGTGCCTGGCTGTTAATGGCTTGTGATGCTCAGTTCGAAACTTGGTCTCACAGGGCTGGAGGTGTGAATTAAGTCACTGAGACCCCTGACAGATACGTTAGTTTCTAACAAGTTTATATATTTCACCATAGCCTTAACTTCGAAATATTGTTTTTTTTAATTGTTAAATTGTTAGTCGAGTGGAAAGAATGCTTATAGGCAACGTCAAGGAATAGGTTCAAATGTGAATGAGTCGTTGATTTTTTATTATTACAAAGCTTATATCTACTCAATATGTTTGTTTGCTTGGTAAAAAAATTATGGATGTTCTTTCTACCACATACGGATCAAGTTGAAACTTTACTTTCCAAAGTATTAATTGGCGTAGAAAATACATAAACCAATTAAAAAAAAACTACAAATAAGTCAATTAATTACAGGTTCCATCGGCTTCATTGCAGTGATACTTAATTTTTTTTTTTTTGGGGCCAGTTTTGATATTAAATTCCTACAAGATCCAAGAGCAGAGTCGGATTTAAGTAAGTGAAAGCCCTGGGACAGGATTTTTATGCATGCACTTACACTTTTAAAAATTTTAATATATATATATGCACATTTTGGTTTAAAAGAATGTATGTTTTTGGGGTTTACGAACTGCGTAAATCCGGAGCTGATTTTGTATATTACGAGCACGCTCCAATCGGACACCTCTTAACCACGAGAAGTGTTGCCAACTGTAAGATTGAAAGTATTCGGTAAAAAATGCGAAAAAAAAATGTTATAAAAAAACAACAACAGGCAAAGATGATGACCTGTCTAAAAATTGATTCGTTTTCACTTATGTGGGGGCCTTTTTTCGAGAAAGCCCATAAGCACTAGCCCCGTCTACCCTCTTAAATCCGGTCCTGCCCAAGAGTGTCACTGACCTATTCAATCCTTTTTTATTCTCTTATTTCCTTTATAACATACCTCTGACCTATGAAATGGCCAGCAGATTGAGCATCCGTTGACTGCAGGATATTCTCGTTTAATATTGAACTCAGAATAATGTGTTCTATATTTTCCTTATGAGTGAGTTCTCAAAGGGGACGTCACTCACTAAGACCATTGAGCAAATGAAACATGCATTCAATCGTTACAGTCCTGCCACATTGAAGGACTATTTTTATTTTTCACAGCCTTGCACAATTGGACCTTCATAATCAGAACTAAATCAAATGTAAAGCCAAGCATTTGTTTCTGTTTATACATTGCCATGCGATACATTATTCACAAGGTTGTCTAGTTACTTTAGTGTCTCTGTTACCATAGCAAAGAAATGTAAATAATTATATTTGGAGGTTCACAGGTGAAGACACCATTGATATATATAATAAGAAGAAAGCGAGCGGCCTGTCGAGAATGTGTGTATGTCATAATATTTGCAACTTACACACTGATATGATATAGTGTTTTAATACACTTAATTCGGGAGACTTTGTCGAGTGGAGATTATTTGTATTCATTTATATAAACATATATTTCTATCTATTTATTTACACTAAAAGCAGAGAGAGAGAGACAGAGAGAGAGAGAGAGAGAGTTCACGGGTCACAATCTGATGCCCAGGATGCAAGATATCATAGGAACATATCAAATATTTTATTGTAGAACTGAAGAGTCGATGAATAGTCGATTCTAGTACGACTTTTTTTTTTGGTAGGGGGAGGGAAGGGCGGAGAGAAATAAATGATAGTAGAATTCAGGGGCCATAATTAGTTATCTGTGTGTGTGGGGGGGGGGGGGAGGGTCAAAGCGAACCTTTCCAATAATAGATGCTAAAACGTTATGGGCCAAATGAATGTCTGGGGAACGTTAAAATGATGCTCATTCTTTAAAAGTTGAAAAAACAAAAAAAAACAAAAGAAGGACAGTTCATATAAATAATATAATAGCCTAAGAACCAATCAAGTGGCGTAGCTGGTGGGTAAAGCTAGTTATTTATAAATCGAAGGTAAACTCGGAAACTCTTGTTTTCACTCGAGTGCGCTGCCACCTGATCACGTTCTACTTGCTATAAGAGTCACATTTCCACTTTCGGCTTTCCCAGGCAGAACAACAACAGCCTTCGTTCCAGTACTTCAGCACTCGGCTGGATCAGTGAAAGAACTTTCAAGTATTGTTGAGACCGAGATGATATTTGCATGACTTAGAATAAAACAAATAATACAAGGAACATCACGACTGAGTGGCCAGAACCAAAAACACCAGAATCATGATTCAAGGAAATGGGTTCGAGTAGGCTTACCGGCAGAGATTGATGATGTTGAAAAATGAGAACCTTTAAAGCTCATCCAGACTTGAATGATGATTTACATATGCTGGGAAAAAGATAAATGTCCTTTTCTAAGACGGTCGTTGACTTATAGCACCGAACTACTGGTAGACAACTAAATGGCTTAACTTCTTTTTAAAATAATATAGACAAAATCAACTTGATATGAAATTAGATAAATGTAGTATATATAGACTTAGCTAATCATATAAATAGTATTTTAAACAAAATCTAACTCACTACAATAACACTTCTTTTCACTCTCACGTTCTCGAGTCGTCTATCCTAACTTAGACCGCCGACGACAATACCACATTCACATCATTCACAACCAATCGCTAACCTCTTCCAACCGTCAACACAGTTCTTCATAGTATTGAATAAATACTGGCCTGAGTTTGTGTCTTTGACTCAATGTTTTAAAATAAGAATAATCTTCGTTTACTTTAAACTGTTTGTTTCGTTAGCCTCTTCATGATAAGTAATAAAAGTCAGAAGTCTCAATAATTTATATAGATATTTATAATTATTTATTTCGAATACATTTGCTTTTTATTATATGTGAGCACACCTGAATTCTGTTGGTGTTCGCGGGCCGCATGAAGTGCTCCGGCGGCCGCATGTGGCTCGCGGCCGTAATTTGCCCACCACTGCCTTAGTCCGTTGAACCGTTGGGGCACCATAGAAGATCTGCTGACCTTCTTTCTCCATTCCCCTCTGTTCTTTGCCTAGGATAGAATTCCATTCAATGAATGGCCCTTCCATTCTTTGATGCTGTCTTTCCAGCACATGGATAAGTGATTAAAAATACATGATTGTGGAAGTGCAGAAAAACAACACAGTAATATTCACGAGCTTAGTGTATGAACTATGAGAAGTCATCTCTTTATACCCAAATCTAGATTTTACGTTTACTTTTGCCAAACCATACAAGTATCAAATCATCTATCACGTGACTCAAGAATCAATACATTTGTTATTTAAACACCCGAACTACACAACTATTTAAACCGTCTTTTGTTTTGATAATCAACCGATCACTTGACCAAAGCACCAGTGTTATGTTCAATAGGAAAATCAATAAAACCAATAAGTCAACTAATATTTCATTTAGAAAAACAATGGACGCTACAAATCAATTCTGTGTTAATGCCATCTACGAGTCAAGCTATTGAACTAGGTCAGTGAAGGAAGGAACATGCCTTCCAAGAAATCAAGCCAAACATGATTTAAATGGTCTTATTCAAACACTTGGTTAGCATTGATCTGATTCTTTTTCCCGTCCTCAAGCAGCCCCCCCCCCCCCTCACTTCATGACTAGCCAGCCCAGCGCTGGATCTTGGGACTCGTTCGACTCGCTAGAGCGCACTTTCCAGTCTATGAACTGTGGGTGATGTAAAGACACAGACGCTCTAGATCTAGGCGTGTCAGTGGTAATAAACTTTTCCGCAAACACCCTAGGATTGTCGCTACGACCTTTGAATACAGGGCAAAGAGACTTAGATCCAAAGATGTACAGGGTAATCTTACTAGTTACATTTGGTAAGTTTTAATTTTGTATTTAACCTCTTTTTATTTTTTTTAACTTTGTTTCGACTTCTAATAAAGAAAAAAAGTGACGAAAGATTTTAGTATAGCTCAGCTTGAGGATAAAAAAAATACATTCACAATAATTTGGACAGACATTTCAAAATGATAGCTTTTATAAAAAAAGCAATTGAATTTTAAGATGACTATCGTTACGAGTAGGGTGTACTATAACATTTTTTTTAGTTCTTCTGTAGCTCTGTTTTACTTACAGATGTATGATTAGGTAACATGTGTGCAAGTTTTTATTTTGCGTGATATGTATTTAGTTGATAATTCTTTGAAGAGTGATGTATCAAACATTCAGTATTCAGAAATGAGATTTGGTGTTGAAGCTCTGGAAAAAAGTATCGATAACATTGAATTTTCTTCAATGCTATATCTTACAAATTACAGACTTTTGATAAAACTAGAAGATTTTTACATATCTATGTATCAATGAAGACGTAACTGCTAATTAGAGACTAAAACATTGGCAAGTCATTAGTTTTACCTGACTGAACGAACAACCCGTTCTCTAATAGCACTAGGAAAGAAAGAGCACTCATACTAGTGATTAGTTGAAGCTCTTTACCATAGACATATATTATACTAGAATGGAAACCGGAAATAAATTCTTATCCACGATTTATCTTTTCACAGATCTATCTATATATAGATTTTTACGTACATAAACTATTTTTTTTATAGAAAAATAATGATCTTTAGTTTTCAAAGTTTAGAAATAACGCAAAATCATTTCTCGGATATTCACGCAAATATATGAAACAAAACCCTTTTCCTGTTTGTTTCCATTTAGATAATGTTTCAAAAATCCTAAATCGAAATAATTCATATTGATTTAAATCATCTTATCTACATTTAAATAGATTGATTACCTAGATTTTTCTTGATTATGTATCTAAAAATTACAAAATAATAATTATGAGAAGAGAATACTCTTATATTTGATATTCAATTACTAGATCTAGATCTAAAAATTAAATTATACGTTACATAGGTTAGGGTTGAAAAACAAAACAAATTTACTACATTTCACTACTTTACAAAACAACGCCTTGATCCAACTTTCTAAAAAATTTTCACATTCTTTGTAGTGTTAAAAAGTCGCTATGTGTAGTCTAGAGTAGTAGATAGAAGTCTAGGCTTTTTTTTTTTGTTTTTTTTTTTTTGACGTTTTTTATTAATATTTTAAAATCTATAACCGGAACAAAAATTACGTATATATACAACCCGCGGCGCGCGGGTCTTACTTTGTAATCACTGAAATAGTTACTGATAAAGTACATTAAAACAATCAAAGAAAATAATAATGTAATAAGTAAAGCGAATGCATGAATTCAAGATTATAAAAATATCAGAAATGGAGCTAAAAATAGCTATTCGACCTAGATATCTAGATCCAATTATTGAATGAAAACATTGGCTTGTGTATTTAGAAGTGCACGATACCAAGATGTCAAATATGTTTTATAATTAAAGCGAACGCGTGAATGTAACTGTTAATATAACATTGTTAGTTTAATTTTATGTAGATATAGATCTGGAATCCAAAAAAACTTGAATGCGATAGTAGTCTAGTCAATAACTAAACACTTTGAGGCTAGTAAATGGCTTGTGTTGACATAGATCTAGCTACACGCACGCTAGGACGACATAATGAATGACATATTTTTATATATATGTAGCTATGTTGCTAAGAGGTGTAAATGCGTATAAGTAAATCTAAAAGAAAAAAGTAAATTGAAAAAAAAGACTTACAATTAAACCGAATCGTAGTTGTAGGCTTAAATGCTTTAAAAAACACATTGGAAAGTAAATTGTATCATGTAAGTAGTTTATTAATTTAATAATATGCATTTATAATGCGCGATATTATGACCTCTGAGGTTCATTTCATTTGTATCACTACGCGGCGCATGTAACGGTTCCGCAAGTTACGGAAAGGTATGTCAAGACGTTTAAAGCTATTTACATTTAGAGCGAACGATTTTATGTAAAAAAAGGTTTTTGTAAACTCAAATTTGAAGGTTAATTTCCATTAAATAATGAAATGAATAGGCACTAATTTGTATGTTCATGTGTAAAAGTTAAAAATTATGTTTTCTTGAATTAGTGCTAATTTAGATCTACAGATTTTCATCTCTGCGCATGCGTGACCTTTCCGTCTTGTCTCATCACGTAGACATGGTAAACATGGCCTAGATCTATAAAATACTAAGGCTTCCATAGAGCTGGTCAACTTTCTTTTTTGAGGGTCTTAGTTTTGTTTCAGGGCTACCATACATACGTTACGGTTCCAGTTAGCACTCAAGGAACATTTGTGCAAAGTTTTATCAAGATTAGTCAATTGGTTTTGATTTCTATTCGGCACATACATACATGCGCCTTACATTCTACTTTATAGTATTGAAGATAAGGCATTTTATTCGATTCCGAAGGTTAAGGATGAGTGCAGTATTTCAAATGGCCCATGCAAACCCAGTTGCGACCTATATATGTTGTCACATCTGATACAGACAAAGCCATGTTCTGCCAGAGCTCTATTTACTTTATAACTTAAAATAAACCCTTTGTAAATGTTCATGAATTCATTGGTTCAATTTTTGAAGTAACGAAGCAATAATTCACACACACATTTATCATCCCAGATTCGTGTTAACGGAAGAGTGTTATCCAAAGTCCTGTTCCCATTCACCGAATGCAGTTCATGTTGTTAGATTCGTTGAAATAATCCGACGCGGTGGTAACGAAGGAAATGTGAACTAAAAATACATTTGTAAAGGATTTCCATCTTCTTCTTCGTCATTCTCATTATTATGTTGGAGCGTTCAGATGACCAATATATGAGATGAACTGCCCAGTGGTTTCCAAATCAGGTAGCTCTCCAAATAGTTTTCATTCTATAGGTGTGTTTTGGGGCCAGTGTCTTGATCGGGCCTCTTGGTAAAGGAGATTTTCATCTGACTCAAGGATTATTATTACTTGATTGGTTAGAATTCTTTATAGTTAAAACATTTTTGTCAGTGGTTTTAATATTTATTTGTACTACTGTTCCCATAGTCTGACCCATTCTAAAATGTCCTCCATTAGCTCTTCAAAGTAAAACAAAAATGAGAGTTTGGAAACAAGGATCAGTAGCTAAAGGGTTAATTTTGCAAATATCATACAACATATGAAAATAGCCAACAAGGATATGTAGTTAGAGGGTTAACTTTGCAGTAATCAACGTATGAACAATGTTTAACAAGGATCTGTAGTTAGAGGTTTAACCTAGCGATAATATTACAACATATCAACAATATCTATGAGTCACAATGACACAGTGTGCTCACCCCTATAAGTTCATATCCATAATTCATGACGTTCTAACACTTAAATTACCCAGTGTGTAATTATCAGAGATCAGATAAGCTTTCATCACTTACTTGGAGACTAAAGTATTGATTCGTTTGCCATGGAGTACCACCTGTGACTGGGTTTTCAAGGGTTAAACGAAGAAAAGAGCTACTTCGAGGGAGAGAGAAAGAGACGGAGAGGGAGAGTGAGAGAGAGAGATAGGGAGGGTAGTTGCAGAGAGAGGAGAGAGAGAGAGAGAGGTTGAAAATAAGAGAGTGGGGAGGGAGAGAGAGACTGGAAGAGAGAGATAAAGGAACATGATTTTCAGAATTTCTATTCTAACTTCAATGCATTGAGGCCTTATACATTTCTTTGTCAACAACAACAAAACTAAATACAAAGAAAAAGAACACAGCGTTACTTTAATACATGTTTTTATGTTGTGTGTTTGTTTTGTTTGTTTACTTGTGGTCTCCCTTGTTCTATTGTTCACGTGCATTTGTTATGGAACTATTGTGTGTTGTTGTCTCCTGTTAGTCTTTCATCTTCTTGTTCATGTCAATAAAATGGAGTTGTAACTTAAGCATAAGTGTTGTAATTAAATCATAATTGATAATATAACAAGGTGGCAGCTTTCTTAAAGTTCTGAAATGGATACGTTAAGTAAAACCGACTACCTTAGATCCAGAATGAACTTTCCACCTCCTTTAAATGTGAAGAAAGGGTGTGAGGATTGGAATCTTTTCAAGCAAATTTGGCTAAATTATTGGACTATAGAGAGAATAAATAAAATAGATTTATAGATGAAGAGTAGGCCAAAGCACTGTTCTTGCACACTGTCGGCCCAAGACTTGCAAAGCAAGTGAAGCTGCTGACTTGCACCTAAAGGTATTAGAGACAGGTACATCTGATGCATCACCCGCTCAGGATGTCCTGCATGGGGTAAAATCTGTAATATTTGTAAACAAAGAAATCATTTCGGTATTCAATGTAACCAAAAGAAACTGCAATGTGTCCAGGATGACAGTGATGAGTGTTTTTTACATTAGATTCTAGTGATGAGACTGTGCTTGCTGTACAAAGTGAAAGTGGACCAAACAATAAAATCATAAAACTGAAATGTAACACACATTTCACAGCATGGGAGTAGCCAGGATTTTTTTCGGGGGGGGGGGGGGTTCGGGTGTGTGTGAATATTTTATCTCCCTCCCCCTGCCAAATATATGGTGGAGCCCCGATATTGAAAGCCAACAAAATGGGTATTATAGGGTATTCTAGGGTATATACAGTGCATTATCCTGCTATTAAAATGTTTTATTTCAAAAACCTAATCTGCTATTCTTACTTACTTAGATCCTCCCGCTGCAAGCTGCCTCCACAAAAATCTGTCACTGGCAATGTCTGAAGCCTCTTACTAGGATGTCCCCGTTTGCGCTTTCCTCGTAACGGCCTTTATGTCATCGCAACTCTTATTATGAGTAATTCATTTTGTCGGAAAACATGTCCCGCAAACCTCATCCGACGCTCTGTTACAACATTACTAAGGGGTCAACTCCTAGTTCGGCAGTGGATTTCCTTGATTGAGACCCTAAAATCCGTCTTAGCTATCTTTGTTGAGCCACATTTAGTCATTTTCAATTTCGGCAGATGACTATTCACTGCACTTTATTAATGAAGCCCAACCACTGGTAGAAGTGTGTAACCTCTCTTTTCTTGGCGCTTGGAATTAGGTAACTGTAGTTTGTTTTAGATTTTTATCGAAAAGGGAAGTTTTATCGTCAAAATCATCTGCTGGAGGGTTTTAAACTAAAAAAATCTTTAGAGTTTTTTTTTTAAAATTCAAAACCCCTCTTAGCTACGTTCATATAATTTGGTGACTGGTGTTTTTTTCAAAATGGCATTTAAAATATAAAAATCAAAATTTACAGCGTGCAAAAAAAAAAAAGCTTTCACAACAGCAAATCATTAATACTTATTTATACAATACAATCGAAAGTGAAATTGGATTTTCAATAGCGCTTTCTGGCTTCTGACAGACCGATTGACAGACAGCATAAGAGAACAATGTATCTATTCCGCAGGAACTGCTACAGTGTTTTCATTTAATAGCGAACAAACTATGCATCATTTCAAAAGCGCTTTTAGTTTCTAACATCTAAACGTGACATGCTGAAGGAAAGACAGAATATTTTTTTTTTTTTTAAATTGTTTTTTTCCTTTTCCTTGGTAGCAAAGATGTTTTCGCCTGGTAGTGACCAAACTAAGCATCATTTTAAAGTGAACCAAATAAACTTTACTCACAAAGTTCTAGTTGTTTCCTGACCTAATTCTGTTTTCGCTTTAAAGGTCTGGTGATTCTAAAGAGGAAAGCCAAAAGTATGCCCCGACCTTCATGCGTGACTGCGTTTCATTTGAATCAAACCTGATAGCTTTAGATTAGATCCAGGTCAAGGAAAATAAAACGCTCACACTGTATGTTATCTTAGTTGCAAACGTGGCTTCGAAAGTGAAGATGATTAGTTCTACGCGTGTTCCTGTGAAAATCTAGTCATGCATCTTAATCTCTAACTTAAATTGAGCCATATCGTAGGCTTTCCAGGCTGATTCAGGCAACCCATTTTATGCTATAACAGCACTAGGAAAGAAGGAGCATTTGTATGAATTTGTCTTAGTATATGGAATAAAAAATATGCCTTTATATTTGTCTGAGTATTTTATCTTTTTATCTAATATTAATCTTATAAAATAAAGACGTTACTTCAAAAAAAAGAAGATGATTATGTCCTACGCGTGTTCCTATGTCAATCTAGTCATGCATGTTAACCAATCTATATATATAATTCTTTTCATGGCTCAAGAGTTTGGACACAAAATTATGGAAAGATTACTCTTTTATTTCTGCAAGTCGGACAGACTAGAATTACCCCACGTAATTTTAGAGGCGAAAAAAAGAGGGGGGGGGGGGTGAGAACAAGTAGTATTCACTCGTCACTAAATAGCAGGGCCAGACTTAACCATTGTGGGGCCCTATGCGAAACGGATTTCGCGGGGCCAAGTTTGGGTAGGAAAGCGGATAATAAATGAAATTTAAGAGTTTGTATTAGAAAATAAATTTGTCTATGCATTTTATTCATTCTTTACTACGTATAGAGTTACTTTACGAGCCTTGCGTGTAGCAAAGTCATAGAGTATATCATAATTCTGTTTCCTACATAGATCACACTCAATAGCAAGAATTACCAAATTTTTCAATCTATCTTTGAGAATTGTTGACCTCAAGTAATTCTTCATTAGTTTAAGGCGCGAGAAGCTTCTTTCACCAGATTACACAATTACGGGTAATGCATAATTCCGTTTTTATTTATCGCCCGCATTTTCCATATTGAATGACACCCCAAAATGACAATTTTTGTCTATATATTTCATGAGATTTGAATGAGTTTTCAAAAGATTTTAATAATTTCCGGATATTTCCAGGACCTTTTCGTATATTTTGCTATTTTAGGAGATGTCCAGGAGCTCCTGGTAAATCAGGAGGCCTCTGGAAATCAACTAGTGACTTAAATTCTAGCTAGTCATTGGTTTTTCTGGCTGGCTCAGGCAACCCATTCCATGCTCTAATAGCTCTAGGGAAGAAAGAGCGTTTGTAAAAATTTGTCCTAGCATATGTAATGATAGATGTGCTTTTATCTTTGCGTCTTTCTGAGTATTTTATTTGATTTTGTTTTTGTATTTTATTAGGTTATGTATAAGTAATGTTTAACAATTTAAAAAATATTTATAATATGTAAATGTGTGTGTGTGATACTAAACGTTTATTCTATGCTCCACAGCGTGTTATATTCAGTATGGTGCTTCTCAACAGACAGGTTAGAATATTTTGTTTTTTATTGTTTATAAAATGTATATGACATACTTTATTACATAAATGAAATAATATGCGAAGAAAAAAGAATCCGTAAAATATTTAAAATACTAGGCTAGACAAGTGTAACTAGAATTTATATATCAATTGCCTTTCTGGCTCTGTTGCCAGTTTTTACTATGAATGTTACACAAAGAAAACATGAATGGATACTTTTCTAGGGAAAGGAACAAAACAAAATAATAATTATAGCTTTTACATAGCACTACTTTCATGCTTAAAGCATGCTCATAGCGCTTTGGTCCAATCTCAGTTGTGGACGGTTTTCGTGCTGCCTTTAGGCGCTCAGTAAACATAAATCTGCTCGAGTCGGTTGTCGAACCTCGAACCCCATCATAGGTAGCCAAGCCAAGCCAAGTCCAAGCGTACTTAGCCTCTCGACCACTAGTATTAGTATCAGTAGCTTGTAAGAATCTATACCTCGAAGTACATTGGAGTCCAGATAATTCGAAATGTGACATAAAGTCAGATTCCTTGTCGGTCCGTATTAGAAAAAATGAAAACATTCAAACTTAATCCAAGTCAGTTATAGCTTTGCATGTGCCTACATCGTAACAGCCCAATTACTAATACAGTGGCCGATACAGTTGGATTTTATATTTGATTATTACAAAGCTTTTATCAATTCACAGTCTGTTTGGTACAGCATTTTGAACTCGTTAATTTTCCCACTTTCCATCCCCGCATGAAGTTGAAACTTTGTACACTTATTCAATGTTATTAACAAATCATGAATCATTTAAAAAGTTAACAAATTAATGAATTAAAAAGTAGTATTTAATTAAGGGAAATAGATCTTACAGTATTGATATATATATATATATATATATATATATATATATATTTATATATTGTTATAAACCTGGTGGTGGCACAGATGGGTGTAGTGGTGTGAGTGTAGTCAGCCGACGCAAATCGCCCCAGGCCAGCGCTAGACGAGCGGTCAACCGTGACGAGTTACATCAACATGATGGTTCGGGAAGGATCGACGTCGTGAACAGAGCTCAGGAGCGTCACGAGGGTTGTAGTCATCTGACCACCCAGAATGGTCCGGTTCTAGAAGGCCAGCAGGGACCCTATATAAAGAGAGGAGGTGACACAGTCAAAAGGGTTCACGACAGAAGGTCTACGACAGGCTCAGAACACGGTCGACTACAGCACAGTTCAACGGTGTGGTTCTGTACGGAGCATTACGACGGTTCAGTGCGGAGTACTGTCAAGTACAGTTGAGACGACTGGCGTCTTGATCTTGGTCTGCGATCGAGTCCGACACAACAAGCCTAGTGTGTGAAGTCAGTCCTAAACTGTTGAACCCAGTGCAAGCCCGGAACGAGACGGAGAGGCCAGTGCAAGAGTTGATACGCGGTACGGTGTTATCGAAGAGATAGTGAGATTCATAACAATATATATATCTTTCAGTTTAGAAGAGATCTACGTTGGTATCTATGTACCAGTCATCCATGACTGAACAGATTCGTTCTGTTTTGAAGAGATCTAAATTGGTGTCTATGTACCATGCCACTATTTTTTAGTGATACTGGTACTACTAGGATCGAGTTGTTATAGTAAGGTAAAATCCGCAGTAGCCTCCCATTAACAGTGTAAGCTTTTCAATTATTACTATTCTTTTTATTATAAGGTGGGAATTTAAATCTTATTGTCACGATTCTAGAGCTCAACAAATCTTTCTCTCTCGGCGAAAGTGAGTCGCATTAAACCAAATGTGTAGTTAAATGTTTGCATGGACTTCTGGTTAAATTGATGAAAGACGTTTGAAACAAAGTCTGAGTCACGACACGTTGATTGAATTACACATTGATGACGTGGGCGAGGTGAGCTACAAAAAGGTCATTTTACTGAAGGTCAATGTGGGATATGTGACTGAGTGAAAAATAAAACAACAAAAAACATCATCTATCTACCAATGGAGGTGCGAGCTCGACACCCAACTTGAGAGAGCTCCTAATGACAGCACGGAAACCTTCTCTCAGATACCCCCCCCCCCCTCACACACTCACCTGTATGTTCACAAAAGATATTGGATAGTGCATTGAGCATGCTATAAGCATGAAAGTTGCGCTACACAAAAGCAATTCTAGAATACGCAGTGTGTAGGTAAACGTAACAAAACATTTTATCCTCGCGTTACTTCCTCCAGTTACAAAATCACCTTCAGTTTAATAGTAGTCAATAAAAGGCCTACACTATGGTTGTTTTATGTTGTTAAATAATATCCGTGGAACATGGTTTGTATGAATTGTCTAATTTTTAACACTGACATCGATCTGTGATATCTAATAAATGTGAAGCAAGAAATAATCCGTTCCTTCATTGATATAAAACATAACAAGTACGTTGTGCAAGACAACGTCAATATGTATTAGATGTCCTCATCACTTTGCTATCAGCGTTTCCCTTATAAGAGCCGCTTAGTATATTGGACATTCCAAGTGAAAAGATTGTGAACAATACATTTTGTATGTGTGCGTTTTCTTTAGAATCAATATTGTAACATATGCTGCCCTTGGGTTGTGGCTGAGTACAAAGGGCGGTAATTTCTTGGTAAATAAAGCGTTATCTTCTTCATTTGCAGTGTGTGTGTGTGTGTGTGTGTGAATGAGTGAGTTAGAGAGGGAGAGAGAGAGAGAGTGAAAAAGAGTAATAGAGCGAGAGAGAGGAGAGGAGAGTCCCATTTTAAATCTAATTGTTGACAAGAGATATGAATGCTTGTAAATAGACTTGTTTAAATTATCTTAGCATGCATTATCTTAGCATGCACTATGTATTGATTTCGTTTTCACAGACCAGTGTTCCGCTAAACCCTAGTGTTCCACGAACTACTGGAATAATTAACGAGTAGGCCACCGTATGAATTTACTCTCTAAAAATAAGTGTCCCGTTAACGAAAAAGTTTAGAAAACAGTGTCATAGACCATTCATTTTCTGTATTTCTTTTGAGAACAATAGAACTAGTTTAGGTATATTTAATTTCTGGTACATATATATTCTAAATGATTTTAATTTAAAAAATGTTCATCGTTGGGTTATTGCAGTGATCATTACAAACTCATATCTTTTTTAAAAAAAGTCCATTTATTTTTGCCGAGGTCTTCGCCAATGGAAACGAGGATATGTTTTCTTTTTTATTTCTCTTCCTATATATGTTTTCTCAGCAGACACTATGACGCATTTAAAAAAAATATGATTTAAAGTTTTATATGTCATTATTTAGACAATCCTGATGTTGATAAACAAAAGGTCTGTTAAGTTCTAATTTTCCTTAGTATCCTCAAGACATAGTGCAGACTTTCAATAGGAGAGAAAAATACACAAAAAGTCTGTTTTCATATGCTTATTGGTATTTGGGAATTCCAAGATAAGAATGCGTTATTGGAGAGTTTCATACATGGCGGAGAAACTATAAATAGCTAGATTTTTTGTGTATCCTGTGTACTATATCAAGGAAGTATTGATGAGCTGTTTTTGAGAAGGTATCAGAAAATTTATGTACACATTTTAGCACTACCGAATTTAATGTTCTGCGCTCTTCTTTTAGTAAAGTAGTAAAAGTAAAGTCCCTCTTTCAGACCTTGTGATCTATAGGGCAGAGGATGTAAAGGTCATCTGTTTCTGTGGCCTACGGTTAACGAGAGTGTCATGTGGCCAATACAACGACCAACCGCCTTTACTTTTCCCCAACTAATGTTAGAGCTGGGGGGACTCCGAGGCACCCGAAGATCCCGAAAATAAAAATCCCAGTCTTCACCAGGATTCGAAACCCGGTGCCCGGTTCGAAAGTCAAGCGCTTTACCGCTCAGCCACCGCGCCTCTCTCTTCCTTTAGTAGCACACTATAACGTAGATGTGAAAGAAAGCATTGCACTTTTAGTCTGACTTAAAACCTTTTCAAAACAGATGGACAACTTACTAGTGGCAATAAAGAAGGTTTGATACGACTATAAACTAGTGCACATTCATATTTTTAAAAAGTAGAGCTCAATTTTGTTTTTATTTAGTTGGCAACAGTAAAGTTTAACTTAGTGTCCTTGACATTTAGTTTACCGTGAAAATCTCCAATACTGGACATAATGAAAAATGGATTGCTCCTTATTAAAATAGCTCAGAATGTAGACTCTACCAAACTAAAAAAATAAATATATATCGAAATTTTAGACAGAAATAGACTTTTGCTAGATTGAAATAGACTTTTGCTAGATTGAAATAGACTTTTGCTAGATTGAAATAGACTTTTGCTAGATTGAAATAGACTTTTGCTAGATTGAAATAGACTTTTGCTAGATTGAAATAGACTTTTGCTAGATTGAAATAGACTTTTGCTAGATTGAAATAGACTTTTGCTAGATTTAAATAATCAGCTTTAATCAACTTGGGGAAGAGAAATACGAGACCACAGCACAGTTAGCAGCTGACTGAATGAATCAGAGTGGGGGTATAGGGAGAACATTTTGAATTGTATTTTAAAACAACCAATGAGATGAAGGCAGAAAAGCAGGATGCAGAACATGTTTGGTTGAACGTATCAAGGTCCATGTAAAGACAAGGTATCGATCTGTAATTGCAATGATGCGTCACCGGGTTTATAGAGGTGGAAAATATCGGAGGCAGGGCGTTACTTAAAATAGATGTTGACAGTTGAACGTGACTACATTTATATCCTTCTGTAAGACCGTCTTACTGTCGCACTGACTGACTGACTGTGAATGAAGAAGAGAATTCATTTTTTTACAGCGATCCCCCACCTTTAACCTTGATGGTAAAATTAGCTCTGACCAAGCTGCTTCCGAACATAGGCCTACGTGAAATTAAATCACTGGTGCCAAAATACCGTCAGGGATCATGACTATGTGTAAAATGTAAATGTGTTACGTAACAAATATAGATATTACAAATAGACCTGAGTTCAATTTCAGCAGGCAAAATATTGTTAATTCAATGAGAAAAATACATATTAAAATACTGCCTCTTCGAGCGTTCAGTAACAGATCACTAGTTAGAAAAAATAATTACATCCAAGATGTATAAACACAATCCAAAGTATAACAAGGTACAGTTACATCCGCATCACAGCGGTATCCAATAATAAGTCCTTTAGAATAAGTATATCTGACACTAAGTACAACTATAATAATTATAATTATGTCATCCGGACGTTATAATTATGTCCGCAGCACAGAGGGTAACAAAGGCCACTTTTATCATACCTACTGCTCCAAGTACTAAAGAAAAACTAAATTTTACTTTAGCAATTCTCACTTCTGCTTTCCACTCAGGTTTTCTCGTGCTTTGACCTGCTTGACCCAAGCTGAACAAATGACACTCAATGTCTTATCTTCTTTTTATTTTATCTTATATAATACAGACGTTACTTCATAAAAGAAGATGATTACGTCCTACGCGTCATGCATCTAGTCATGCATGTCAATCAATGACTTAAACTCTGCCAAGTCACTGGTTTTTCTGGCTGGCTCAGGAAACCAATTCCATGCTCTAATAGCAGTTGGAAAGAATTTGTACAAATTTGTCCTAGCATATGGATTAGTACGGAACGAGGAATGTGCCTTTATCTTTGTGTTTTTCTGAGCATTTTATTAGATTTTGTTTTTCTATTTGAAGATTATGGTTCAGTGTTTTATGTATAACTAGCCTGACATTACCCGCTGCCTGCGGGTCTAAGTTTGTGTTTACTAATCTAGTGGATTGGATTTAGATGTATGTTAAAGTTAGCTAATGATCCTTTCAAGTTTTTTTTTCTTTCGCTACGAAAATAAAATTAGTTTTGCGAAAATTGGTTTATCCGAAGCCTATATATTCATATATATTAAAAACGAAAAGAGCGATAGCTTTGTTAAATGAATGGGATTATAAAGTGAACAATTAAACGAAATAATTTTTAGTACGCGATTCATGAATGAATATAGATCTAGGCCTATCTCAACTCGGCTTCGCAGCTTTCGTAAACGAATGTAGTCTCTTTAAAATGCTTTAGAAAATTTTAATGTTTATTTGATAAAAATATGAAATGAATGGACTATAATTAGTATGTTCATGTGTTAAAGTATAAAACTATCTGTGCGAAGAGAAGTTTTATCATCTTAGAGTTGAATTAGAGTTTTAGATCTAGGGATGGGATTATAAAGTAAACAATTAAACGAATTAATTTTTAGTAAGCGATTCATTACGGTATTGTCTAATGAAAGAATGTTCGTCAGGAAATCTGTAGTCATAGATATAAGGAACTAATTTATGTAAAAAATGCTTTTGAAACACATTATTGAAGGTTAATTTTATTATATAATGAAATCAAAGGATCTTCTTTTGTATTTTCATGTGTCAAAGTAAAAAACTATCTGCGCAAAGTGTATTTCTTAAAATTAGATCTAGGTCTAAATCCTTTCGATCTTTTCTCATGTCAACATTGTTAACCATGGCCTAGATCCATAAAATACTATAGCTGTAATAGAGCCGGACAACTTTATTTTTTTTTAGGGTCTTAAGTTTGTTTTAGGGCTTCAATACATACACTACGGTCTAAGTTGGTACCCAATCTTCAAATACAAAAACAAAATTTAATAAAATACTCTGAAAGACACAAAAATAAAGGCACATTCCTCGTCCCATATGCTAGGACAAATTTGTACAAATACTCCTTCTTCCCTAGTGCTATTAGAGCATGGAATGGGTTGCCTGAGCTAGCCAGAAAAACCAGTGACTTGGCAGAATTTAAGTCATTGGTTAATATGCATGACTAAATGCATGACGCGTAGGACGTAATCATCTTCTTTTTTGAAGTAACGTCTGTATTATATAAGATAAGAAGATAAGGTTTTGATGTCTATAAGTCACATACATACACCTCACATTCTACTTTATAGTATAGATTGCTACTTTACTTTTGAGTCTTCTGTCCTGAAGGTTTTCTAAATTTAGTGATTTTACTAAAAGTGTTACTCTAGTTAAATGTGAATATTCGTTTGTTATGAATCTCACTGCTCTATTTTGTGTCTGTTTGTGTCCCAAACAGTGGATGCATATTTTATTATTGGCCTAACCAAGTTTAAATAACATTTTAGTTTTATGTTCTTATTTGATTTATAGAAATTTACTTTAATAAATTCTAATGCTTTGCTTGATTTTTTGATAGTTTCATCAATATGTGGATTCCATGACAGTTTTTTTTATTTATTATAACAGTTTCGCATTTTGCGTTTTTAGTCTGTGTTACTGTCAAACGAGATTGTGACAGTGGGCAACACTGATAATTTTAGTTATAAAAATTAACACGTAATGGCAGAAAGTGCAAATTAGCTAAATAAAAAAGTTCCCTTTTCAGAGCTTGCGATCTATAGGGTCCACGATTAAAGAGGGTGTTATGTGGCCAGCACAACAACCAACCGCCTTTACTTTTCCCCAACTAATGCCATTACCCATTACAAACAAGCGCTCAGCCACACCGCTTCCTAAGTCATGCCCCAAATGTCGCTTCTTCTTAGAGGCAATCCGAAGTATATTATGCCCTTTCTTTCTAAAAAAGTATTTTTGTATTTTAATGGTAGACACCAACTGTACAACAGCGGTGGAAACATACATGCGAAGCTTCATGGAATTAGAAATCAGCAATGCTACAAATGGTCAGAAATGCCTGTAAGTACCATTGATAAAAATGACTATTATTTGATATCTCGAAAACAGAGATTTGTAATAAATAAAAAAGTTTCTATAAAGTTTAAATAAATATGCATTTTGTTTGAAACTACTTAAATTCCATTTATGGTTTGCTAAAAAAAAAAAAGTTTAATTAAAAGCGACATTACGCTGCGATAAGTGACCAATCATGTTTAAGTTCAGACTATAATATGACATCTACATCAAAAAGAAGAATAAAGAATACTAAAGATGACTAGAATGAAACAGAATGAAAGATAGTTATTATTGATGAAGAGGCAAAAGGCACGTTTGTTAATCAAACAGACCGATATCTGAATCTCTAGCTAGTAGAAATGGAACTAATCTTTTGAATAGATCAACACTGAGTGACTTACACAGAAAACTAACGAAATGGCCGAATTAAATGGTTCATTTATTTCTTGTTTGTATTTAACTGCTATTAAAAAGGCAAAGTCCATTTTTATACACAGAGAGCTCAACGACACATTTCAATTTCTAAAAAAGCAAAGTTGTGTTACAGATGTATACTTGAGACTTCTGTTTGTACAGGCCGGTGACAGACTTGCCAACTATTCGTGCAGTAAGTTCATTAAAAATACAATATAAAAATATAATTTAATATATAAAATATTTATATACATGTATATTAAAAAAAAGTGCTGTTTAATGTGACGGTACGCATCGGCGTACCTGCAGTTTTTTTTTCAATTTTGGGAAAAATTAGTACTTTTCTTGTATTTTAACGGTTATTATTAATTTACTAGTAGTAAAAAGTTAGGCAATCCATCACTGAGTACCGACACATACTTTTTTTAACACAAAAAAGCACTGTTATATATATATGTGGGTGTGTGTGTGTGGGTGTGTGTGTGTTTATAATTTAGGCTGTAAAGTTTCCGAACCGAATCAAATTTAAAAAGTATAAGTTAACTTTAAAACAAATAGGTGAAAATAACGTAGACACTACACCATATTACTAAATTAATAATTCATGCTTACGCAAGACTTTGATTTTGAGTTGAAATATGTAGATCTGATGTTTACAAATAGATCGAAGTCATTGGAATTTTTCACTAACCCACTAAAAAGCAGCAGCGACATATGTTGTTTGTGTTTTTAAACTTGCTGATAGCTCTAGGATATGAAAGTCACTAACTTAGGTCAGACTTATCTAAAATATTACAGAAATCCTTGATTGATGTCTGACACACCGATGATCTCACAAGTTTCTGATACAAACGATGCTCTTACAGGTGTCTGGTACAGCGATGCTCTTCAAGGTGCCTGATGGAGCAATCTCTCACAAATTTCTGGTACAGCCCTGCTCTTATAGGTGTCTGATACAGGCAAACCTTTACAGGTGTCTCATACAGCCATGCTCTTATAGGTGTCTGATACAGCGATGTTCCTAAAGTGTCTGAAAAACTATGCTTTTACAGGTGTCTGGTACAGCGATGTTCTTACAGGTGCATGATGCACCTATGCTTTTTTTACCTGAGTCTGACACCTCCCAACCCCCCCCCCCCCCCCCCAAAAAAAAAGTTTAAACTTCATTGTGTTCGTCCATTTGTCAAGCACACATATTATATGTAATATATATATTATATTTATATGTAAATAATTTTTGTTCACAAGTATTTATAAAATGTAAATTTTGAATGAAACTGTATCAATTTCGAATTTTCATTTTTAGACGTAACAGCCATAACCAATGCAATTTACCCTGATCTAGGTAAGTGATATTTTTATTCGTAATAAAAAAATAGAAAAAAGAATTTCTTAATACTATTTTGAATTACATACATTAGTTAATCTAGGATAACTTTTTTTAATATAATTTTTCACGCGCAAATGCAAACCAATACCTTTTTTAAAAAAAATTTGAGAATAAAAGATTCTTGATTTGACTTTCTTATGTCTTTTCTGTTGTGGTTTGCAATGAACAGAATTCGGTTCATTGAGTATGGAATGCTTCACTGGTACTGAACTTTTTATAGTCCTACTTTTATGGCGCCACTTTCTCGGCATATCTTTGTGCGAATAAATATATACATGGAAGTGAAAGGGCAGTCAAGTCCGAAATAAGGATGTCTGTCTGGTCGTGTGATAGCATTGATATCTGGACTTTCGCCTCGATGGTCCCAGGTTCAAACCCTGCCTGCCGGCCGCCATCCCTCCGCTGTCCTGTTTGGGCTTGGATATAATAATCATCTGTTCTATAGGAACAGCCTAAACATGTATAACAAAAGAAACAAAAAGGTAGATTCACTATTGCATTTGAAGAGCATGAGAATATTGTTATGGTTTTAGCCAAGGGTTCACCTTCTATGTCATTGGTTTGTTACTAGTCTTGTCTGCTAATGAAACTAAAAATCACATTTTGAAAAATGTATCAAAATGATAGTTTTTATTAGCGAGAAAGCACATATTTAATTTTGTGGCGTTTTACGTCTCAAGACAATTTTTTTTTCCTTTGCAACTTCTTGTGTGACTAGAGGCCAACCCCAGATAAACAGCTGCGGTCACAGGTTGGGCCTATGTATTCACCAGGCACCGTTGCATTTTCACCCATTTTCATCCTTCTTTCTACTGCTGTCGTGAATGGCATCTGCAAATATTTAATTATTATTACATGAAGCCAATCATTGATATAACATGTATTGTTAGTAATTAACTTAAAACAAACTTTTTGAAATATTTAACAATGTTTTTATTTTTTTCCAGCTCCACAAGGTAAGATTAGCTCAAATTTATTGTTATAACTTAAACGTTAGCAATATGTATCACAGAGATGTCATACTTTTTTAAATGCCAGTATAGAAAATTATATTTAAATTTTAAGCTGAGCTCATTTTTTTCTTTATACTGAAAAAAACTTTTTTTAAAAATTATAAATTCATGTTTATCTTTGTAAAAATCTTTATAAAAATATCTTAATCTTAGGAATTTAAGTTCCATACCTGCAATGCCCAAACGATCCACATCTTTGGATAGATCAGTGATAGGCAAACTACGGCCGCAGGCCAAGACCGGCCGGTGGAGTAGTTTCATCCGCCCCGCCAAATGTTTTGTAAGAATAATTTTAAAAAATCCACACTGAAAAAATTCAAGTTTTGAATATGAGTTAAAAATTAATGTCGTATTGCTACAAACAAGTGTGTCTAATTTGCAATGAAGCCGTGGTAATTCATAAGCTCTTAATATAATATATCCCAAAACTTTACTTTTATAAAAAACACACTTTTTCATGCACCCACAATCATTTTCAAAAACTTCATAATGCTTAATTCAAGAGCTATTTAACGTACATTTTATGTTGCCGAGTGCTGAAGACAACTTTGTTCAATAATATATAATTTAAGTTTGCCCATTTTATCCTGAAAAATGATTTTGAAACTAAATTTGTCTCAAAAACTATTAATAATGATTAGAGACAAATTAATTGACTTTAAATATACATTAATGCAAATTCCGATGTTTTCTATTCCTTGAAGAAAACAACAAAGAGACCAGATATTTTGAAATCATATAGTCTACATTAAGAATACAGACAGAAGATTACGTCAAATGGAACTCAAAATCTTATAGGCCAACCATCTGTTGGGTTGTGTGTGGTCAGAGAGACACTTACCTCGAGAACAATTTTGTTTTCTTAAATCTTCCTATCTGATAGGTAGCAGATGTGACTCCAAAAAGATAAGATAATCACGTCCTAAGCATTTCTTGTGTCAATCTCGTCATGCATATTAATCAATGACTTAAACTCTGCTAAGTCGTTTGCTTTTCTGGCTGTTTCAAGCAACCCATTCCACTCTCTAATAGTACTAGGGAAGAAGAAGCACTTGTTCGAATTTGTTATAGCGTATGGAATACGAAATGTGCCTCTATCTATATGTCTTTCTGAGTATTTCATTAGGTTTTGTTTTTCTATTTGTAAATTATGATTCAGTGTTTTATGTATTATTGTTAATTTACTTTTTATTCCTTTGTCCTGAAAGTTTAGTGATTTTACTAATGGTGTAACTCTAATCAAATTTGATATTCCTTTGCTATAAATCTCGCTGCTCTATTTCACATTTGTTCAAGTTTCTTTATGTTTTCTTGAGTTAAGGGATCCCAAACAGTGGCTAAATATTCTAATATTAGCCTAACTAAGGTTAAATAGGTTAAATTAAATTAATTTTAGGTTACTGTTTGATTTGTAAAAATCTTGTTTTATAAACCCCAATGTTTTGCTTGATTTTTAAAAAATAATTTCATCAAGATGGGGATGCATCATATATCAAGTATTATCAAGACATCTTCTGTAAAACTGCATTAAATATAAAACCTTAACAAGTCCTGAATGTAGTAATAAGTCTTGTTTTCAAGTCTGAAGATTAATGAGGAAAGCAGTATTTTACGTGAATACGCAGACACCGCTGCAACCTACATATTTTGGCACATCCATCTTCTAAATACTTTTCGCTACTACTTTCTACCCCCCTACGAGAAATGTGTACTGCCTTACAGCTAACATCGAAATGTGTGAAAAGATTAGGGAGTCAACCCGGAGGAAAAATCAGGAGCCGGAGAGCCTTAGGCAGTTTGCAGCAGCAATGTTACACCCAGGTAGAACCTGCGGAGCCGCTGATGCCAAACTGTATCATCAGTCGCCGTTTCTTTGGATTGTGAAACTTTTAAAGTTTCTCTATGGGTATCTTATTTTGCATTCTTTCACAGATCTTCTCTGTCACTTAAACAAAAAAACAACAAAAAAACAACATTTCTTTAGGTTTTACGCCCGGGTCTAAAAATGTTTGACCTATCACTGGCCTATATAAAGATTTGTGATTGAGCAAGATGCTGCTACAACTGTAAATCAAAAATATTTTTTCCCCAGACTGTCCAGCCAAAATAAGAGCCTGTGTTTTCTCTTATGTTGACACACTGTACGTCTTGGATACACTTGACATCAGCGACTCCCAAGCAGTGTGCAAGTATGTTACCTCCTCTTTATAAACAACACAATCTAGCCAATGCCGATAATCTTAAATAACTTATAATTGTGCAGTGAATGTTTAACAAATTTATTTAAAGTTTCTTTTTTTTTATATAAAAATGTAAATTCTTAAGACATTTGTTTGACCAATTATATATTTGAATTTAAGAAGCTTATAAAATCATTTGTTAAGAATGTCATTGATTCGATTTGTTGTTTCTGTTTTGTTTTTTTTCAAACACATTTTTAAAAATATTTCAGTGCACTTGCCACTTACGCTAAATGCTTAAAGAGTACAGACACATGTACCAACGACACAGAGGTAAAAAAAAATTAAATAAGTATAAAAGATGCTAAGTTGGCAGCGGTCTTTTTTTTTTAACGCTCAGTTGGGTAAAAAAAAATTCAACTTATTTGACTTGTTAATTTTTGAAAAAAAAAAAGCGTCATACTGACTTATAATTTGAGTCTGATTTACCGTTTTTATTGGGAAACCAACAAAAAAAAAAAGCTGCAAAAAAAAATCAGATAGAAGAAGTGTATGTAGCATTAAGTTTTTCCTTATCTTTGAGTTTGAAGCGTGAAGTGTTCACTAAGATACATGCAGAAAGTTTCAAATAAAGATAATGTCCAAAACGTTTCCAAAGTTGTCACAAACACAACAACAACAACATACACACTAAAACATGACTACTTTCTAAAGAAAATGTAAAAAAAAAGTATATTTAATAAAATACAGTCTAGTTTTTTTGTCTACTTCTCTGTAGATCAACTCCAAAGTTCTCTTGGATCAAGAGAGAGCTAGAATAAGTCCCAATGCTTCTTGCAGTAAGTCTTTGTTTTTATCTTATTTTCATCATTAACAATAATGGGAATAAGATTCAAGATTTCCAAATTAGAACTGAAACAAATGAGTTATAAATAATATTAGCTAAACTCCTTATTTATTTGTATTCCTAGTTATACCAAGCTTGAAGAGCAGTCTTACTTTCGAAGGTAAATTCCAACTTGTACATTATTATAAACTAAATAGCTACTCAAGAATATAACACGATTGTATTGAAGTAATTCCATGATGTGCATTAACACAATATTGATTTCTAAAGAAGTTTTTTTTTCAATGTTTAGAATGTTCAGAGGCCATGATGCAGTGCGCAACCATTACAAAATACAGATCAAACAGTACTACTAAGTGCCAGTAAGGTCATTTTTATTTAGATTTGTTAAATGCCTTTTCCTTACATAACATTATTCATGGTCTATGTATTATCTCTTTTTTTTTCTTTATCTTTTCTATACATGTTTAGGGTCTCTGTCAATATCGATTTGATGTATTCTACTCCCAATCGTAGGAATGAATCCCAGACCATCTCCTGCACTTGCTCTCAGTTCTGAATGAAATATCAGCACGTCTTTGATAGCTTTACCATTCTGAATGTCTTTGATAAACTTATCACTCTTAACTTCTTCAATTATTTTGTAATTCAAACCATGTAAACCTATTACTAGTTTATTAATATTTAATGACCAAACAGACCAATACAGTATAATTGCACATACGCAATGTGGACTTAGGACCAAGTTAATGTCAATTTTTACTTTTTGATTCTTGTTAGAAAAACCAAAGAGTCAGCCAAATGTATAGTTGATTTGAATTGCGCCAATGACCCGATGTTGAGGCTTTGGAATGTCATCTTCAATAACCAGACAAAGAATTTAACAGAATGTAATGGTAAGTAATATTGTAGAACAAGTGGAACATTTGGACTTCCTTGATATATCAGTTATTGTGAACTCCTTACTTGTCTTCAACATCGACACTTCACACCAGTGATATATTAAGAATAGAATATATATTTTTAAAAAATTAATCAGAATAAAAACTATGAAACTTATTTTTACTGTAATTCTACTAGTTACAAAACTCAGGCCTTGATATATCAGTGGAACAATTGGACCCTCCTTGGTTTATCGTATTTCTTAAATACAATTAAATCTGTTTTACGACTGTCACGATTTGTTTTGGAGAACAGTGTTGTCTCTCAAATTTCGTGATTTTAGTGAATTTAGTTTGGAGGTGCCAAAAGATTTATTCTTCTTACAAAATTAGATAAATTGGCAACAAGAAAAAAAAATTCTTGACCTAGATTGACAAGACTTTGCCGTCTCAAATAAAAATTAATATCTCTGTTGTCATTTGTCATACAAACTAGACCTAGATCTAGCTTGATCTAGACTTAGTTCTAGATCTAAATATGGATTTAAGATCTAAGTCTAGGCAGTGGCGTAGCAAGGTACCCATGGGCCTGGGTTCATGATCATCTTGGTAGGCCCCCCTCCAACCAATAAGACAAATTTAATGTGTGACAAAAAAAAAAAGAGTAATCTAAGTGTAAAGACATTCCAATGTAAAGATCGTACCTTTTTTTTTTAAATAAATAATTTTGTCATAATGTTTGATTCAGTTAGGATTGCATATATGTAATAGTTTCTAAAAAGTCAATGTTTTTACAACTTCTTAACAGAGTTAAAAGACTTAAAAGTGTTTCAAATAAACAACAAATGTTCTTCCTAAGTTCTAATGTGGGCCCCAACTGGCCATGAGTCATGGGCCCAAGCGTAATGATCTTCTTCGCGCCATGGTTGCTACGCCACAGCTAGGGCCCGGGTTCATGGAACCCCTTGGCGCCATGGATGCTACGCCACTGAGTCTAGGTCTAGATCTAGAACTAGATTTAAGTCTAGATCTAGAATTAGATCAAGTCTAGATATAGATCTAAGTCTAGATTTAGATCTGAAAAAGATATAGAATCATGATATAGAATCAACTAGTCTATATCTAGACTAGAACTCCTATGACTTTAGTCTTATTTAGACTGTTAAGTGTAGGCCCCTATAATGAGGATATGTCAAAACTGCGCGCTATAAAAGTAGTTCGTTATTTTTTAAACTTATAACTAAAACGAAGTTCATATCAAAATTATTTGTTAAAAACAAAATTTGAATCATTTTTCTATTCCATGAGTTAGTTAATAAAAGGAAAATCTATTTTATAATGATCCATTGATACTTTTTCCATTGTGAACTTAGATGCAAATATTTTGTACCAATCCGCGAATCTATGAATGAAGCTTGATTTATTAATGAAGAAGTCTTTGACCTTTTTAAAGGCTTACCTCCCCTGAAGTTTTTTATTGAAACGTGGTGTATTTTTTTTAAAAATCTGCTTGCATAGATAATTTAAAAAATTAGATGGTTCACTTTCGGAAAAGAAAAAACTAACCGTTGCATCAGAAATTTGAATGATCTAAAATATCATGATGTCCGATTTTCATTTTCTCCCTCTAGTTTCTGAGATCTAAACGGGACGGACGGACAGACGGACAAATATACCACACAAAACTAATAGCGTCTTTTCCCCTTTCTGGGGCCACTAAAAAATCCTTTGAAAAAAGTTCATTTTAAGGAAATAACCTGAATTTTAGCGCCACATTTCTCAATACTACAAAATTTATTTCCCCTTTTTCATAAAAACTAAATTAATCCTAACCCTACCCCACAACTAACTAATCAACTAATTGGTTAATTTTTTATTGATTCTTGTGCTGTTATCGACGATAAATAAATGTGCAATGTTTCAAATTGATACAAGAAAGGAAAATGGGAGAAAGAAACAGCCTGCCAGACTGACAGATAAAGTGTAACAATATAAGCTTTGTAAAAAAAAAAGATAAGAAAATTTTATCACCACTGATACCATTCAAGTTGAAACAATCTAACATTTTCAGTACCTAAATGTTATGACTTTTTCAAGCGAAACTTTATGCCCGGGCCGGCCCTTACGATTGCGGGGCCCCATGCGAAACTTATTGCGAGGGACCCAGTCTGGGTAGGGATAAGCATAATGTCAAAATAAAGAATTTGTATTAGAAAATACATTCGTCTTTGCAATACATTTTTCTTTAATGAAAGCTTACAAAGCCTTTTTTTTTTATCGCGCGTAGGATGGCCACCCCAAAATAACAATTATGTCTATTTTTTTCAGGAGATTTAATAATTTCAGATATCCATGACATTTTCGTATATTTTGATTTCAGGAGATTTCCAGGAGGTCCTGGAAAATCTGAGTGCGCGGAAACCTTATTATATCATATAATATTATATATTAAATCTATAATGTTTTAATTTTATAATTTACACCTAGATTTAGGGCGCGGTGCCTATGAAAGTGCGGAAACAATTGCAGCCGCATGGGTTGCAGTGGGCTAAGACTGGCTCTGCTTTTAGCTCAGCGGCAATCTTTGTGTACAGAGATTTAAATTTTGCTAATCTTAGATCACAAAAACATTGGAAATTGTACCTAAAAAAGGCTAATTTGTTTGGAATATTTATTGACGAAATAAATATTTCACGCACACCTTTAAAAATTCATTTATTTTCAATGTGGTTTAATTTCACTTGTTAAAAGACAAAAGGAAAAGTGTCTAAGAATAAAGAGGCAGAGAATAAAGTGGCAGAGAATAAAGTGTCAGAGAATAAAGTGTCAGAGAATAAAGTGTCAGAGAATAAAGAGGCAGAGAATAAAGTGTCAGAGAATAAAGTGTCAGAGAATAAAATGTCAGAGAATAAAGAGGCAGAGAATAAAGTGGCATAGAATAAAGTGGCATAGAATAAAGTGGCAGAGAATAAAGTGACAGAGAATGAAGAGGCAGAGAATAAAGAGGCAGAGAATAAAGTTGCAGAGAATAAAGAGGCAGAGAATAAAGAGGCAGAGAATAAAGAGGCAGAGAATAAAGAGGCAGAGAATAAAGTGGCATAGAATAAAGTGGCATAGAATAAAGTGGCAGAGAATAAAGTGGCAGAGAATAAAGAGGCAGAGAATAAAGAGGCAGAGAATAAAGTGGTAGAGAATTAAAAAGTCTTTAGAGTTTAAGTTTCAACATACAATTCATGCATATAGTTATCAGGGATCTGCTGCACGGGGAAGCTGTCTGGGATATATTGCTATGGATACATTTCCGGAATATATTGACAGATATAAGTGTCAGTGATAAGTAAAGCACTATGGCATATACAGGTTTATACTTAAACGATAGCTCACACCCAATCCTTACAAACATGTTTACCAAAGCAATTGAATCGCTTGGAATCAGACATGTTCGTTAGAACTAATTTGATTCTTAACTTTTAAAGAATGTAACAAGTTTTTATTTATATCTACCAGAAACACTAAAAGGAATTCATCGCTCATAACGAAACCGATTTGAAAGTAACAGTCAACTTGTATCAATGATCAATGGTTATTTAAACTATGTTTCTTCGTTTCCTTCTATCCACAGTGCTTGACAACATTTTCCCGTTGGGTGAGTACGAAGTTAAAACAAAAATTATATCTACATTAATGAGGATAAAGGAATCAAATTTTTGTTTAAATTTATGTATTTGCGAAACATAAGACATTTTCTCTAGAGCAGTGTTTCCCAAACTTTTTACTTAACGGAACACTTCGCGCATGCTGAGTATTTAGCGGAACACTTTTCATCTTTTTAAGAGAATATAATTCACGTCGTGGGCTACTAGCTAGTTATTCCAGATGTTTTAGAAACACAAAGATTCCTCGAAACAGTTTGGTACACACTGCTTTAGATGATATTAACCACTATAGTGTATAGTGTTGCTGAGCTTTCTTACATATTAAAATTGCTATTTTTTGTTTCTAAATAGGTGAAAGTAATTTGACTGGTAAGTAGAGTGAGAATACTACATGGTTGTGTCTCAATAGGTTCATTGAAATAATACTAGTGCTATAATTTGTGAACGTGAAGGGTATAAAGTTTTAATACCTAAAATTTGTTACAATTCTTATTATCAAACAGCCTGTCAACTAGCTACTAAATCCTGCACGTATAGCTATATAGACGCTGTCATTACTAAGACAGCAGTAACAGACATTTGCAGGTAAATATTTTACACTTTATAGTTTGACAAAACCAGTCACAATGTGAAAATATGAATTTGGCTCATTTTAAAAATCATAGTTCCATCAAAATCTGGCCATTTCGGTATGAAATTAAAACCTTTTTTTCCCATAATGATCTAAAGAGTGTCTATCAATGATTAGAATTAAAATTAATTTTTGGAGGTTAGATTTAGGAGAAAGCTTTATGGTGAGGTAACCTAACTGAAGGTTCACTTTACGTTATAAGACTAATATATAGGGGACTAATTCAGCTTCCACCGACATTTCGGTTGAATACAATTTCTTTCCCTTATTCAAGAAACCAAACGAAATAATTAATTACCAATAGTTAATAAACTAACTGGTTAATTTTTAAAATTGATTTTTGTTTTGTCAGGTAAAAATAATTTTGCAAAGTTTCAGCTTAATACGAGATTTGTTATCGAAGAAATAAAGTGTACAAATTTTTTACCAGACAGAAAGAGTTAATATAAGCTTTGTATAAGCCCCCCCCCCCAAAAAAAACAAACAAAAAAAACAAACAGAGAAGTTATTAAATGTGAAGGTAGCATATACGAAATTGTTTCTTTCTTTTTTTAAAAATTATTTTCTCAAAAGCAATTTTCTGTTCCAAAGTGTCTGGTTTAGTCCGACAGCACGTTAGTTGTTTAGTCTAGCCAATGTTACATTATATATATCTAGTACGTGTGTTGTCAACTCAACTCAACTCTGAACTATTTCACTTATATTCTTCAATTTTCAGTGACCTCAGTTCGTTTGTTTTATGCGCTGTTACATCTAGCTGTTACACAGCTGACAAGGTGAGAGAGGGGTTAACGTAGATCAGTGGTTCCCAAACTTTTGTGTCTCGTAGACCCCTTGCCATGTTTTTTGACTTTTGGTAGACCACCTGCTTAACTTACACATTTTTGCAAATTCTTCAACATTTTTTCTAAAACTAATTTCTTAATGTAGTGAGTTAAATAGTGAAAACGTAATTTAAAGCTACATATTTAGTGATAGAGATACATCTCCTTTTTAGTGAAAAAAATAATTTAAACCAATTTGAAAAAAAAACATATTTTTTCTTTTTGCGGGTGTATCATCCGTTGCTACGGATATTATGTTTGATATAGGACTTTGTTGTTCTATGAAGTAGTCATACATTAAATATTCAGTAATTCATTCATTAATTTGTCACGTTTTCGCAACGAGTTTCACGTGTATTTTTTTTATCTTTAACGTGTGGCTTAAATATTGAGTCCGCGGAGCTGTTTTTACTGACAGGAGAAGGGGCGAAGGCGAGTTACTGCCGCCCAAATGAGTAAGATTCGAGCAGCAAGGGCTCATTAGCCTTGGCTAGCTACCCATCTAGCAGACGGATAACTGAATTCAAACCTTGCAACTATACCCAAACATGGGAAAGGTTTTGTGGGTAAACCCTGAAGAAAATTAAGGAGCCGAGCCCAGCACACAGGGCTACACCCTGTTAGAACCTATGACGCCGCTGATCCCAAACTGTATATATGTCGTTTTTTTTTTAAAGAGTTACAGAAGAAGCTTTTAATGTTATAACTCATAACACAGATGCGACTTTGAAATATATTGCTGCTTAAAGAATTTCTTTTAATAATATCAGATGTAGGTTTGTGTAAAACATTTTTTAAAACTACAACAGCTCGTAAAATCAATGTTTTATCTATTGTGTTTTCCGTATTTGGCTATAAGTAAAGAGATTATGATGATGAAGGAGATCATGTAAGACACTTACACACCACCATCTTCTCTATATGATGCCGAATAGAGATTTTGTGGGTCTAATTCTGAACTTAATGTTTGAGTGTTCGAAAGTTTTCAAATCTTTATCTATTTTTGTCAAGGTGGCATTGTTTCAGATGATCCTCCAGCTTGATTGGTTTCATATCGTCATAAAATAGGCACTTAGGCAACTGCTTGCTTGATAAGAAAGGAATGATAAATTTTAAATAATCAACGCTTTACAACTACATTTATTTTTGTTAAACATTACATACATGTAGACAAAATTAAGCTATTTAAATAAGTATTGAAATTAAATACAAAAATTTTTCGTTTAAATAGCAGGATAAATATTGAAAAGATTAACTAAGGTACAAATCATATATTAGTGTATGAAATAATTACATAAACGGGATGTAAAAATTATTTTAAGTCACGACCTGTTAAATGAAATCTATTATTGTAGACCCAGACCCCCATGGACATCTCATAGACCCGCAATTTATTTTTTTCAATTTCGTAGACGCCTTGGAAGTCCTCGTAGACCCCTGGGGGTCTTTATAAACCACTTTGGGAATCACTGATGTAGATTGACTATAATGCCAACACTAGTACGTTGCTCTAAAAAGAAGTGGGGTTGTCAAAAGCTTAAGCTCCTACTTGCTTATCCAAAGGTTTCGAGTTTGAGTCCTTTTTGGTATTCGTGGATACTAAGTCTGAACTGAAGTTTACCCATTTAGTGAATCACGCCTCAAGTGGTTTAGTATAGGTGGTTGATTATTGTGAGGAACAGGCAACACCCTTGCTAGCCGTTAGTTATATGGCCTGGATGAGAACTTTGGTGGTATCAGTACGAGTGTTTTAGAAACATTTTTTTGAAGTTTGTCTTACGCTACGCCCCCCTTTCTCTTCGCATCTTTTGTTTATAATAAAACTGCATAATTGGTAAAAGTAAAACTTCACTTACTTTCAGTGTAGATCTGGAGTTGTCCATCCTTTTTCTCCCTGCTTGTGTCGAAGATTCAAAGATTGGTTTTAAAAAAGTCAAGAAGTGTTTCCCAGGAAAATGAAGATGGCAGCCGGCAGTTTATGACCATCGGGACGACGGAACGACATATCGCACTATCAGGCAGCCATCTTAATAAATACAGTAACACTTAATGGTTGTGATAAAAAAGATTTAAATAACCTGCCAGAGTCCAATCATTGAAATCAAAATAGTTTTGCGCCTTAAATTAAAAACAAACAACGGAATTTGACCACTGGTTGTATCGTAATTAGAATATGGAAAATGAAACATTGGACTTATAAAGTCAAGTTTGCTAGCTATGTTATTGATATGATTCATTATGTCAACATTAATTTCCCACATTAAATCAACGTTCCGACTATATTTTTTATGTATAAAGTGAACTGAAGTTTAAATACTGCCCGCTGTGTCCACATTTATTGGCTGTACAATAAGGATCTTTGCTAAACATTTCTTATAAGTTTCATCAATTATTTTGTTAATGAACAGATCAAACAAATCAATGAGGATGAAATTAAAAGAACAAGAATTGGTGCATGTCGTAAGTATTTTTTATCATTCACTGTTTAATATTTCGGTTCATTTTTGCAACATTTTCTAATTCTCTTTCTCTCTCCCTTTGTCTGACTCTTCCTGACTTTCTTTGTAGCTCTCTCTCTCTCTCTCTCTCTACTCTCTCTCTCTCTTTCTCATGCCATTGTTTTATAGTAAGTGGCCTTCGATATTCACTGTCGGGCTAGTCAAACTTGAGTCATCCAAGGTTAGGGTTAGACTTGTGCCCCAAACGATGATGGCTTATGGTCTTATGTATTCCTAACTCCGCCTCTGGCAGCGTGTCAACGGAAAATTTTTATAATATCTCAACAGTCATTCAAAAATAAGTAACAATGTTTAGTAACAAAGGGTACGAGAAAGACAGAGAGACAGAGAGAAAGAGGAGATATTAATACAAAATAGCTTAAAAGAATAGAGAATGTATATAGGGCCTAGTTGGGAAAAAAAACCAAATTAGAACGAAATGTTTTTTACATTACAGATTAATAGGGCCCTAAACCTTTTTTTTTTAAATATACCACAAAACTAAATCAATGAAATGCTAATTCGGAGTTTTGTACCGGTAGTACATTTATGTGTATAATATTAACCAAATATTGATGTAGTAATTCTTGGTGTAATTTTGCTTGAACTTATCAATGGTACGCAGATCAAAGTTGTATGCTGTCGATGGAGACTTTCGGACAGGAGATGACCTTGATGATTCTTAGTAACACTACCGAGCAGTCGAAATGTGGGTGAGTAGTGCATGTAGTCAGTTTTTAAGACTTGATCGAAAAAACTGTAAAAACACGCAGACATACATACATGCACTAACGCACTCACATGCACAGCCCCCCAAAAAACTTGACTTAATTTAAATAAGCAGCGTAGGCAGCACAATATGTACTTGTGGCACACTTTGACGGTGACGAGTGGAGAAAACAGAGCAAGCCTCTTATCTGAGATGAGCAACGTAATAAGGAGTGTCAGTACACTTTACTCTGCTCAATAGGGGTACTTTAAAAATACAATGACTTGCGATCACAGCAGATCGATAATATACACTAATTACCCTGCGAATATATAATTAATGAAACTACACCCCCCCCCCCCCAAAAAAAAAAAACTATGCAGGAAATAATAAATTTAATAACTATACAAAAACTCCGTGGTATAAGTAAAGTTACCTATTCTTTTTCTATTCCCACTATTATTTCCTACTTTCTACATGTGATACAAATTTAGAAAATTTAGTCGGTAACAAGCAAAAGGAAAAAAAAAGGATACTTCTTAAAAACAAAGCTAAGCTAAGTGAAATAATTCGTTAATTATTGCCATTCATCTCAAGATGGCAAATTTTAGTTCATTTTCTTCTATATAAAGCAAAATTAATTAATTACAACTAATTGATTAACTAATTGGTTAATTTTTGTATTGATTCTTGTACTGTCGATGAGTATGAAGAATTGTGCAGAATTTCAACTTGATCCAAGAATGCGAAGTGGGAGAACAAGCGTGACAAATGAAATAAGGGGAATAAATCCATATACACATCCACATCTCTCATTAAGTAGCATTTAATCCCTTTACATTGTCATGAAACAAAATAATTAATCACCTATAATTAATAACTATTTGGTTAATTTTTTAAAAATTGATTCATGTTTTGTCAGGTACAATGAATAATTGTGCATAGTTACAACTCGAGAATGGGATGTGGTAGAAACAGCATGTTATAACCATTTACCAGACAGACAGATAGGATACACTTTTGATTTGATATAAGCTTTGTAATAGAATGCAAGAGTGGCAGTACCTGTTATGATCTAAAGAGTATGATAAAAGCGTAGCACTCGGGGGTCAAGGTGGGGCGGTATATGCAGTTTAGTTTGTTAAGAAAACAGTCGCTCCCACACTTTAATGCTCTAGATACGCCCTCTAGTTACAAGAAGCATTAACACTGGAGATGAAACTATTTCGTTGATTTGTTTGTGTTCACAGGAAAGTCAAAGACATTTTCCAACTCTTGAAGACATTTCCCTGTTCGGACGACATTTATCTGAGAACTTTGTTTGTACAAGCCAACACTATGCTCACGCTAAGAAACAATACTTGTAGTAAGTATTCGAGACTTTTCCAAAACTTAAATAATTATTTTTTTAAATAGACTAGAAAACAGGTACAACAAGAATGTTATATACAGAGTACAGCGTATAGGAGACATTTGTTGATATACAGAGTATAGCGTATAGAAGACATTTGTTTATATACAGAGTACTGCGTATAGGAGACATTTGTTTATATACAGAGTACAGCGTATAGGAGACATTTGTTTATATACAGAGTACAGCGTATAGGAGACATTTGTTTATATACAGAGTACAGCGTATAGGAGACATTTGTTGTCCAGGTTGGGTGAAGAAAATAGTATGCTATCATTGTACCAATTTTCAACACTTTGCATTGTTTCAAATATTTGTCTTTTGTGAAAGACAAGCGTTGTGACTGTGTTCATTCAGAGATGAGCAATATGGTAGACAAAATAAAGTCTTCTTCAACACATCCGATAATATCAGAGCACTCATATAGTGCACTTGTTATGGCGAATAGTCATTCAGTTCAACAGTCTCTTTCCGAAAAAAGAGTTAAGTTGACCCTGAATCAGACTTCAAAACAGAGGCGACTCTATCTCTATACTAATGCCATGGGACATGAGCCTGTAAAGTACTTGACTCTACATGTGACTGATTGTGAGGCATCGCAATTTTGAAAAGAGAATGATTTTGAACATAAGCGTCAGATTCATTATTTCAATTAATACCAGTCAAAGGGTATTCTCAATGTGTGGATTGACAGTGAGCGATTGCAGGGCTATGCCAAGCCCAGAAACATTAGAAATGCTGATATTTCTTAAATACAACATGCAGCCATGACAGTGGGTTAATTAAACTAAATTTATTTGTATTTAATATCAAATCATTACTTATCACATAACTATTACATTGTTTAGTGTACTTGCAGTGTACTATCTGCAATTTTTAATGTTTGATGTTGCTAATTATTTGTGTTTTATCGTTATTCCTTGAAAGTTTCAAGTTCAATTGTTGAAACTAATTAACTGAACTGACCCTTATAACTTACTTAAGTTCTTGCCTACTTTCCTAAAACAACAAATTGAACCTGAACTTTAGATCTGACTGAACCGAACCTGAACTATACTTATTATCAAGCCGAACCAAGCCGGAAGTTTATAAGATGGGTTTAATGACCACAAGTAGAACATGGCTTCCCCTCTCGTCTGCCTGAGAATAAGACAATGTATAGATTAAGATTATTTATCATTTCCTTCTTTAATTAGGGGAAAATTGATGTTTTTTTGTTCAGTGGTTCTCAACCATTTTCTTTAGCAACCATTGAGTTTCAAGTTGCGTTCTTTTTCTTCCCTATACATGAAATACTTGGAAAGCTTATTTTTCAATATTGGTAACGATATTTCTATCGATTAATCTCAATTGATCTGCAGGTATTTTATTTTATTTCTATCACACAATGTACGATGCAATTGGATGTGCTCGTTTCTTAAATTTTATTTAAACTTTCTTGTTTTAAAAATAGTTTTGATGATATGATTATAATTGTAGTAAAAATATACTGTTTGTATTGCTCTCACTCTACTTTTACTTTGTTGACAGATATCACCAACGATGTTTTCCCACCACTCAGTAAGTCTTCACTAACTTATCACACTTGGTGTCGACCGTGAAAAAAGAATTCAGGAATTTTAATAGAAGCTTAGAAAATTGAGGCCGAATATTATAGCGCTTACCTTCCAAACTAATAACACTTTAGTTCAAATCATTTTTAAATTTTAGGATTTTTCTTAGTAATAGTATCTGAGAATTGAATGGTACAGAGCTTGCTTTCCAAACCAAGAAGCTTTAAGTTCAAATCTACGGAAGGAAGAATTTTTTTTTTTGATTTTATCAAGCACCTCAGTGCACCTAGATCTAATGAAGAAGACAAGGCTTTCAAGAAACATGACGTCACCAAACATTAATGGCCAGAGACACTTCACGACAACTTAAGTCATCAGTGGTTCCCCCAGAGAAGGTCTTCTCTTCCGCCCCTCCCCTCCCCAGAATCACGTACTAACATTGCATACTTGTTTATATGTTTGTCTTTTCCTAAACATTAATTTATTGAAACATATATGACGAGTCATTGAAAAATTAGGTAGACTAGTATATCATGTAGTTTATCATTTATATCAGTTTATCTTAAACAAATTCTGTAACATTAATTAATCAAAATGTCAGAATGTCATATAATAGAGACACTGCAGCGGCCGGTGAGTAAGTTTGGTATTATCGTGACATAAGAACTTTTTGCTGTCAATACCTAAACTAAATCCTTTTTTTTGTGTGCAATAATTAAGTATTAATTATATTTTTTTTCTTTTCAGCCCCTGGCAGTAAGTATACAAACATTATTTTACTAATTTTTATAGTTTACTGTTAGTGCTCATAATTCTTTGTAACATTTAATATCAGTATTAAAAACTTCTCTACAGAGACAAGACTTAGCATAAAGCAAAAATAACATCAAGACAGTACACATTTCTCCTACAGCTTAATTAACATTGTTTCTTATTTATGCTCCTTAACTCTTTAGGAAGAAATAGGTTTAGAAAATTTCATCCAAAATGATTTGATGTACATTGATAGTCGAATCCGGTTAACCGGACCACCGGTTAGTCGGACCAGCCGCTTACTCGAAACAAATCATAAATACCGAAAACAAACTAATATCTATTTACAAGGGGACTGACACACCAATTTATCACTCATTCTCCCACTTGCGGTGGACGAAAAATACGAAAATGTAACGACTTACCGTGTATATAAAACAAGTAAGCTCTAGTCACAATCAAAACCACAGCGGTTAACTGTCCCAGCAACGTTTTTTTAGTCACAGTTTTCATGCGTACCTTGACTAGTCAATAGAATGTTACATATCAGTACTGTGTACATGTTACATTTTGTGTGCATAAGCTTAATGAAGTATAAATGCTGCCAACTACTAAACAAAAGCACAATGTTCCAGGCTGTTTATCGAAACAAAGGTCATGCCTATTTAACTACGTTGACAACGTGATCTGGGTGGAAGGAAATGTCAATCAAACAGATGCAGTTTGCCAGTGAGTTATTGCTTTGTGAATAAGTTAGACTTTAATTTGGGTTACACATCTCCAAACATACATCGCTGATTTAATTTTGTTAATATTGATTTCAAGTTGATTTTCGTACAGTACATTACTTATATCATATAGCAATGGTTTTCTTAATAGTTGATTCACCACAACCGAGGGAATAATAAAAACTGACCTCACAGATACATTCAAGGCCCTTAACATTCCTAGGAACATTCTCGTTGCCTGTCAGAGGGCGGTACTACTGCAGACCTGCCACATCACCGGAAAATTCCTCAGTGGAAACTGCTAAAGGGACTACGATGAATTGTGCTTCCTTTCAACGAAACTCGACTCTGGCAGCGTCAGACAATGAATACTCCATCGTTTCTAACATATTAATAATAATAAGGAGTAACTTCTAGTTCAAAGATTAAGAACGGAAGAATTTAACTTGGATAACAAAGCCCACTGTGACCTACACATATTGCCAATCCAAAATAGAGAAATACATAGTCTGTCTGGAAGGATGGGATTTGGATTAAAGTAGGCCTAATTCTTGTTTTTGTCTTCGGCTGTATCTTCCCTATGGTATTAATATGCGTGTTTCCTCTATACCATTGCAATATAAGTCGGCTAACATTTTAAAATTAGGAAAACAAAATTAGCATAGCATGTCAAAAAAAAAAAAACAAACAAAAGGAAATCCAAATTGTAACTGTCTGTATACACCATTATATTTATTGTCTGCAGAAAACTCTCCGACTTTGCTCAGTGTTTGCTGAATGATTCGACGTGTACTAACCAGACGCAGGTAATCAGTATTAAATAATAAAACAGAGTACATTAAATAACTTTAGTAGAAACTAGTATGCATGTTCTTATAAAACGTACTGAAACATGTCTGCCTGGGCAGAATATGGAATGAGCCCCAAATCTTTGATACATTATACATATGTACATTTATTAAGCGCCAGTCAGACAGAATGTTTGCATTTTTGTTTGTTTGTTTGCTGTTGTATCCTTGTCTCAAGACAATGCCGTAGAAGCGGCCGATTAGAGGAGTTTCTTACAGGGAGGTACCTGTAACCAGTTGGAACTATCTCAGGTGCATTTATCTGGCTCGAAATATTTAGTTGGAATTTTTTTTATGGATAATTTAACTTAAAGTATCTAGTCACACTAATCTAGAAAATACAAGAAACATGCATATATGTGACCCTGCGTTTGGGTCACGTCTTTTTTTTTAATTTGTCCCCCAGGGTTACATATATGCATGTTAATTGTATTTTTTATACAGTCGTTCACCCCTAAGTTGTCGTATAAAATGTATATAATGATATAGTAGGCATTCAGGTAACACATTGATCAATGAATACACCGGTAGCTATGTGTTTTACTTCACTCTCTGAAGGGTTAAAAGAACGTAAAACAAATTCAACATATGATTGCATTTTGACCAAGCTTTTATATTAACTCTCCTCTGTCTGTCTGTCTGTCTGGTACAAAGTGTGTACACGCTATTTCTCCCACATCCATTCTCGGATCACGCTGAAACTTCGCTCTATTATTCATTGACATAGACAAGACATGAATAAATAAGAAGTGTAGTACCTGTTGCCAACCATTTCTGATAATGCATTACTTTGTTTAATAGCAACAAAGGAAAATCATACTTTAGTATTCAAAGATATGGCTAAATTTTTTGCGTTTAGCCCCTTGAAATAATTGTTAAAGATATTTCTCCCTCACGCATTCTCCTATCAAGTTGATACATAAAACAATTATTTATTGTACTTAAAACATGAATCAATAAACGAAAATACTCAATTAGTCAATTAATTATTGGTAATTGATTTTTTTTGTTTGATATCGAATAAGGGAAATAACTTGTACATTATTGGTAGATATAATTTTAAGGACAAAGTTTCTCCCCCTTAGGAAAAGCTTTGTTTTTTTTTTTTTAAAGAATTCTTCCTGTTTTGCTTGTTTCCCCTGTTATCAGACATTCGTGAACCTTAGTGTCTAGAACACAGTATTGCTTATAGTAAAATTCTATTGGAGTTAAAACATCAACAACAAAAAAAAATAAAGCTCATAAAATAAACTAAAGTTATAATTTTGCAGTAATTTTTTTTCTAAATTGTATTATTTTTTTGTCTCTAACAAAAGGTTACCAGTATAGTAACCAATGAACAGATGATGAAAAATATCAAACCAACTTCTGCTTGCAGTGAGTAGATTTATAATTGAATTCTCTAACTTCCCAAAATGTACACAAATAGCGACAAAACCACAACATATACACACACAACACAACATATACACACACAACACAACATAGAGATACCAACAAAATAAGTTCACCGACAACATGGATAAACCCACAAAACAGATATACCTAAAGGGACACCTACAACATAGGCACATCCAAAATACATGCATACTCACAACACAGATATATTATTATTATACATGCTCAGAGCGCTTTTGGTCCAATCTTATTTGTTGACCAGTGGGGGGGGGGGGGGGGGGAGGGGGTATCCAGGAGTTGGTTTTCCGTGCTGCCTTTAGGCGCTCAGTAAACACAACTCTGCCCGAGTCGGATGTCGAACCTCAGGCCCCCCTCTAGGTAGCTAAGCCAAGTTCAAGCGCACTTGGCCTCTCGACTTTGCTTCCCAAAGTATATATACCAAAAAAAAACCCCCACACACTAAACAAAAGAATAGCTATGATTGTAATTGTTTTTTTTAGTTTTAATATATTTAAATAACGCGTCTCTGTACTGTGTATCTGTATCAGTCTGTATGTGCATGTTGCATTGAATGGGGCTGCCTTAATTGATAGAGCACTTGGCTATTAGTGGAAAACGTGGTGTAGAGCCTAAGTACGCTTGGTTTGGCTTGGCTACTTATTAAGGGGCTCAAGGTTCGACATCGACGAGCAGAGTTGTGTTTACTGAGCGCCCAAAGGCAGCACGGAAAACCTTCTCCCAGAAACCACCTCCCCAAACTGGTCCACAAATGAGATTGAGCCAAAGCTCTCTGAACATGCCGTAATATAAAAGCTATATTTTTAATTACTAAAATTCTAGGGTTCGCATCCTTGTTATTAATATGAAATTTAGTAAAAGGTTGTTATTGATGGAAGTGGTACCTGTAAAGATCTACCAATGGTATCCATCTCAAAATAGCCTCTGAGAACCAGTGAGACTCCTGGACTTCACGTACGGATCAGACATTGGAGCACTTACATGAGCCTTACACTTCTCTCAACTGAATGAATCACTATGTAGGTATATATGGCTGCTTCTGTATCGGAAGACAATGGATACGCCTAGATGAGTCACTGGCTTTGGTTTCGTCTTGAGATGGGGCAGAATCTGGAGAGACTGATCAAGCCAATTCTGGAGCGCCAGAGTTCATACTTGTATATGCATCTGTTTTAGGGCTAGCTGACAGGGCAGATTTCTTTTTCTTTCTCTTGACTTAGGCAGTTTCGTTTTAAGACGTTTTGAAATGAGTTACCATAATCATGCTTCAAACTTAGGACAACATTGATTTCACTAGAACTAAACTTAATTATATATTGTTTTCTTATTTCCTCTCCAGTTATTCCAAGTTTTAAAAAGAGCTACACTTTTCAAGGTAGTGGCGTATTTCATTTGTATGACTTGAACAATACACTTCACTTAAAACTTTAAATAATTATTGTAATATTTACAACTAGATAATAATATCGCAAAATAACAATGTTTATGTGCTAAATAATTTAAGACCATGTCTCTTACAATTACATTTGATTTAAACTGTCATATTTTCATCCCCTCTAGAGTGTTATAAAGCTGTCCTACAATGCCAAACTATTCCCCTTGGATATGAGAACAGCCCAGAATTTTGTACGTAAGTAACCTACATTTCTACGTAAATTTAGAACATGTTGGACATTGGACAATGGATTATCTCATGGAAATGAGATGAATGCCTGGACATTAGCTGTGATCACAACGATGTCGCCCACCATCATTTCCTCTCTCCACACAGTTTGCTATTAATCTAATATGAGGTTTTATATTGCATAGTCTTTGCAAACAGTCAGTAGGAATAACGATAAAAGAATAATCAATTGGGTTTGCCTTAAGGATTACTTTGTAAATATATTTTCGTGATATGACGATTCATTAATATTGTAATTCACTTTAAAAAGTATTGCTTTTTATACATGATTCAATGTCTGAAACAAACAATGCTATTGTTTTTGTACAAAACATTATTTTAGGAAAGTACAAGACACCGTGCGATGTGTTGTCGGATTAAACTGTGCCAATGATGCACTTCTGAGAGTAAGCAATGTCTTGTATACTACAGCAGTCAAGAACATTTCCAGCACATGTGGTGAGTTTAACATTGCAGACTGTTGAAACTTATACATCCCTCCTATTTCTCTCTTTATCTATCTATCTATCCCTCCTATTTCTCTCTTTATCTATCTATCTATCTATCTATCTATCTATCTATCTATCTATCTATCTATCTATCTATCTATCTATCTATCTATCTATCTATCTATCTATCTATATTGGTATTGTGTTATTATGACATATAATCTTTTTCAATTCAATCTAAGAACCCTACCAAACAGATTAAAATACAAGTTTTATTAGAAGACTAGATTTGTCTTCAGTAATCTTTACTCGTGAACTTTTACACACTTTTATTTCACAGCCTTGGATAATCTTTACCCGTTGGGTAAGTCAGCACTTTAACTTGTCTCTTCATCTTTTCTACCAGCATTGAATTCAGAAAATTTTTTTTTCTAACGGATAGTTGTACTACCTATAGATCTAAGTCTGTCATAAACATTTTACATTAATCTTTTGTGTTCTTGTTTTGCAGGAAAGCCAGGATTGACAGGTTAGTTAAGAAAATAGACTAACAGTTTGAGCTACGACAAATGTAGATACATAAATAAGGCCACCCTAATAAGTTTGCTGAATATAAAATAAAGTACATGGATGTTCCTCTAGCTTGCAATATTTATAGTTAAGGTCTAAATGAAATTGACTTGATACTAGAAAAAGTTTACAGTAACTTGCCCATTAGAACAAGTGAAGTTTCTTTTGTATTGTTTTCTGTTTTCTAAAAGAAAGAAAAGTTATTAAAAACTATGACAAGGGCAAACACAAATATGTAAATTGAAACTAAACTTCTGAATGCTATCCTCTTATAATAGAAATTATGTGGTTTATTAAAAAAAGATAAGATTGCTTTCTAATAAAAAAGATAAACTTACAAAAGGACTTACTGGATAAGTGGTTTGTCTTAATTTATAGAGTAGTAATGTAGGGTAGATCATAGGTCAATACATTTAGCCCAAGTCAACTTATTGTGTATGACCTAACTTAAATCTGGGATATATTGTTTTACATCTAAAGCCTGTCAAACTTCAAGACGAGACTGTACTAACACGTATGTTGATCAAGTACTGACCAGAGAAACAGACACAGACAAATGCAAGTAAGACAAAACTTTGTTTGCGATTCTCTCATGTCTTTATCTTGTGCTGAAATTTAGTGTTATTAGTGAAATATTTGATACTTTTGTTCAACATCAATTACAATAAGATACACACACAAGTACACACTCAAGTATCTAAACGGTTAGGCAACTGAATCCATATGTGGTTTTCCGTCCAAAGTGCAGCACAAGGGCAATCATTAAGTTGAATTCTTTGGAGATCAGGTCTATCAACTCTATCATGGGGAGCTTGAATTGTGTATGCATAAATTAAGGCTATCTAATAAGTTCACTACAGAAATAAGTCTAATTTTACCTCAACTAACCGACGGGTTATTGTTATACTGTCAAACAAAATCGAAAGGCTTCGTCATGTCATGTTATTTTCATAACCCATCTCTTTTGAATAACATTTCTTATGAGCCAGAAAATATATATGTATACATAAATCCAGCCTTAGCGTTAATCAATAACTTAAACTCTGCCAAGTCGTTGGGTTTCCTGGCTGATTCAAGCCACTCATTCCATAGTACTAAGGAAGAAGGAGTATTTCTACAAATTAGTCCTAGATAATGGAACAAGAAATGTGCCTCTATCTTTGTGTCTTTCTGATTGTTTTATTAGGTTTTGTTTTGAAGATTAGGGTTCTGTAGTTTACGTATAATTGCTACCCTACTGTCCTGAAGGGTTACACTAATCAAAAGTCAATATTCTTGTGTTATTGATCCATGGATCTACATGTGAGCTTTGATAAACTATATTTTTTTTGCGATTTTTTTCTTTTTTTAAAATTCCGTAATATATCCTATAATTTGTATTATCACCTCAGAGATCTGAACAGCTATATCACCTGTCTGTCAAAGTCTCCCACCTGCAATACAACAAGCGAGGTAAGAAAAACCATTGGAAAATTGAGCAGAAAAATGTGTTTCATACACTTTGGAATAGTTTAGTGTCCAGTGTTTCCCAAATTTTTTCCTTCATAGAACACTTCGCACATTTTGAGTTTTTAGTGCAAAACTTTATTTTTTAAGAGAGATTAATTCGCTTGTTAATTATTCTAATAGTTCGTAGAACACCTATTCAGACAAACACTAGGGTTCTGCGAAACACAGTTTGAGAAACTTTGGCTTAGGATGCCACTGGTGGGGTAGCTGTAAATTAAAGATCTGATTTTAAACAGAAAAACATCTGGTTATGATTTTAGTTAAGATAACATTGAATAGTCATGAAATAAAGAGAAATTAAGGGAGTGTAGATGTTTCCTGCATTAATAGAACACTGGCACTGAGGAAAGAGTTCATTTGTAAAATCTTCTACTCCAACAGCTGAAACTACTTAGTGAAGAGGAAATTAAAAGGGCAGAGGTCAAGGCTTGTTGTAAGTAAATGCTTAGTTTGTTTTTTCATTCTATCTAAAAGTTCATCTTTAACTCTAAACTTAACTTTAATTTAATCTTTGATGGATGTTTAGGTCTATGTAAATGTCTATGTAAGTCCTTGTAAATGTCTATGTAGGTCTATGTATATGTCTATGTAAATGTCTATGTATGTCTATGTAAATCTCTATATAAGTCTATGTAAATGTCAATGTAAATGTCTATGTAGGTCTATGTAAATGTCTATGTAGGTCTATGTAAATGTCAATGTAAATGTCTATGTAGGTCTATGTAAATGTCTATGTAGGTCTATGTAAATGTCTATGTAGGTCTATGTAAATGTCTATGTATGTCTATGTAAATGATACTTTTTCATCTCACTCTTTTTATAAATATTTATTGATCCCTCAAACTCTCTTCTTTTTTTTCCCTCTTTCTCCTGCTCTATTTTGCTATCAGTCTCTCATGTTTTCTCTCTCGATCCTTCTCTCTCGATCCTTATCTCTCGTTCCTTCTCTCTCGTTCCTTCTCTCTCGTTCCTTCTCTCTCGATCCTTCTCTCTCATTCCTTCTCTCTCGATCCTTCTCTCTCGTTCCTTGTCTCTCGATCCTTCTCTCTCGTTCCTTCTCTCTCGATCCTTCTCTCTCGATCCTTCTCTCTCGTTCCTTCTCTCTCAATCCTTCTCTCTCGATCCTTCTCTCTCGTTCCTTCTCTCTCGATCCTTCTCTCTCGTTCCTTGTCTCTCGATCCTTCTCTCTCGTTCCTTCTCTCTCGATCCTTCTCTCTCGATCCTTCTCTCTCGTTCCTTCTCTCTCAATCCTTCTCTCTCGATCCTTCTCTCTCGTTCCTTCTCTCTCGATCCTTCTCTCTCGATCCTTCTCTCTCGTTCCTTCTCTCTCGATCCTTCTCTCTCGTTCCTTCTCTCTCGATCCTTCTCTCTCGTTCCTTCTCTCTCGATCCTTCTCTCTCGTTCCTTCTCTCTCGTTCCTTCTCTCTCGATCCTTCTCTCTCGTTCCTTCTCTCTCGATCCTTCTCTCTCGGTCTGTTCATCCCTTTCTCGCCTTCAATTTCTCTCCCATTATTTCTCTTGCTGATATTGTGGATGTATAGTTGAGATAATGGAGTTTTATGTCTGAAATAGTGAAGTATAGACAGCGGAGTTTGGAAGAGATAGTAGATGTATGGCTAATATAGTGGATGTGTGGCTAATATAGTGGATGTATGGCTAATATAGTGGATATATGGCTAATATAGTGGATATATGGCTAATATAGTGGATATATGGCTAATATAGTGGATGTATGGCTAATATAGTGGATGTATGGCTAATAAGTGGATGTTTGGCTAAAATAGTGGATGTATGGCTAATATAGTGGATGTATGGCTAATATAGTGGATGTATGGCTAAGATAGTGGATGTATGGCTAATATAGTGGATGTATGGCTAATATAGTGGATGTATGGCTAATATAGTGGATGTATGGCTAAAATAGTGAATGTATGGCTAAAATAGTGGATGTATGGTTAAGATAGTGCATGTATGGCTAAGATAGAGGATGCATGGCTAATAGAGTGGATGTATGGCTAAAATAGTGTATTCCTGAGATAGCGGATGCATATTTGTGTATGACTGTACATGTAACTGTAATAATTATAATGAATGTAAAATATGTCAAAGAATTTTATTTTCATCCCGCAGCGCTGACCGTACTCAATGGTGCACCCACTATGACTTGGAGTTGGCTACTCATCTCAAGTGTTCTTCTGTTTTTGTTCAATTGGAACTAATGTTTCACTTCAACCAATGGATACAAATTGGTTCCTAGAACCCTAGAACTTTGAGATTCAATTTGAAATAAAAATATTTCAGCCTTGGAAGTGGAAACAACGTTACTAATTTCTCTTGAAAATGTGTGTGTGTGTGTGTGTAGCCACTGATTGGGACATGACCATCATGTATGTGTTCATTTATTCCAGACGAAATTGTAAGATATTGATTGTGTTCACGTATAGCCAAGTAATTACATTTATAACATATCAGTAGTTAATATATTACAAATATCTTTGTACATTAAGCTTGCATTTTTTAAAAGTTACGTTGATTTTCTGAAACAAATGCTTGCAGCTGTGAGTATATAAAATAATGTATGTTTCAAAAACATTAGCGAACTATACAAATGTTTGTCTTATGCTTTCATTATTTATTGTCGCTAGTGTCTAGATCACTTTGATGTAAACAGTAGAAAAATGTTACTTTGTTCAATGTTTACTTTACGATATATACGAATACATTCCATATATACAGCCTAGTGTGATAGAGAAAGAGAGAGAGAGATAGAGAGAGAGAGATTAAGAAAGAGTCAGTGAGAAAGTGTTTATAAATTTCATAAATTTAAATTAATAAATGTTTTGTCAGAATGATTTGTGTTGGTTGTTTCGTTTCTGTTGCATTGCAGAAAAAAAAAGTCAAATGTTCAAAATGTTCATAGTTTGAAAATTAAGTTTAAATCATTTTTGTAGGCCCATAATAATACTTCCTACTGTTTAGGTCTAGGTCTCTCGATAGTCAAACTAAAAAGAAAGCAATTTGATTGAGGTTCTCTAATGAAGAGTTTTTCCTGTAGGCCTTCTGCTGTTCTTTGTAACATTAATTCACATTTATCACGTCACACATGTAGATCTAATACCTCTCGTCACACACATGTAGTACTTCACCTGACTAGAGGAATAGAGTAAAAGTAAGACTAGAGGAATAGAGTAAAAGTAAGAGTAGAGGAATAGAGTAAAAGTAAGAGTAGAGGAATAGAGTAAAAGTAAGACTAGAGGAATAGAGTAAAAGTAAGACTAGAGGAATAGAGTAAAAGTAAGACTAGAGGAATAGAGTAAAAGTAAGAGTAGAGGAATAGAGTAAAAGTAAGACTAGAGGAATAGAGTAAAAGTAAGACTAGAGGAATAGAGTAAAAGTAAGACTAGAGGAATAGAGTAAAAGTAAGAGTAGAGGAATAGAGTAAAAGTAAGACTAGAGGAATAGAGTAAAAGTAAGACTAGAGGAATAGAGTAAACGTAAGACTAGAGGAATAGAGTAAAAGTAAGACTAGAGGAATAGAGTAAAAGTAAGACTAGAGGAATAGAGTAAAAGTAAGACTAGAGGAATAGAGTAAAAGTAAAGGTAGATGTAATGTAGAAATTTTTTCCCTTATTCTATTTAAAACCAATAATTAATTGACTAATTGGTTAATTATTTAAATGATTCAAGTTCCATTAGGTAAATAAAATATGATTTAAAACTTCAACTTTATCCGAAAATGGGTGTAGAAGAAATAGTATGATCAATTATATAAGTGTACCAAACCCTACAGATTTAGCGATATCTGTTAATGCTGAAGGATTAATTTCCTTTGTCGGTATCAATTTGTAATTATTATTTGTTATTTTAAATCGCACCCACTAAAAAAATACCGAAAATGAAAAGCAAACATTCATTTTAGCATTGTTTCAGGCTCTGCTATATGCTATTAACACGAGACTATACGTCTATTCAGTATAATAATGTGGGTGGTCTTTTTTTTTTCTCTACGAGCTAGAAATAATTTTTTATTTTTTTTTAGTGCATTTAAGATGCGTAGCAAGATAAACTCTGAATTCAACGTCTAAATCTATCCCATACACTTAAGCGAGCATGTCTTTTATGTATATATGTAAAAAAAAAAAAGATAAATTCTTATTTATATACATATACCTTAAAATTTTAAAGAAAATCGTTAGAGCCGTTTTTGAAATGAATGTGGTGTAGGTCAAGTAATTTCTATAGGTCAGGTCTCTCAATGTAGTAGCAAAAATGTAAGTTTAGTTGGTCGTGATGGAAATGTTTTGAGATGCATATCTTGTGGGTCATATAGAAAAATTTCGTCTAAATGTCCAGAAAGTTGGGAAAATGTGACAGAGAAGCTCAACGTTAAAGAGCTGGTGTTATAGTTACTAGTCGACCCACGCGTAGCATACGCCGTTATTTTGCAGGGCCGGCCTTAGGCCAATGGAACATGCGACCGCAGTGGGCACCACACTTTCAAAGGACCGCGTAAATTGGAAATCTCCTGAAATTGCAAAATATACGAAAAATTCTTGGAAATCTCCGGAAATTATTAAAAATCTTTTTGAAAATTCATACAAATCTCATGAAATATATAGACAAAAATTTTCATTTTGCGCTGTCATTAAATATGGAAAACGCCAATCCTACGCGCGATAAATAAAAACGGCATTATGCATTATCCGTAATTGTGTAATCTAGTGAAAGAAGCTTCTCGCGCCTCAAACTCATGAAGAATTACTTGAGGTCAACAATTCTCAAAGATAGATTTGGTAATTCTTGCTATTGAGCCTGATCTATATAGGAAACAGAATTATTATGATATACTCTATGACTTTGCTACATGCAAGTCTCGTAAAGTAATTCTGTACGTAGTAAAGAATGAATAAAATGCATAGACAAATTTATTTTCTAATACAAACTCTTAAATTTCACTTATTATCCTCTTCCCTACCCGAACTTGGCCCCGCAAAATCCGTTTCGCATTGGGCTCCACAATGGTTAAGTCCGGCCCTGCTATTTATATATATATATATATATATATATTTATATATATATATATATATATAAATATATTAGATTACTTAGATTAGTTTCTAATCCAAACCTCCTGCTGGACAAAGGGGGATGAGATCGGGCAGGGTTTGATAAATTTAAACGACAGTCAAGCGCACAGTCAGTCATCCGTAGTGTGAACACTACTCTTGTTTTCTCGTGGACTATCCGCAGAAATAAGAGAGTGATCTTTCTTTTATTTCTCGTTTAAACTGTTAAGGGAAGAAGAGAATTATATATATATATAGATTAATAGATAAATCTTTCCCTTCCCCCCCTCCTTTTTATTTTCTTAAGGTAACTCTAATCCGACTGGCAGAAATAAAAGAGTGATTTTTCCTTTACATCTTGTACAAACTCTTCAGCCTTGAGGAGAATTATATATATAGAAGATTAACAAACGTTTCTTTCTACATACATTAAAGGGGACTAATTCAACTTATACAGCCTTATAGGTCAAGTAGAATTTCTTTCCCTAGTTCGAGATACCAAACAAAATAATTAATTATCAATAGTTCAAGTAATCAACTAATTTTATTTTTTTTTTTAAATTGATTCTTTATTTGTCGGGCAAAAAAAAAAAGAAGGCTTGATACGAGATTGGGTGTGGGAGATATAACGTGTACAAACTTTTTACCAGACAGACAGACAGACACAGTGACTTGATATAAATTTTGTAAAAAGCAACAAGAAGCCCATCAAATAGTTCGATATATAATGGGCCCCATTCACCAATCGTAAACAAACAACATTTAGCCTCGTGATTCTCTATCTCTTCTATTCAAATTACGTAATACACACAGGCTGTCACGTGTTTTATTAATATTATCACGTGACTAAATGTTGTTTGTTTACGATTGGTGAATGAGGTCCATTGAGAAATGTAAGAATCGCTATATGACATTTTTCTTGATGGAGGGGACAGAAAGGAGAGACAATTCATACTAGAAGTCACTATGAATACATGAGCGGGGACAGAGTTACAACAGTAGGTTACCATTTTTTGTTGAAACAAACTCGTGTGTGTCGACTATAACTACAGCGACACAGTGAGGAGATGTCTGCTGCATTCTGTAAGCTAACAAATACTATTTCTAAAGGACTAGAGCTAGATTTAGAGCGGATAACTTCTTGGGAAAAAAATGAAAAAAAAAGGAACAAGGTATTATGAATAAGAGCTAAAGTTTTAAAAAAGGGAGAAATATGTATAGGCGAGATGAGACGAGCATTGTGCTTTCCACTGTAGCAAAAGTTCCTTTTATACCAGGAAAAACGAAACTGACACACACATACTTTAGCCCCTGTCACACAAATACACACTCACGCGCATCTAATCTTACACGATTCGTTCACGCTCTGTCTTCTATTGGTGCAAACTGCACGTGCGTCACTGATGCCTATAAGGATACACTCCTACAGAAATAATAAGAAATACTGTACCCTCTGAATAGACCTACAGTCTAGTGTGTATAGCAGAACACTGGAACAATGCTACCCGTGATAGAATGTTTGCTGTTCGTTCTCCGTAAGTATTATTTTAGAGGATCAGATTTAGAATAACAAATAATAATAACTAATTTAACAAATTTAATCAGGCTAAAGATAATTGTTTGCATTATTCACTCAACAATATCTCTAAATGTTACAACAAGATACCTCCTATTACTTCCCCGACATTTGTGACATAGTTTTCTTCTTCTTTTTATAAGGCTTATATCAACTCACTCTGTCTGTCAATCTGTCTGTCTGGTAAAAGTGTGTACACCATGGGCGTAGCCAGGATTTTTTCCGCCCCGCTCACCCCTCCCGCAAAAAAATTATATATATATATGTGTGTGTGTGTGTGTGTGTTTGTATGGATGGATGTGAATGAGTGTGTGTGTGTGTACATAATTAATCTCCATTACATTCTGACCCTTCATTCTTTTGGAAGACGTTTATTGTGCCCAAGAATAGGTTCTCCTGGAGTTAGTGAACAAATTGTAGACTCCTCGCGCTTGACAGCAAGGGGTCTGGCGGAGCGCTGAGAGCACTATTTCTGGTTATGAAAGCCAACTAAATGCATATTCTAAGGTACCTACAGTGCATTATTTTGCTATTAAAAAGTTTTATTTCAAAAAACTAATTTGCTATTCTTACTGACTTAGACCCTCCCGCGCCGTTTCCACAAAAATCTGTCACTGGCAATGTCCAAAGCCTCTTCCCACCTGCTTTGAGGACCTCCATAAAAGTGCGCCAGGTTGTACTAGGATGTCATCGCAACTCTTATTATGCGTTATTCATTTTGTCGGAGAAAATTCCCGCAAATCTCATGCCACGCTCTGTCACAACCTTACTCATTTCGGTATAGGATTTCCTTGATTTAGACCCGATCTCTATAACTGACTCCTAAAATCCGTCTTAGCCATCTTTGTAGAGTCACATTCAGTGCTTTTCAATTTTATTGCACTTTATTAATGGAGCCCAGCCATGTGTAGACATGTGTAGCTTCTCTTGACAACGATTTTGGAATTAGGTGACTATTTTGCTTTAGATGTTTTATCGAAAAGGGAAGTTTTATCGTCAAAATCATCTAAAATATATCTGGAGTTGTTTTTTTTTAAATTGAAAACCACATTTAGCTACGGTCATAGAATTTGGTGACTGTAGTTTGCTTTAGAAATAATATTGAAGAGAGAGGCTTTCAACCTTAAAACGCTATGTAGGGGGATTTTAAACTCAAAACTATCTTGATGGGTTTTAAACTTTTAAAAAAGCCATCTGGAGGAGAGGGGTTGAAACTCAAAACCCTCCATTGGCTTGGCTACGCTCAAAGAATTTTAGTGTGTAATTTGCTTTTTTTTTTATATTGAAGAGGTATTTTTTTTACCATCAAACCCCTTTGAAGGGAAATTTAAACTCAAAACATCCAATAGGCTTGGCTACGCTCAAAGCATTTTGATTGCGAAATTTGTTTTTTTTTATTTTAAAGATTTATTTTTTATCTTCAAACCCCCCGGGGGGGGGGGGTTAAAATAAAAATCCCTTTGGCTATGCTCATAGCATTTGAGTGCGTAATTTGCTTTTTTTTTATATTGAAGAGGTATTTTTAGCTTCAAACCCAGCTGAAGAGGGGTTTAAACTCAAAATCCCTTTGGCTACGCTCATACAATTTTGAGAGTGAATTTACTTTTTTATATTGAAGAGGGGTTTATCGTAAATTTTGGAGAGGGGTTTAAAATCAAAATCTTCCTTAGATGTGCTCTTGGAATTTTGGGATTGTCATTTGCATTTTTTTTTGTTTTATAGAAGAGGGGATTTAAATGCAAACCCCTTTGTAGCGGGTTGTAAACTCAAAACCCCCTGGTAGGTTAAAACCCCCTGGTAGGGGTTGTCAAACTCAAAACCCCTGGTAGGTAGTTTTAAACTCAAAACCCACTGGTATGGGGTTTCAAAGTCAAAACCCCTCTAAACCCCCTGGTAGGGGTTTCCAACTTAAAACCCCCTGGTAGGTGGGCTTTAAACTCAAAATCCTCTTGGCTGTGCCAGGGCAAGTGATGGTTTAGTATTAAAATTTCACCTAAAATAAACAAAATTAAAGCAAAAGATCAGTCACCTAACTCCGACATTCATTTCATTTCGGGGGGGGGGGGGGGTTGAACCTTAACCCCCCCCCCCCCCCCATGTGAAACCTCGCACAATTATTCATAGTAATAGTCTAAATAGACAAAACATGAATCTATAAAAAATAAATTAACCAATTACTGGTAATTCATTATTTTGTTTAATAGCAATATGGGAAACTAATACTTCAGCATGCACAGATATGTCTAAATTTGTTGGGTTTAGTCCGTTTAAATAATAGTTAACGCTGTTTCTCCCTCACGAATTCTCTGATCAGGATAATACTTTAAACAACTATTTGTTGTACCTAATAAAACATGAATCAATAAACAAACAATTAGTTGATCAATTATTGATAATTAATTATTTTGTTTTATAAAGAATAAGGAAAAAAACGTGTACATTTATAGTTTTGAGGAGGAGGTCTTCCTCTTTATTTGATTTTGATTTTTTTTATTCAGTTTCGTTTTCATTTTTTATGTTGGAAGGTTCAGACCCAGTAATCTACTATTGGAGATGAACCGCTAAATAGTTTCTAAATAGAACAATCCTCAGTATCATATGACTATGATGTGAGTTGGTTTAATGTGTGATGTATTTTTATGAGAAAAAAACATAATTTACAAACGATGAAGCGTTTTAAAAAAAAAACGTTGCACCAAATTGAAAGTCACAAAATAAGGTGAAATTAATTTTTTAATAGATTTTCAAGTTTTGAGATCCAAGCGTATTGATGAACAGACGGAAGACGGACAGACACACCAAAACAAAAGTAATAGAGACTTAAACGTTAACCTTAGAATACAATTACTCCGCCGTACATAAGATTGTTCCCCTCCGCCATGCACGCAATTCCCAATATGTCCTGATTGCCTTTTCTTTAACTACTTCTATTATTTTACAAATCATTAAAAATGTTTGTTTGTTTTACATGTTTCGGATGTTCCTTCAGAGTTGAAGATAGTTTGCTTCCGAGTCCAAACCTCCCGCTGGACGACGGGAGCGGGCAGGATTAGAACCCTCGACCATCGATAATCCGAACGACAGTCCAGCGCACAAACCGCACGACCAGGCAACCATTACTAATTGTTTTCTTAACTGTTCTATTTATGTCTGAACTATGCCATGTATTAATTCAAACATTATAAAGGAATTAAATTTCTCGTGCTTAACTCATAACGAGTGTACTTCTACATTATATTAAAAAAAAATCTTACAATGTAAGATTATTGGTATATTATATTTAGGACCATTTAATATTTGTACAAAATATATTGACATCTCTGATAGAAAAGCATAAATGTCTCGCTAGCAAATGAAGACGATGTCTAATACGCTCCTTCATTCATATGTTAATAGTACTTGTCAATGAAATCAATAAAGCGTGCATTTTAGCCGTCACGATGAGCAGGGTGTATTTCTAGCATATTGTTAACATAGTGTGGGTTATTTATAGCGTCTGTTATGGTTTGGTTAATGATTATGTAGCTATATATAGATACTTTAAGACATGGGAAAGGCACAAAGGTTATCTATCTGTCTGTCTGTCTTTCCGTCTGTCTATCTGTTTGCCTGTCTATCTATCTAATTATCTATCTATCTATCTATCTATCTATCTATCTATCTATCTATCTATCTATCTATCTGCATGACAAAAACTAATGACAAATAAAACTTTTAATTAAAGACTAAATTCCAAAAAAGAGGAACCAATACCGTAAGTCAAATTTAAAAAATAAAATAAATATCTGTGAAAAAAAACTGAATTACTAATGTTCATATTCGTAATTTCAGAAATCACTGCATTACAAACTTTAGCGCAAACGTTTGGTGAGTTCTATTTCACTTGTGTTATCTTTAAATCTTTAGACTATTGCTTTGAAAAATCTTTGCCTTTTAACTTGTGCAAACATTCCTAAAGGGAAATAGTTTAAACAAAATCTTTCTATCCAGAAGTTGCTCTCCATCGATGCAGATAGCACTGAATCATCAATTTAGTCATCACTCGGGTTTGTATTTGTTGGTTGAGAAAGGCAACTTTGTACATAAAGAGAGTGTGTGTATGTTATTAAGTAATGTATCAACTGATAGTCTGGTTTAAAACAGGGGCTGTAGATTTTTGTCTAGCAAATAATGTTCAAATTTTATGCCTTTCCATTTTCTTTTTCAATGGGTGAACTTTGGATTAGCCAAGAGGATCACAAAACAAAATGCAAATCCTAGACTCTAAACATTTGACCATTCTTCATCCCGTTCGTTTTATGAAATAATGTTTTATTTGTTTGACTTCCCCCATGTCAAAGTGTTTCTAACCCAGAAATAACTGAGTATCTTTATTAACAACGTTATTGTTATTGGTTTCCTTGGTTACTTCAGACAGCCCTATTCTTGGGAAGTTCTCCAACTGCCAGTTACTGTTCTCTATGCCAGTGATAGCAAAATGGCGCCTGAGATGATCTTTGAAGCGCTTAAGGGATGGGGAAACACCTCTGATACGCCGTCCTCTTTAAAGCTCGTCAAAGAAGTTTGGCTTTGGCATGCGGTCGTCTCCCATACCGGACGAGTGTCCGACCCAGCAAAGCTGTCGAATGGTAATTAGTGCTTCTATACTCTCCAAACCAGCTTCCAGCAGAAGATAAAACATTGTTAAGTAGTCTTGACAACGTATACTCTCACGAAGGCTGCATATTTGAGACCCAAAGGAAAGCCCTTATTGAAATCAGGCGCAGAAGACGGAAAGAAAACTTAAATAGACCGCCAGGGGAAAACTGGTTTGTCTGCACTAGATGCGGAAACATATGCAGGTCGCAACTGTTTTTGCGTAGTCCTGTGAAACATTGCACTCATTCTTAATCATCGAAACTGAAGACATTGCCAAACTTCTTCTTATTGTTATTGTAAAGAAAGAGTATCTGCATGAATTAGATCAAGAGGATGGAACAATATTACTGCTTTCCTCTTTTTATCATTTAGCCTTATTATGTACATGTTAATTATAAGTCAGTGTTTAGTTTATAATTTCGACTTGACTACATAGCATATGTTATGAGAAAAAAAAGGAATGAATTTATTTTATTTTTCTCTGAAAGTTTTTAATTTGACAAATTTTATCGAACTATTTGGACTTATAACTTAAAAAGAAGCTTCTCGAAACATTCCTCGAAGTGATAACACTAATCTTCTACCATTCATTTGTTGGACATCGTTCAATATTTTTCATAATCTCCACGTGCATAAATACACGAAAACACACACACACACACAAAAGCAGAGAGAAGAAGGCGAAAAATCGATTCTACATTTTAATGTTTAGCACCATAAAGATTAGTTGTAATTAAACAATTTAGATTTGTCTTTGAAGTTTGGTAAGATAAGGAATCCCACAGCGCTGGCTTGTAGAGAATAATAAGCAGACAGTCTTTGTGAGTAGATGAGACTCATAAGGAAGGAGTTAAGTAGGAAATAAAACTTCCGCTCTAGTTGATGCTCAATATATCGATGATTGAAATAAAAATCAAATCGATAAAAATTTATTATAGAGAATGTAAGCCTGAGAACTAGAGAATGTAAGCCTGAGAACTAGAGAATGTAAGCCTGAGAACTAGAGAATGTAAGCCTGAGAACTAGAGAATGTAAGCCTGAGAACTATTGAGATTGAAAACTAAGACTCAACTTTGACTAACATTCTGTTAGGGACCCCTCATAAGGAAACTAGAACAGAAGCAAAAAAGAGCTGTGAGATGTATAACAAACAAATATTCACATATGATTGGAGTAAATCCATTACTAAGTGCTGTAAGTTAGAGACACTTTAGAATAGAAGAATAAAAACTAAAGTAGCTATAATACATAAAACACTGAATCGTAATTTACAAATACAAAAACAAAACCTAGGTCAAATTCATACAAGTGCTCATTCTTTCCTAGTGACATTAGAGAGTGGAATAGGATGCCTAAATCAGTCAGGAAAACCAACGAGCAAAGCATAGCAGAGTTTAAGTCATTGATATACATGACTAGATTGACACAAGAAAAAAAAAGGACGTAGTTATTTTCTCGTCTATAATTTATAAGATAAGATAAGCTCTATATAGATTCGTCAAGAGCTTCTATGGATTTTTACAACTAATATGTCCTATAGTATTATATGATCAGAATAATATGGTGCGGGCATGACTGTTCTATTTTGTTCAAATATATATTAGAGCTGTCGATAAACTATAAGCTGAAAAAAAAGATACAATAGGCCTACGATTATCATTATTGACGATCGACCTATTGACGTCAAGATTCTTGATGCTTGCTGTGTATCTAGACATTTAAAGTATACAATTAGAGATTCCATTATTGTACGCGTCTCTCTTTCATCAAGTATTTTCTCATTTTTAGTTCAGGCCATCAGAAAACATTATATTAAAACGACAGCTTGGATCAATGTGAATTCAATGATATGGTTTACAAGTATGATTGAAACACGCCAGGTTGAAGTACAACAAACCATAGTATATCAATACAGGATATTTCAAAAATGGATAGAATACCTCAAACCTATTTGAAAACAAAAGCAAAACACACAGATAATTATCTCTCCTTTTTCTATATCGAGACATTCTAGTTTATTGATCAGATGAAGTGGAGGACAATTTTCTATGCCAGAAGATAAGCAGGATAATATGTGGCCAGAAGGACGCTGACTTAAACCAACTATGTGATAAATGCACTTGGTGGACTGGGTGGACATGGATCTGAAAACGGCTCTAACGATTTTCCTAGAAATTTGACAGTTAATGTATATCTTGGGGAAAAATTACTAGTAAAGAATTATAAAATATTTTTCTTGAACAGACTATACGTCTTCGAGTATTTCCACAGTCGTTCAAGATTTTAATAAATTAATGATCAGGAATATTTCGCGCATAGTCTTTTAAATCTTAATCTAAAGGTCTATCATTAGGCTATTATAAAGTATAGTAGATCAATACAATCGCTTAACCAAGATTCTTTCCAGGGGAGGATGGGGCATTGGGTGTGATAAAAAATGTTCTACTTTATAAAATCTAACATTCATTAGTTAATTAGAGATAAATGATCGGTCTATAAGTTGTATAATAATAATAATAATAATAATAATAATAATCTTTATTGTACGTATTATCTTGAGATATTATCTAAAAGATGTATTTTTTTTTCTTTTTGGTTTATAGAGTCACATTGTTTGCATAAACGTCTGGTTAACAAATCGAAGACATTCTTTTCTAAAGCTGGCATAGCTCACTACAAGTTGATGTGACAAAGTCACGTGATGTTGATAGTTTTCCTTCTTCGTAGTCGATTAATGACGACATTGTTAGAATCAACCTCTTGACGTCTTCGGTCGACATGAACTCGATACCATCTAGTTAGACACTATCTGTATATAGAATCGCACTTTTCATTTTCTCATTTGCGAGAATCGATTAATCCATATTGCCTGATTTTTTTAGCCAAATAAATAGCATTCAAATTTGTAGTTACAGTTGAATCTAAAAATAAATTAACTTTGCAGGCGCAAACCTGCTTCGTATCTTTAGGAGTAAAATGATAAAGTGTTGAAATAGTTATAGTAAAAAATGTTATATACTTACATAACAATAGTGTTGTATACTGAGTAATGACCATAGGATCTGAGGGACAGGACAACGTGTTATTTTTAAACAGATAAACTTAGCACTAAATCAACATAAAACATAGACTAGATATACCTTTTAGCAAGATTTATTGAACTTATTGTCTGATGACTAATTGGAAATTAAATTCACTGCTAATTTCTCAATTATTTAAGATTGATTAAAGCAAGCAATTTTTTTTTAACAAGACAAAAGTATGAATGTTTGTTTAAACAATGTATTCATTAACGTCCAAACCAAGAAATTGACAAACTTGTGAATTTTTATTGGCTACATCGAGAAAAGCTCAATATCATTAAGGGTGTGCAAGCCAATGTGTGAAACGGACGTTATTTCGGCAGGTCCTGGAATCGATTCAAGTTCGGATTTAGGCCCTAACATACATTTATAAAAGCAATTTTAGATTAAATGTTGTATTGTCCTCCGTGTTGTAGATAATTGTGTTGTAATGTTCTCAGATTGCAGTAGAACACTGAATGAAACACGGACTAACTTTACTAAGGCTCTGCAAGAAACAAACCGAACTTTTCTTTGCGAGTAAGTTACATTAATAGAACTTTTTATTTGCATTAGTTCTATTAAAAGGTCTTTCCTCTACTAAGATGTAACCCTCTCTCTTTGTTGTATTGATGGCATTTAAAAAAATTGCTATTACTTTGTATTAGGGTAATGTTAAATTACGTGGATAATTTGTTCTACTTGTTTTCATTGAACCAAAGGTCACCAGTTCAAGGGTTATCAAGCATGGCGGTCAACAAGTGCTTTGGGGATGTCACATTTCGACTCTATTTCCTCGAGTTCAATAAGCAGATTATTGAGAAGAACTGTACCAACAGTAGGAGCCAATTAACATAAATCTAATTATAGGACATTTGGCAAAAAAAAAATTATCTGTAACAAGAAAAATATAAATAAATACTTTAAAAAAAATATTGTTAAAAGTTTGAAACTAACAACAGATAAAACCTCCTATTTTCATATGCGATTCGCGGCAGAGTGGTTAGTGTATTGGTTTGAAGAGGCCGAAGAAGCTTTAGTCTTTGAGCTCGCATTCAGGTCGTTCACCTTTTTTTTTTTTTATAAATGCATGTAAAAAGTTATCACCCAAATACCCCTTCTTTCTCATCTTACCCGTTCCCAACTGGTCCAGACAAGTGATAGGTTCACAGCGTAGTGAGAAAGCTAAAAGCATGAAATTGCGTTAAACAAAAACAATTGGTAAAAATATTTCCAATCGCGCAGATTTATGTTGTTGGTCTAGATCAGGGGTGGTCATCCTTTTTCTACCAAGGGCCGCATTAAAAAAATTTGGGGACTGGCGGGCCGCATAAATTTATTATTTTTTTTACTCCCAATTGAGGAATTACAACAACAGTTAGCAGTTTCTGGAACTAATTTTACGAATATTTTTTTAAATTTTGTTATTGTCTTTTTACATCCCAACATTTCACCACAAATGTACAATTGTACTTCATGTGAAGCATTGAACTGTCTACATCCGTGCATCATGTTCTGTAACTGTAGAACTAGCTTACTAGTTGTTTTGTTCTTGCGACTGCTATCAAATTACAGTCAGTCAGCATTGACCTGTTCTAACACTTCATAATATACAAACAACGAAATAAAGCGTGTTCACAGACGAGTCAGGTTCCGAATAATGTGACAGCTTCACAGCAAAGTTTTCTTAAGTATGCTTCTGGCAGTATGAAACTTCTGTGAAAGAACTCACTGGAGTTACTCTTTCAGGTCATAATTTGCTTGGAGGTATGTCATCTGCAGCTAAATCAGCTTCTGCGTTAAATGGTGAGCTGATGGTATTGAAAACTAGTTCCAAGATCTTGACGTCTTAAAATTTGCTTTCAAATTCCACAATCAAGGAATCCAAATAAGTCTTGTAATTTCATCCATTTCACTAGAAATAGTTTCACCACTCAGCTAAGGAAAATGTTAAGACCCGATTTCACTCGCTGATTCAAGAAGTGGAATAACTTTGTTTGAAAAGATTTAAGATGCAGATATATTTCATTTGCAAACAAAACATTGCAATAGTCAAATGATAAACATGAAGTCTGTCTTCAACTCTTCATTAGAAATATTAGTAACAAAGTCACAGTCTATGTCCTTTAATGAAGCTAACTATTTCTTCCTTGAGATTCCATATTCTTCTAGGCCAGCGGATACTACTGTGTAACTGAACATCGGAATGTTTTGTTTCCAAATCTTCAAGTACTTCTAGAACTGCCAGTCATGGCCGGCAGATAATTGGAGGCCCTTGGCAAAGTGAATTTGGTGGCCTCAAATAAAATAAAATAAAATAAAAAAGCGACAACAGCAAAATTATTAAATTTATTAAAAACCTATTGTACTTCATCAATAACATTCAGGACAAGTTTCGCTATTTCTTCTCTAAAATAATAAGAAGGAAGACAGTGCAAGGCCCTTACCAATTGGTGACCCTAAGCACTTTGTCTAAGCCTAAGGCTGGCCTATGTCAATAATGAGATCATTGAGAAATCAATTCCAACAATATATTTGATATTCAATGCTTTATTTTATTAAAAAGCCTGTTTTTCTTAGTCAAAGCACGAGCTCCATAAGTTGTTACACTTGCCATCTTGTACAAGCCGACCCAACACTTTCAATACAGTTTTTAATAGGATTGAATAAATACTGGCTTGTGTTTGTCTTTGAATGTTTCAAAATATTGCCAATAAGAATAATTTTCGTTTACTTGAAACTTTTTAGAATGACGTTTAAAGACAATGTTTCTTTAGCCTCTTCATGATAAGTGATAAGAATCAGAAGTTTCAATTATTTCTATTTATAGATATTTACAATTATATATATAAATATATTTGCATTTTTATATGTGTAATGTGTGGGAACATCTGATTTCTTTAAGCGTCGGCGGGCCGCATAAAACACTTCGGCGGGCCGCATGTGGCCTGCGGGCCATAATTTGCCCAACCCTGGTCTAGATCTATTACAATTCTAGATTCAATTACACTAAATATAACCTTTTTTTTTTTAAAAAAAATTTTCTTGTTTGCATACTATGTTTTCGAACGTTAATGCTAGTCAACATTAATTGTAACAAAGCTATATAACTTCAGTTATTGTTATTGTTAAAGTATTGCTACCGTAAAATAACTTCAACGTTACAAACGAAAGTTAAACTCATTTCAAATATTTCCAGATTTGGAAGACGAGGTTTACCCCAATGGTGAGTAGTGTACGTATTTATTTAAATCATTAAAACATTTAGACTGCTTAAGATCTAAATATAAAATAATACAATATGATTTTTAAGAAAAACAAGCATACTTTGCTGTATAGCATTGGTACATTTAATTATGTACGTCTGTTGTACACCTAAAAGGAAAACCAGATTATTCTCTACACCGGTGGTGACCTCTACGTTTTTCGTTCTCGGGCCCGTATAAATTTGCTCACGCGTATGTCAGGCATATGCCACTGTCCACACCTGCAGCTTAATTGAGGAATGTGGGCAGATGTTTGGAGAGGCTGGATAGAGTCACGGCCAGACATGGACCGCGGGCCTTAGCTTGTGCATCTCTGCCCTACACTGTAGACCTAAGCTACCCAGTCATCTATTTACTACTTAGAATGAATTATATGAAGCCCTCTAGTTTCAAGAGCTTGAAAACCATGTTAATACAAAACAGAGTGAATAAACTTCACCCTATTTATTTCTAACACACTTGACAAGTATAATAGAAATTTAACAAAAAATTAATTTAGAATTATAACAATATAAACAATATTTTAATTTGTATTTTCCACATGTTTCCCCAGAATCTGACAGTAAGTTCAATGTCGTATAATTAGATTTATGTTGTGTTTAGTTAACATTACAGATAACTAAAAATGTAAGTATTATACCTCCATTCTTTCTTTCACTTGTTCTCTATTTGTTTTTTTACTGTCTGTCTCTCTTTCGCTAACTATAAGTTTTTGTAGTATGGATATTGATATTGCAACTTTATAGGGAAAAAAAGGGATTTTTCTCTTGCACCAATGAATTCCACCTCAGTTCATCAATGTGTGTATAAGTGGATCCGAAGAAATGCTAGTCTTTCTACAACTAGGCTTCAACTTTTTTTGTAGTCAGCACTTTGTTCTTCGTGTTTTGTTCATTTCATAACAAAGATTGCAAGGCGGCATCCAAGAAATGTTTGAGAAGTTACGTTGACCGAATGACTCCTATATATATGAACAGCAACCAAAGGATGTTGTTTTGTCAGTAAGTAGACCTATTGTAGTAAACGCTCTCTAGATAATTCTAAAGAGCTCATGAGCATTCAGTGTAACTGTATTGCACTTTGTACAAAGTACGAACCAAGAAAAGTCTGACTAGAAATGTAAAAAGCTTCAGCTCCCATAAATCTATTATGATGTTTAGTGATGTTTCTTAACGTACACCTATGTACATGTGCATCTATACAATGTGTTTCTATCTGTAAACTTAAACTTATGTTGTTACTGAAGTTAAATTAGGAAGCGATAAGTACTTGTTTTTAAAAATGAATTTATTATGTAAATGTCATTGTATGTCTTCATTTCTGTACACAAAAAGGGTAATTATGAAATAGTAACAATAACTAGGTGTAAAGCTATATTTAATCATAAGTATGTTAATTTGTATCTGTATTTGTAACTTTCAATGTGTATTCAAAATCTTCTTTTTTTATTGTTAAGCATACCGATTGTTTATCACCAGATATTTATCCGACTATATTGATTGTTTACAAATTTTGAAAGAGTGTACAGTAAATATTACACAGGTAAGTTTAATCTACTGTAGTTTGACAGCACAAGTGTATTTGTTGTCTAAATAGTTTCTTGAATAAACTCTGCACCAAAATTTATCAAACACTCATCTATTTTAGATATTTATAAAGAACTGAAAGTGTATTAAAGATCATATTAGTGTATTTAAAATCTGTCATTATCCTGTCCAAAACGAACTCAGCAAGTCTGTAATACTGCAAGGTGTTAACAGTCTTTTACAGTGTTATTGTTAGACGTTACCCTCAGCACTTTAAGTCAGACTGATGCGAGCCTTGGTCGACATTTCTTTACTAATCTTGGACTGACTGCAGAGTTAGAGAGGAAGATCATAGCCTTGAATTACAGATGTTATAGAAAGACTTTTAAAGATCTCATACAAGGAACATGTTACAAACGTGGTCACCGGAAACAGGATACAATAACAACTGGGCCCACTAGCAGATCCAGACTTTTTGAGTGATTTTGTGCGATTTTTTTACAAACCCTAACCCTAACGCCCAGTAAACTATAACCCTATGTATAAACGCATATATATATATATACTGGATCCGCCAGTGATTGAGCCCCATCTTAACTCCTTACGATCATATAATGAAATCCTCAAGGTCGCATGGAGTTTTCTACCATAAAAGAGAAAAGATTACAGAATTCAATGCTTCTGTGATAGTTGAAGATTTTTATTCCAACCTAATCATGAGCTAATCGTTTAGTTGATCGTTGTCTAACACACATGTGTTAACCTACTGGTTCGACTTTCACTGATACATCACGAAAGTTTAAGTCTCCAGAAAGTATATGATACACCAGCCTCTATATACTTTCAAATGTTTCTCTGCTATCGAATGATGAAGGAATACATGATCATAACTTATATTTGCGTGATAAAATTATACTTTCTTTTGTTTTATTAACTCTAAATGTTTACATCTCTTCTCAGCTGAGACAGATAAAGACATATGAAGACAGAAGAATGACTTCCGATGTATCTTGTGGTAGGTCAAATTTAGAATAAAACTTTAAGAATGAAAAAAAAATTTCAACTCCATCATACGTTGAATGTAGTTGTGTATATGTGTTTGATTATTTAAACATTATAGAAAAACAAAAAGTACCTGCTCTATTGTACAGGCATAGTATAAGTGCCACACAAAAAAAAAACTAGTCAAAACATTTGATCCTAAAACATTTTGGTAGTATATATAAGTTCCTCCAAAGTTTAGGCAATACAAAATCTAAACGTCTTTGAAAATACTAGACGAAACAGAATAGAGAATGTGTTACTGCAAACTTGTAGGTGACACTCTGCGAATCACCCAAACTTTACATACAAACCTGCTAGTGAAGCTTTCTTTACTAACAAACATGTCCTCGGCCCCCGTGAGTCACTCATGTTTCCACATTAAATACAAAAATGAATTATGGTCCCTGTGATAACTCATTCTCAAACATTGCATTCTTGCTTGGTAGCGACCATAGTTACTAACTTCACGTATACATTATCACACATAGAATGCATTCACAACAACCTTCCTATATTAACCAATATAAGACCATTGTTAGTCTTGATAGAGTCGCATCTGGTGTAAATTCTTATCAGTGATTGAATAACAAAAACTGGCCTTTTAGTTTTGTTTTAACTACTTTTTATTTATATGCCTCTACTTAGTGGTAGTGGCACATATTTTAAACAGTATGAAGACAATTGCAGACAGGACAAAACAATAATAGAGAGTAAAACCAGAGTTATGATTTTTTTGTTTTTGTCTTTTCCAGATGTTAGCTACACTCTCACTCTTATTGTCTACATACATCTTCCGATAATTGAGGCTATGTTTTCAAACTTATCACAGACTTCAGATAAAACATATTACTTTAATTGTTACTTAATTTTACTTAGTGGGGAAATTATAACACTCTGCTCTGGAGTAATCTAGATTGATATTAGAAGAAACAGAAAAAAAAAATTAAATTGTACCATAAATATGTTCCTTTGAAAAGGGAAGCATTTATACTAAATCCCATTGGTAAAAATCCATATGCTAATAAACTAGTTTAAATGCATGAATGGTAATTAAGTTGTTAACATATTTAACATTCAAAGCTAAACTCTTTTATTATAGTCTTTTTTTTTACCAACACTTGAACAATGATTAAAAAAAAGTCTTCATAGAGGAGATGAGGACCGTTTTATTAGCATAGTCGTTTTATCACTGAATATCTCAATATCTAGCAGGAGCTGAAGTGTAAAAAGCGTAACGTGGCAACAATCTACTGCATTTTCAGTCAGTCGAAAGTCATCCGTCTTTAACTGTAGGAGACCTAAAGATAATAGACGGACAGTTTCTCTATACATGGATAAAAAAGGGGAGGGAAAGGGGCCTTAACAACACCAAACTTTAATGTGCCTTCTCTTTTTATATTTTAGTTATTCCGAAGTTGTCATCAACACTAACTACTGACAGTAAGTACTACGGAGTCTATATGTTTGTGTTGTATTCAAAATGAGGGTATAGCGCGCGTTCTCTTTGATTAATGATTACTGTATGATTTTTTAAAGAATCGGTTTCAACATGCGTTGTATCATTCAAAGTTGACATACGTCACATCATTGATGATTTAATTTACATTTCATCATTCAAGTTTTTACATAATTTCGTAATTTTTGCTGTAACATATCATGTCATTCGCGGTTTGGCTTAATCTATTTACATTTGTTTAGTCTGTTTCGTGACTTCACTGAGGTTTTCCTATGAATGTAGGTAGAAGACAGCTATGATGAGTGCTATTCAAGGATAGGGTTGTGTCTGATACATGCTCTCTCATAGGAGAACCAAAAGGGAGTTTTACAAAGGAAGACAAACAAGGCCTGCTCTTACTATTGCGGGTGCGGGCCCTATGCGAAACAGATTGCGCGGAGGCCACCTTGGATAAAGATAAGGATAATAAGGGAATATTAATATTTTGTATTAGACAATAAATTTGTCTTTGCATTGCACTTTTATTCAATGAAAGTTGGCTATTCCCTTTTTTTTTATTGCGCGTAGGATCGGCGTTTTCCATATTGAATGACGCTCCAAATTGACAAATTTGTCTATTTTTTCAAGAGAGTTTTTAGGATATTTTAATAATTTTAGGAAATTTCCTGAACTTTTTCGTATATATTGCAATTTCAGGAGATTTCCAGGAGCTCCTGGAAAAATGAGAAAACACTGTTATAAGTTATAATAATCTAATTTAATAATTTACACCTACAATTATCGCGGGGTCTGTGAAAGTGCGGGGCCCACTAAGACCGGCCTTTAGGACAAAGGATATAAAAAAGTAAACTTTGAAAAATAGAGTTATATTTAATTCTTGAAACATGTCAGTAAATCAAAGGCTGACTAAAACGACTTAATGAAGTATCTTTTATCTCATACTGATCAGCTTTTGCAAATTCACGCAATTCTGGGGAGCACAACTTTTTATTCGGACTGTATTTTTTTAGAAGAAAGCCTCTCGCCAGTGAAGAATCTGTTTCTTTCTTTTGTGCCGCGACTATGTTTTTACTAGCGAAAAACGCTTTTTCAAAATAAAAAAAAAAATCTGACATATTGAGGTTTTGTTTGAATAGTCTGGAGGAATCACAAATCGTTGTACTGGTCCAACAAATGAAAATTATTCACGTTAGAGCACCATTCCTTTAGGTATATTTCATTCCTTGAAAAACTTTATTTTATTTTAAACCACAGAGACATAGCCGGACATTCACTTCAGGCCAAATGCCTGCTGACGAAGAACTTGAAAAGGAGAACAGACCATTCTTTTGCCGGTCTTCTTGTTCCCCTTCTACGGGGCGAGGTGGTGGAGTAAAGCATTAACATTGGGGATTACATTTTTATTCGAAACTCGGGTGTGGGCTGACTAAAATTGTACTGTTGGATTCGCCGACATTACAGGAACTATCAAGCGAACATTTTAACTCATGGGGAACAACGTAGACAGCCGTTGTGCTATCCACACAGCACGTTGATTGATAGAAGGTGAACATCACATCACGTGTTATATACAACATTAGGTATTAAAAGAAAACCTTATCTAGTAAACTCTCCGTGAAGCGACCACAGAAATTTCCTATGGGAACCATAATACCATAGTTCCAATATAGGCTTTTAAATTTCGGTTCTTGCAACCTAACCTGTTTCTTTTATTCTATCTTTCTGCAGAGTGTGATCAAGTATTGGGACAATGCTTAGCTCCGCTGGAAGAAGACCAATCTCAGATGACATGTCCGTAAGTACAGATTTTTGGGATAATTTCATCACAGCATTTATACACCAGTAGACTGTCCGGTCATGTAGTATGCGCTTTGGACTGTCTTTCAATGGTCCTGAGTTTGAACTCTTTCATCCACCACCCCCCTTGCCATTCTGCTGGAGGTTTCAGCTAGGATGTAATTATCTCCAAGTCTGTAGAAACATCCGAATCGTGTAAAAGAAACAAAATGTGTTCATGTTTCTAACAGGTTTGAAATGATTTTTTAAAATTTACTACAGGCACTACTATCTGATTTAAACGCGCGTCTTTTAAACGGAGCAGTAGTTTCAAAAAATAGGATGACTTAACTTGACTTAATCCTGTGCACTCCCATGGGAAAATAAAGCCGCAACCACACCTCTCCACCGAACTCGGTTCTGAGCAACTTTCTTCATCTGCTCCTTCCAGTATCCTCAGCTTCACTGATGACTGACCTCTTCCAGATTTGCTTGGGTCTGCCCACTTTCCTCTTTCCTTGCGGATTCCAATCTAGTGCCTCCTTGCAACATTGTTAGCTGGTTTTCGCAGGGTGTGTCCTATCCAGCTCTACTTTCGCTTTTTGATATCTTGGGCTATGGGTTTTGTCTAGGATAGTAAAGATTTATTTTTTTTATAATATTATTCATTTTACATCCTAAATAATCTAAAGATTTGCGCTCATTAAAGAATTATGACCGTGTCATAAGGAGAGGAAAAGGTCATTTGCATTTATTGCACAGGATTGAAAACATGTAAGATAAAAAAGGGAACAAAAATAGGTTCCTACTTTATTTATTTCTTGTCATGATTCATTATTGCAAGAAGTCTTTCCAGTGAGCTCTGAACAATCAAGTTCTTCTGTTAACTGTCCGCCTAATAATTTCTACATACGACGGTACGCAAAATGTTTATGTTTATCAACTTAGTTTTACAACTTTTTACTGAATACTAAGGAGTAATTGACTCGAGTGCGGGAATTCCCGCTGAAGAGTGTGCACAATGTAATGACGTAAGCCAAATTTATTTTTAAGATGATTTTATTTGAAAAATTATAACTGTCAAACCAGAGTTCTCACTATGCTGTCAATTAGGTCGTTTTTTCTTCACAAAGATATACATAACTTGTTACATTTTTAGGAACATCGCTAGAGTTATTTTCTAAATACCGATCCACCAGAATAACTTCTAACTATAAATGGTTTGCAAGCTAACAGGAGGAATTTTAAAATGAAATCAATCGAGTAACTACTTAGAATGTCTCTTAACATTCTCTAAATAAAATAGAATATTTCTATCAATGTGCAATTTAATAAAATGTGTATTGAAATCATCAGGTAGACTTTTATTAAAACTAGTAATTTTATTTCGTCAATCTTGTTTTAAGTAATTTCCTTTCGAGTTGCTAAAACTCCAAGGAAATGAAGCAAGTATTTTGTCTTGAAAACAACCGATCACCATATAGTGAAATTTTACTTATTAGTGTTTAGTGTTTTTCATTGATAATCATGTTCTGGTTGTTTGGTTGAAAGAAAGGTGCGAGCTGCTTTGAACTGCACCGTGGGTGCTACCTGTGCCACTGATGTGATGCTGGCTATCCGACAGGTTGATGCGGTTAACAGACTTAATGGGTCAGTGTGTGGTAAGTGTCATAGTCTGCTGGATGTAGCGTACAAGAAAAGACTCTTAAAAATATACACGTTGGAATGTGATTAAATAAGCAAGATGAGAGACAGACAGACAGATCGACAAAAAGTGAGAGACAGAGAATGGTGGAAGAAACGAAGAGAGAGAGAGAGAGAGAGAGAGAAGAGGGTTAGATAAGTAAAAACAGCCCCTTCACCTATCCCTTAGTCTGTTGGACCATTGGGCACCACACAACATCTGTCAATCATCTTTCTCCATTTCTCTCTGTCTTTTGCCTTTGACAGAACCTCTTTAAATGGCATGCGCGTCCATTTTTTTATGTTGTCCTCCCATCACTTTCTCTGTCTGCCTCTTCTTCTTTTTCCTGGTATTGTACCCTGAAGGAATGTCTTTGCAAGCCCCGAAGACCTTGTAATATAATTTAGTTTCGTTTTTAGCGCCCCCGAAAGGGGAAAGGGTTAGGGTTAGGGTTGTGTGGAATGACTGTCCGTCCGTCCCGTTTAGATCTCGTAAACTAGAAAATATATTGAAAATCCAACATCATAGTATTTTAGACCATTCAAAGTTTTGATGCAACGGCTACTTTTTTCTTTTCTGAAAGCGAAAAATATAATTTTTAAATCAATTATGCAAGCAGCTTTTCCATAAAAATACACCATTTTTACAACTATTCACTATTAATTGTAACAAACACTGAAGGCTATTTAGTAAGGAAGATGAAAATTTACCATAGTTTGAACACAATTATGCAAATGGTTTTAGATTTTTTTTCAAAATTTTTTTTTACAATTGTATTGCTAAGTTAAATAAGTTCTGTCAGTCATACTAACAACTACTACATTTACAAAGTAAACCTTTTTTTAAAGAAAAAAAATCTATTTAGTATGCATATAAATAGAATATAATTTAAAACAACATTTAATTCGTAGTTTTTCATATTATCACGTAAACGGCAAAGCCGCATAAAGGCAGAGCAACACTTCTACATTTTTTTTTTACAGAAATGTTTTTTTTTCTTGAAAGGCTTGAATAAGAGATTGACCCTTGAAAAAACAATTAGATAATCATTAAAAACACAGCAGTTAGGCCATGTTCATATCTAACTTAACATTCCCTTTCAACTATCTTTTGGTCTGCTGAACCCTTGGGGCACCACACAGGATCTGTCAACGTTCTTTCTCCATTATTCTTCTGTCATTTGTCTTTAATAGAATTTCATCCTGGTATTCTTTCTGAAATTATTGAAACCTGCCTTTTTACCTGCCTGGGGACCCGATTTTGAGTTTTGTGTTTCCACACAAACAAAAAAAGAGAAAGATTGTGAAGAGAGTCAAGAGTGAAAAAGAAAGCAAAGTACCTTTAAACATTTTTTTTTCTTGTGCAAATACATTTTATGTGTACACTTTGTAAAATGTTAAATGTGTCATATATTTTCAAACCAGAAAATGACATATGAAACATATTTTTGGTCTAAATAACCTTAACACTGCGGGCCTTAGTTTGTGTATTACTAATCTAGTGGATTTGATTTATTTATATGCTTAACATTAAAATATACACTAGCCGGACATTACCCGCAACCTGCAGCCTTAGTTTATGTATTACTAATCTAGTGGATTTGAATTATATAAATGCTTAACTAAGATACTGTTCCTTTCAAGTTTTTCTCTTTCGCCACGAATGGGGTTATAAAGTACAACAGGACGTATAAATTCGCAGATAAATAAATTTATGTAACAATGCTTTTGAAACACAAATTTGAAGGCTTAAATTATATCTAGATACTTTCGATATCTAAACATGAACATTGTAAACATAGCCTAGATCAATGAAGCTATGCTTTCATAGAGTTGGTCAACTTTTTTTTTTTTGAGGGTCTAAAGTTTGTTTTAGGGCTACAATACATACACTACGGTCTAAGTTAGTACCCAAGTAACATTTCTGCCAAGTTTTATCAAGATTGGTCAAAGGGTTTTGATTTCTATTCGGCACATACATACATACATACGCCTTACTTTCAACTTTATAATATACATACCGCTTCCATTACCGAGGTTGCAATAAAAACTATGTACTGTTTTATTATATTTCAGAAGTGAATGATCTATTTAATGTAGGTATGTATTGAACTTACATAATACAATTTCAATACAGTTTTATATTGATCTAGAATTAATCGATCTAAGAAAACATACAGAGAAATGAAGTTTATTTTTAATTAATTTGAAAATTGTGGTGACATGTGTGCATATAACTACAGACTAGGTACTTACTATGGCTGACATTCTGACACATCTTGAAATTGATTATTTTATTTTATGCTATTTTCGACTAAACGAGAACTCTTATGAATTCAAATGAATCTGTTGAAGTTGATGCTAACACTATAAACAGAAACACACTTTAGTTCTAAGTAGTTTAAGGAGTATGACTTATTATTTTCACTTCACTCTTATAGTCTGTAGGACGTGTTTACTGACGTATGCTGAAAACGTCTTTTCTCTCAATGAGACGGATGCCATCTTACACTGCAGGTACTGCACTGCCTTCTAGGAGACTAATTAATAAGCTGCTATTGTAATCATTCTAATATAACTTTTAAACTGTATAGACATAGAATGCTATTCCATTTTTTAAAAAGTGCTTCACAGATTTATTTTATCATTTCTCGCATAACAAAAATTAATCAAATAAACTTCCTTTCGGTGGAACTATGTTCTTAAACTGACTGGGCTTTATCGACATTCTTGTGCTGTGTTAAAGACAAATAAGGCCAGCCTTATTCTACTGGTCACCTTGCTAATGTTATTGTGGAGCTGTTTCACTAGCCATACACAGCTAATTCTAACCTACTGTCGCTCCTGTTCCGTTGTACTATCTTATGTATAATTTATGAAAATATAATCAGAGGGAAAATCAGGAGCATCGACCGTTAGGCAGTTTGCAGCTCTCCTGGCAGAGCTTGCGACACCACTGATCCTAAACTGTATCGGCACTTGGATACATCAGCTGAATGGAAAGGAGGGAATTGATGTGTGGGCAACATCGTCCCGACCACAGCTAATACCCAGGCATTCATCTCATTTCCATGAGATTATCCATAGTCATTTCGAGACTGAATGAGGTCATATATATATATATATATACACTAGTCGACCGGCGGCGTAGTATACGCTATTTTGTAGGGCCGGCCATAGGTCACTGCAACCTATGCGACCGCATTGGGCCCTGCACTTTCATAGGATCCGCGCTAATTCTAGGTGTATAAATGATTAAATTAAACAATTTTATAACTTATAACAGATTTCCCGCACTCTCCTGATTTATCCGGAGCTCCTTAAAATCTCCTGAAATTGCAAAATATACGAAAAATGTCATGGAAATCTGCAGAAATTATTTAAAATCTTTTGAAAACCCATACAACCATATGAAATATATTGACAAAAACTGCCAATTTGGGGTGTCATTCAATATGGAAAACGCCAATTCTACGCCCGATAAATAAAAACGGCATTATGTATTACCCGTAAGTGTGTAATCTGGTGAAAGAAGCTTCTCGCGCCTCAAACTAATGAAGAATTACTTGAGGTCAACAATTTTCGTAGATGGATTGAAACATTTGGTAATTCTTGCTATTGAGCGTGATGTATGTGGAAATAAAATTTTTATGATATATGACTTCGTTACACGCAAGACTCTTTAAGTCGTTCTGTACGTAGTAAAGAATGAATAAAGTGCAAAGACGAATTAATTTTCTAATACAAACTCATAAATTTCAATTATTATCCGTATGCCTACCCAAGCTTGGACCTCGAAATCCGTTTCGCATAGGGCCACACAACAGTTGAGTCCGGCTCTGCTATTTAGTGACGAGTGAATACAGAGTAAATTACTTGTTCTCCTCCCTCCTCTTTTTTTGGCCGCTAAAACTACGTGGGGTAGAATTAGAAAAGATTGATCTCTCCTTTACATGCTGCCTAAACTCTTAAGACATGAAGATATATATATACCTACAATAAATATAAATGTTTTTTTTTTCATTTTATATTAGCGTATATGTTAATTCTTTTTTTTTGTCATAAATGTGAATTGTAATACCTTTATCCTATATATATATATGGCTCCTTATGTCTCGAAAGGCAATGGATGCGCCCAAATAAGTCACTGGTTTTGGCTTAATCTTGAGACGGGGCAGAATCTGGTGTGGCTAATCAAGCCAATTCTAGAACGGCAGACTTTGCCACAATTCGTACATGTGTATGCCTCTGATTTAGGGCTAGCGGACAGGGCAGCTTTTTTTTTTTACTTCTTGATTAAGGCCGCTTCAATTCCTTTGTTCTCAGCAAGGGTTGTCCCAGCACGCACAGTCTGTCTCCATGCACTCCGGTCTTTGGCTATGTTTTCCCACATACTTTTGCTGATGCCTGTGGCTCTCATGTCTCGCTTGCAGACATCTCTATATGTTAGTCTTGGGCGGCCCTTGGGTCTGACTCCTTCCACAAGCTCAGCATATAAGATATCTTTCGGGATTCTACCATCTGGCATGCGGGTGACATGTCCGAGCCAGCGTTATCTTCTTTGTGTCAGGAGAGCATACATGCTGTTCATATTGGCCAATCTCAAAACTTCCTGATTGGAGACATGGTCACTCCAAGAGATGCCCATTATGCGTCGCAGGCAGCGCAAGTGGAAACTATTCAATCTGTGCTCTTGGTACATGTATGTTGACCAGCCTTCACAGCCATAAAGGAGAGTGCTCACAACACAGGCGTTGTAGACTAGGATTTTGGTCGCTGTGGTCAATTTACCATTTTCCCAGAGGCGCTTGGAGAGTTTTGCCAATGCTGTGGTAGCTTTTCCTATCCTTTTTGTCAGCTCGATGTCTAAGTCTAAGTTATTGACAATTGTTGAACCCAAGTAGGTAAATTCCTGCACCACTGAAAGGGTGTGGTTCCCAATTTGTATTATAGGTATTTCTGCGACATCTTGTGCCAGGATTTCGGTCTTGGAGAGACTTATAGTAAGGCTAAACTCTTGACAAGCAGCTGCTAAGGCGTTCACTAGCTTCTGTAGACCTCCTTGTGAGTGAGATACGAGTGCCGCGTCATCGGCAAACAGCAGCTCCCTTATCAAGATACGACGCCTTTTCGTTTTGGCTTTAAGACTTGCCAGGTTAAAGAGCCTTCCATCAGATCTGCTATGGATATATATTCCGTCTTCCAGGGATTTAAAAGCACTGGTTAGTACGACTGAGAAGATGCCAAATAGTGTAGGGGCCAGTGCACATCCTTGTTTTACACCGCTCTTAATGGAGAATGGCCTGGAGGAAGAACTTTCAAACTGAACAGTGCCCTGCATATTTTCGTGAAAAGCTGACACTAGTTTTCTTAACTTATTTGGGCAGCCGATTCTCTCTAGCTAGCCATTGACATGCTTGCACATGGGAAAACACCCGGAGGAGATGGCATTCCTGCTGAAGTCATTCAGGCTGGAAAACATGCCCTAATAAAACAACTCCATGAACTGCTAAGCTTGTGCTGGGAACAAGGAATGGTCCCCCAGGAATTGAAAGACTCCAACATAGTTACAATTTATAAAAATAAAGGCGACCGCTCTGATTGTAACAATTACAGAGGCATCTCACTGCTTAGCATAGTCAGAAAGGCTTTTGCTAGAGTATTACTAAAGCGATTACAGATCCTGGCAGATCAAGTTTATCCAGAGTCGCAGTGTTGCTTTAGGGCAGGTAGATCTACAACAGATATGATTTTCTCTCTGCGGCAGCTACAGGAGAAGAGCAGAGAACAAAAGCAGCCCCTCTTCATAGCATTTATTGATTTGACCAAGGCCTTTGACCTTTATCCTATATCTAACTGTAATTTCTTTCTTAGCTCATTTCTCTCTTTACTTTAATGTTATGCCTTCTTTATTTTTATATGAATATTGTTGTTTTTCTTTAACTTAATTTATTCTATTATCGCCCTTCCTTTCGTGCTAAATCTATTCTGAATTGTATCGCTAACTAGCCAGGGTTGCATTTACATTGCAGACTTCTTGACAACTTCGCTAAATGCTTACTTAGTGACTGTTCCATGGAGCAGCAAAAGGTAAATTCTTTAATTTTTAATCAGTTGCGTCACTAGGGTCGGTGTCACCCAGTACGGCTTGCTTTGGGTGTCACCTCCCTCCCCCCATGCCAACTTTTTCCAAACATTTTCCAATTAAGACTATCGTTATTTTTTGTTGTTGTTGTTGAATCAGTACAGTAAGCTGATTACCTTCTGTCATTGATTGCTACACAAATGTAAAATGAGTGTCAATTCTATTAAAACATCTTACTGTTTATGACATTGATCAATAGTTATCATATTTTAGAATGCAAGTGAATGAAAATTAGACACAGACTTTAACATCACTTGAACATGCTTCCTTTGTTAGACCTTTAGACGGAAACGTGATAGCAATATTCTGTGTTATTCAAACTTTGTCTATCATGTAGTCCAGGAATGCAAATTTGCCGCCCCCTTAGAAATCGGTCTGGGAAGGCTTTAAAGCTACCACAACGGAGGTCGAAGCAGAGCCCCGGGCATCAAGCGCTTTTCAGCATTTCTGAGTTTCAGCAACTCATTTTCCATAAGTCTAGTTTGTACTATTTCTCCTGGCCGTATCTGAAGTGTGAGAGGCCTCTGACTTCATCCGAGGCAAGTGACCAGTGTTTCTCAAACTTTTTAGCTCCGCTAAACGTTAAGTCTTTTTTTTTATTCAGAAATAGTGTTATGTGGATAATTTGAAAGTGTTTTATATAACCGAAAATGTTCTTTTTGGAGTATCATAAATTCTTTCTCTGTCGTCTACAACACATTTTTCTTCCGGTAGTAAGAAGAGCCCATATCATTGTTCAAGTCTAACGGAGTGGGACGTTCCGATAATGAACTCTTTTCTTGGAATCTGAGCGCAGTATATTCATCCCAGTAAAAAGAAAAAGTCGCTCAAATTAAATCTTATAAAGAATAGAGACCGCATTGGCCAATACTATTATACGAGGGATGTTAGAACTTCGAGGTACAGACAGCGCACGTACTTTCTTGAGATGAGTTAAGATAATCTTCGTGTTAAGTAAGGAACCTTGCCGCGAACTTAGTTTTTGTCACACAAAAGTCGTCACACAATGATAAAAAAACACTTCAGAGAATATTTGACCATTACGACCATTGGACAAGAATCACATAAACGGTGAAGATTAGAAATCATCCTTAATCTTTGGAATCGAAGATATTGCCACTAATATTTAATACTATTATTTATTATTATTATTTATTATTATTAGACCAAACAAAGTCTTTAACTTTCTTTTTAAACATTGTTAATGGCTACTATCGGTACGCCTCTGTTTGCATTGACCTTAGTATTTACTTCGCTTTGATTTCGGCAGGTGATAGACAAAACCAGCGACGAAATAAAACGTTTAAATGTAACGCAGTGTAGTGAGTATCATGTGTAAAACTTACAGTGTGTTGTTTATTGTGCTATATAAACTAAAATATGTTATATTATATAATAGCAATTACATAACAATATATTCTATCAAACCTGACCTAGATGACTTGTTATAGAACTTTAAAACGTTTGTTTTAATGTGGAACTCTTTATTTATTTCTCAGATTTGATATCTTTCAATTCTGCTGAAAGAAAGTCTGTTCAAGAATTCGCTATAATTGCCTTCACAGTCCTGGTTGCCACGGTGACAAAAACAATAATGTCAAGAGTTCAATAAAAATGATTGACAAAAAAAATTGCATGAATAAGAACATTTCAGATCATTTTATTTCTCTATTTGCTTGTGTTCATTTTTAGACGTTATTAAATTACTACTTTCATAATGAAAATATTTAGAATAATTTCTATAGTAAAGTAGATTTGGAAGTCTGGACATTAAATTTTACTGTTCCTTAACAGTCCTAGTGCATGTGTTAAATAAAAGGGTTATATTTATAGGTTATAAAATATTTGTTTTTTGCATTTATTTGCATTTATTAAATGTATACCATATTAATCCAATACAGAGTTTCCCAAACTGTGCTCAGCGGAACCCTAGTGTTCCTCGAGGCCTGAACAGGTGTTCCACGAACTACTGCAATAATTAACTAGTAGACCACTATCTCTCTAAAAAATAAGCAAAGTGTTCCGCTAAATACTCCGAATGTACGTAGGGTTCCGTTAAGGCAAAAGTTTGGGAAACACTGGCCTAATTATTTGTGTTACATTGTGGAGACACAACTCATTCACCATGCTTGATTTTAAAGCTCATACAAATTTGTGACCACACTCTGATGATAGTTCGACATTTATTGTTTTTGAAATAAAATCTAAGATATCCATTATTTTAAAAGATAACTCATTTGTGTGTGTCAGTCTCTCTCTCCTTTCATTAGTTAAGTTTCATTTGATGTTTCAGTTGCTTTAATAAAAAAACAAGTAAACAAAAAAGGGCATGCTTCCTCCCTTGCTCAAGCAACGATCCCGAAAGATCCTTACTTTACAATGATAATTATAGCAATCAAGAACAAAACGCAATAACTATTGACATCGCATCAATCTTACAGTACTTAAACAAAAAGCAGGAACATCTACACTAACACCGTATAGATCTAAAATACATCTCTATATGTATGTTTATATATAATACGATAGCGTGCCATACGAAAAATGGCTGACTCCTCTACCATCAAAGTGAAACTAAACTTGCGATATATGTAGACTGGAGTGTCTCTACAAAATAGGTCTCCACAGTCACACGAAAAAGTGAGCTACGAGATGAACCATAACCGTTACGACTGAAGGAGGCCAACATAAGTATATTTTTTTTTTAAATTAGTTAATTATTGGTAATTATTTTGTATGGTATCTCAAACAAGTTAAACATTGTCTTATTTTTTATCGATTCTTGTGTTGGCATCTAAAAGAAATAATTGTGCAAAATTTTAGCTTGATCCGAGATTGGGTGTCAGAGAAAAACTGTGTACAAACTGTTTACTAGACAGTTAGACAAAGTGAGTTGCTATAAGATTTGTAAAAGTATGGAAGAACAACCTGAAACTCGATGTTATTGACAAATGTCGAATTTGCGAAAACGTGGGTGAGTAGATGGAACACATAATGACACGTTGTTACCCTCTGTCAAGATGTGCCTAGCTAGGTCGCCATAATCAAGTTGCGAAAATAATAGGCCTACATCAGCAGTTGGCCTTGATCCGTTACCGTCATTAAAAACAAGCAACATATAATTATACTTTTTTAAAAAGTTTATTATTTCTTAATAATGTAGAAGTAACTTTCCTTTTCAAAATCAACCAAAATAATTAATAATAATCAATCATTAAATGATTAATTGGCTAATTTTTAAAATTGATGCAGGTTTTGTTTGGCCATTCACAACTATTGGAGTATTGGCCGCCAACAAGAGATTTCCATAGTCGTGTCCTGGGCCATCCTTTCCATCTTATTCCATGTGTAACCAAAATTTAATGTGTCTGTCTCTAGTTTCCGTCGCCAGGTGCTTCTAGGACGCCCCATCTTTTCCACTTCAATGTCGCCTTGTGATGCTAGTTGGCGATTGGCACAAAATGTGCCAAATCAAGCCCCATCTTCTTTTTCTGATTTCTTCTTCTACAGGAGTTTGGTTAGTTTTTTGCAAGAGGTCACTGTTGCTGATGGTGTCTGGCCAACGAATGAGAAGGATTCTTCGTAGGCAGCTGTTAATGACAGTTTGCACATTCCTAATGGCATTTTTTGCTGTTCTTCAGGTCTCGGCTCCATAAAGCAAAACGGCCTTGACATTTGAGTTAAAGAGACGAATCTTTGTTGTCAGAAGAAAATTCCCTTGCCATCCAAATTTTCAAAAGCTGTATGTAGGCGACCTTTGCTTTTCCGATTGTGATACATAATAACGTGTACAATTATATAAGGGCGCAAAATCCCACATGTTTAGCCATCTCTAAATACTGAAGAATTTATTTCCCTTGTTGGTATACAACAAAGTAATTAGGGCCTAATTATCTGTAATGAATTGACTAATTTGTTACTTTTTTTTTCAACTTGATCCGAGAAAGGGTGTGGGAGAAATAATGTTTTCAAATTTTTACCAGAAAGACAGAGTGAGTTGATGTAAGCTTTGTAAAAAAACACAAAATAAAACAACAACAAATAAAAACGCCACTTTATTACAAATATTCACCACCGGAGATTTTCGAATCAATCCATTATCTAGTATAGGTCTACTGTGATAATAGAAGAGTCCCATTCTGACTGACAAGATGGTGGATTTTTACCGACTATATTAAGTCTCAATGGTCATCGACATCACAATAGCACTATCCAATTAGACGTGGCCTGGATAAGAAAAACTGAAAGAAAGAAAAATTAAAATTAAGAGATTGGGTCACAAACCTATATAACAATATGTCGTTGGCTTTAGCACAAACCTATATATATTATAATTATTTAAACTTCGTATTAAAGAGCTCTTATATTTGTTTACGGTTACGGTACATTGTTTTGTTTTATGTGATGTAGTGATGCATTAACACACAATAAACACCAGTGACCAAGGATTACGGAAGTAGACTAGATCTACTTCTACTGATCTAAATCTAGACTCTCTAAATCTAGGTCTCAGTCTATACTATAGACTATCGTTAGTATTTAGTTATATTTAGTATGATCCGCTTTTAGTTCATTTATTTACGTCTCTAGGCAGCCATATTGGTGCAGGCCAGATTTTTATTGCGTTGTCTAGCTGCTGGATCAAGACTAAAAGAAATATTTCTAAGGGGGGATAACCTACTTGATTTTTTAATACAGTGAGCTAAAACATGATTGGAAGAGAAAGAAAATAAATCAAATAGAATTAATAGGAATACATGCTATATTAGACTGAGAATGGCCTGAAATTGAATGGGTTACCTGAAGACTGAAGTAATGTCTGTATTTTGTATAACTAAGATAAGTCATTATAAGTCTTATCTTAAGAAGACTGTCACTGAGTAAGCTGTTGAGACTTGTAAGGTAACTTTAACTTAATTAAGTTATTTGTTATTTATCTTATCTTATATGTGATTGACATTTCTTCTAAAAGAAGATGATTAACGTCTTACGCGACAATCAACATTCATATAATCATGCATGTTAACCAATGACTTAAAAATTTTGTCAAGTCACTGGTTTTCCTGGCTGGCTCAGGCAACCCATTCCATGCTCTAATGGCACAATGGAAGAAGGAGCATTAGAGTACTAATTTGTCCTAATAACATGCATATGGAATGAGGATATTAGTTTACGTGACTAGAAACGCTAAATCAGGTTTCTCTTATATTTTAAGAATATGCAGAAAAAAATGCAGATTACAAATATGTAATTTGATTTCCTCGCAGATAAATAGTTTTTAAAATATATATTTGTAAATTCTATTTCTTATTACCATATATTGTCATTGGAAATACGCCATTTTGGTTTTAAGGCTTAATACTAGACTATCTCCCTTGAAATACTTGTCAACGTTTTTCTGTTGCTGTTTTGTCTTTCTTTCTAGCAGCTATTAGATCTAGATCTAATATTAAAATTCCTTTAAAATGATAGCATAAGAACAAAAAACTCTCTTCAGAAAAATTTATTGAAAAAAAAAAGAAACAAGTTCATCAATTTATTATTAACATTTTATTTAGACCTTCATTTCAGTAAATACACTTAAAAAGTCATAAGTTAACAGCTTAAGAACAAAAAAACTCTCTTTAAAAAAAGTTTAATATAGGTAAGGGAGATAAATATGCTTAAAAACAACATGGTGGTCAGTAAAGGCATCTGGTCATCTAAACTATTACCATGAGGAATCACTTTTTAAAACATAGATGATGATAGACTATAGATTTAGATATAGATCTAACTATAATCATAAATTATAATCAGATCTAAATCTTTAAGTTATATATATATTTTAAGTTATTTTATTATTAAAAAAATACCGTCTATTGAGTATATATATATATATTTATATAATATTATATATATATATATATATATATATATATAATATTATATCTATAAATATGTATATGTATGTAGGCCTATAGGTATGTATACTGTATTAACTGTATTTAATATTTTCTATGTTTAATATAGTATCATAGTCATCCGACTGAGTAAGCTGTGTTGCTCTGCTTGAACTTGAACAGGCTTATAAAAACTTAGAAACCAACAGCAAACATCACACACAACACTATCATATTACTATCACTATCACACAGGATCGGTCAGGCTAAATTTAAGTCTGAGTTCAGTTCGGTTTTTGCCAATCAATTTTAAAGTTGGGAGTTCAGTTTAGTTTGCTCGTAAGTAAAGATAGAGTCGGCTCATTTGGTTAGGGTTCAGATGCTTTCCCATCTCAAATTTTGACTATAATTGAACAGTACAAAAACTCCTTAGCTCTACACTCTGTCAGATTATAGCAGCGCTTGTTGGCTAGGAAATGTAAAATGGATCAAGACATCTGTATGTAGTCACTCAGTAAACTTCTATCTATGTTTGTATTTTTATGTAGAATGTTGTTTTTAATTGAGAAAAGAGTCCCTGTAATGACAACAAATTTTCAATAAGGATCAATAAAGCAGTCTTTTGGGTTAGTTCTGGATCCTCTAATGCCCTTATCAAACCATTTCATATACATTCATTACATAATTTTCTCTGTTACTAACACATTATAAATTTGATAATCCATTCTCGTTTGATCATTCCACAGCATGGCTCAAAGAAGGACACAAATAGTAGATTCCACTAACATTCTAGGCACAGAAGACTATGGAAATGAGTTATATGGAATCTAGACTCACTAATTCCTGAACTGAAATAGAAGTGGTGTTGCAATGGTCAAACTGATTAAAAATGAAATGCGCTGTAATCATTGCAAGGAACTTAGTTCATTGAATAGATACAACAAAAGCTTTGAGGGCTACAGATGCAGCATATGCCACACAAGAAAAATCGGTGTATCATAAGTCCTTTTTTTCTTGGAGTCACCTCAATATAAAGCAGATTGTAATTCTTATATACATATATATATATATAAATATATATATATACATATATATATATATAAATATATATATATATATATATATATATATATATATATATATATATATATATATCTTTGTAAATAGCATTTTATTTTGCCAAACAATGAACAGGACTAATAAAAAAGCTGGTAATGTGTCGGACTCCAAAGCTAACTACTTTCTGTGTGTGAGAGTGACTGATCCCCAAGTCTATACATCAATAAAAGAGGCCATTGACTGGATATTGGATAAAGACAATCAATATGAGGAGTTCTGCTATACACCAGAGATGTTACATGTCACAATTTGTGAAGTAAGTTTTACATTTTTTGTGTGTGTATCTTTAGAAAATCACTACACAACCTAAGATCTATGCATGTAGACATTTTTAATGACATTTTATTTGTCCTCAGATCATGCACATTGTTTTCCTCTTTGCACTAGTAATTTTGTGGTCTTCTTTACTTCAAAGGGGCATGTAGGCTGAGTGGTAAAGCTCTTGGCTTTTGAACTGATGGGTTTTGGGTTTGAATCTCTGAAAACTTTGAATTTCAGGATTTTTAGGATGCAGAGAGTCCACCAACTCTAATGTGTACCTGATATTAGCTGGGGAATTTAGGGGCTTTGCCAGTGTGCTGGCTTTAGAAACAGTTGACATTTCCATCATCTGCCCTATAGATTGTCAAGTCTGAAGTGGCACTTTAATCTTTCTTCAAAACTCAAGAGACTTTTTTTGGATTTTTAAATTAAGCTTAATTTGTTTTGATATGTAAGTTCATTTAATGGTGAATGGGAACTCAGTGAAATGTGCATTGACTTTTCATAATCAGTGCACAACCATTGCTTACACTCTTAGAAAAGCTTTCAATTAAATTTTTTTTTTTTTATAACTAACACAACTATTTCGATTCAAAAAAGCCTTCACTGTATTCATTCTTCGTATAATATTCATGCATCCGTTGAGACCAATATTGTTATAATAATCATATATTAGCACATGTATTGTATTGTTTATTTTTATATACATACATTAGAAAAAGCAAAATACTCAAATTTTCATGATTAATATTTCATAATTAATATTTTAGCCTTATTGTAGGAATCTTTGAAAAAAAAGCACATATTAATAGTTTTCACCAACCAAATCAATGCCCTAAACATTTTCTGAATTTTATAAAAAAAACTGACAGAGGTGCAATCATTTTATGATACTGAAAGCCATACCTTATAAAAAAAACACTTTTTAAACTCTGTCAATAAAAGAAATCTTATTGAATAAAGCTTGATTATCATTTTGCTTACTTTGTTTCGCCAGATCTGTTTAGAAACTGAGGAGGATATTCACAGAGCTAGCCAAGCACTTGAAGAATCTTCAGATGTTCTCGTAAACAATTTACCAGTTAGTCAATTACAGTTTAAGGGACTGACAACTTTTTTTGAAAAGGTCTTAGTAGCAGATGTGCAGTATGAAAATGAATTTAGGTATTATATTATATAAATGTAGTTTTATACAAATAGTAAAAATTATCTTTTACAAATATTAAAAAAAATTAAATGTGAAAAAATTGTTAAGCATGAAATAAAACAATTTTTCTGATTCTCACAATTCTAAATTTTGTGGGATATTTGGCTAAAGGATATTTAATACTTGGCTACTTAAATGAGCACTCTAGTTCCAATCCAGATGTAGGTTAAGAATATTTAAAGGAAATTTGACTCGAGCTGAGACATTTACTGAGAACCTACAGGCGTCATGGAAAACTTCTCCAGATACTGCCTACCCCACGTCTCCTCACAATTGATTGTATTAAGCAAATTGAGCATGCTAAAGAAGCCTGAAAGATGTGTTTTACAAAAGCAATAATAATAATAATAATAATAATAATAGCTTTCTGATATAAATTGTTACAGTTAATGTCATTTGACATTGTATCACACTCTTAGCTTGTAAATATAGTCTTTTGAAAAGGTTGGGTGAACTCAACCTGTCTATGAACAAAGAAAAAGTAATTTTTCCATAGTTTACACCTGGAGTAATCTTTTTGAAATAATTAATGTTATCAACCATTATTTCCCTCCTAAAAGGGCTGTAAATTCTCCAAAATTGTATGTTTCTTAATCCAATGTCACTTTAAAAAGTTTTGTGACTGCAATGAAATATAATTTTATAAAATGGGTAGTTATTTTTAATTAGCTGAAAACTTCTGCCAGTTAATTTGTGAATAACTTGTTTGTACTTCCACATCTTTGCTGCGATGGAAGTACAGGTTGTTTTGTGAAACTGTGACATCCAAACTCAAAGATGCTGGGGTCAATGTAATTGAAAGGCATGAATTTAAACCTCATATGACCATTATGAAAGTAAGTTGGAATTTTATTTATTCACTCTAAACCAATAAAAGTATTACATACAGTTGTTAATATCTTTATTTACCAAAATTTGTGACAAAATTGATTTTGTAGCTTTTTTTCCTATGACAAAAATATTTTATTTAATTAGTTTTTTAGACTATATAGAAAATATTCCAATATGAAAAAAAAGCATGAATCTTTACCTCAGCTCTGAGTTAGGTGATGCATTTGATATTTCATTCAGTAGTGGTATTTATTGTAAAATAATTTGTCTTTTTCATGCCTTATGTATCAATATAGCAATTTTTGTCAAATTAAAATTGTAGGGTAAGGTATCAAAATAAAATTAAAGAGCTAAAAGAGTTTTGTTGCAGTTGTGTCTGATGCTTCCTTTCTCTGTACTTTGGGATGTGTCCTCAGCAATACATTGTTCTCACCTTTATGAATCAAATCCTTTTATAAAAGTTTTGCCTTACTATCATTTGAATGTCTTTTTGACCTGAACTATATATGTTCCACATATGATTTATTGTGGTTTCTTTTTTCAGGTGAACACAATGAGAGCCAAGAAAGCAAAGGTTGAGAATATAAACCCTTGGCTGTACGTAAACCTCAAAAAGACATACTTTGGTGAGCAGGCTGTCAACTCTGTTCATTTATGTCAAATGGGCAATGATCGGAGAGAAGATGGATTCTACAAAACTCCAACAGAGATTTTCTTCAGATCTTGATTCTGCATAATTTGAACTTGGCCATGCTAATTTTAGCTAAAACATAAATTTAAAAAAAAAGTACATTTTATCTGTCAATTTCTACAAAATCTGCTCTAACTTTGACCCAATGTAAATATATAAATTATACAATCTGCCTATTACAACTTTGCATTTTAGCTGTTTTTTTTACCCAATGTCTACTTTTTTCAGTTAGGAATTGGGCACGACATGACCTAAATTGTGCAGATATGTGAAAAACCCAAAATACCAAAAATTATTCAGTTGGGAAAAAGCATTCCCAGGCCCTAGGCAAAGAGGAATAACCCTGAATTAAAAAAACCTAAAAAGTTATAATTTTGAAAAAATAATCAAATTTAAGATCTAATACTAATAAATAAACAAACAACTTTAAAAAAATAGAACAATATGTCTAGTTTAAAAAAATATATATTTTTAATACCATTAGCATATAAAAAAGCTTCAAAAATACTCATTTTCTGTAGTGGTCGATTATACTCTGGGGCTATGGGCATGTTTGTTTGAAAAATTATTTAAACAATAAAAATTTTCCAGATTTTACGACCAGAATAGTAAATCTTCTCAACGATTTGTAATCAGGCTTGCAATGAAACTATAAGATACTTTTATTTAAAAAGTTTAAAGCTAATATATTGAAAAGGGGTTTTTAGAAACATTCTGCAACTGTTTAGGACAAAAATGAAAAAACGTTCCTGACAGCAGAAGTTAATGGGTTAACTAATAAATCAATTAAAAATCTAAATTTTTAGATGTTTATTTCATTACAAATGACTGATGGGAAATAAAATAAGAATTTTTATATTTTACTTATAATTGAGACTGCTCTTGTGTGACTATAGGTATATGCAGCTCATGTAAAATCATAAGTACCTATATTAATAGATAACATTTATGACTGTACATACCTTTTATATACAAAGACCATTAGTACTTTTTAATATCTAGAACCCATTATGAATCATAGATAGTGTCCCAGTCATAGATAGCCTAATAAAGTCATACAAAATTTTCTTGAGGAAGCTGTTTTAACTCACTCACTTTGTTAATTGTATGTAGTGCTACTTACTATTCAAAACATTCTATTCAAATTGAGTGCCTGACGTTCTCTTTAATATTAAATCATCTTTTGTCTTTTAAACACACACTTTAGTTTACCCCCATCAATATTTATTATTTATATATTTGCTATTTTTTAAAGATTTTTTTTTATTATTGTTGAAAATAATCTGTTAGATGTCACCCTTACCCTAAATCTATGACTTCACAAATGTGTTGCAGCTTCATGAGCTTTGTCATGTACAGTGTTAAACTTTAAATTAAATTTTTATTAATGTGATAGAAACATACACACAAACATGCATGCAGACACACATGAATGTACACACACATTCATACCAACAGGCACATGATGTATCAAGAAATACCTTCACTAAGAAAAGATAAAAGAATTTTAAAAAATGTTTATGTCTTATGATGGTGGTGCCCGCCTTGGGGTCCAATCAATTTCTAAGAAATGTGTCAGGAGTTCAGGAGCCCCATTAATGCTAAAATTAACTCCAATGCTGGCCAGATAGCGCAGTGTCTTGGGCTGGAAATAGGCTGAGGGCCATGGTTAGAGCTTCACTGTCTTATGAGTTTGATACTTTTCTGTCTGGAGGTATTTGTTTTTTATGTGGTGATAGAAATTAATATTCTTGTCCATTCATTTTTGTTCAAAAAATGATTCACCTTTATTATACAGGATATAGTCATGATGTTTCATTTTGTTATGTGACATTCTTCTACTTATGCATGTTATGTCCTTTCTGTTTCTAAGGGTGCCTCAACAATTCAAATTATCAAAAAGCTTTTTTCATATCTACTGTTTTGTAATTTTAGTTCAATGTCTAGTGAGAACTTTAGAACAGATCTTACCCTAGAAATGATTAATTATAATTTATTATTATAAGTAATTTTTTTTTTTAAATTTGTTTGAATTCTTTTCTTTTCCTTCTCTCACACCAATTGTTGGATTAGGTTGAAATATTAAACATTTATTGTACAAACCAAACACGGAGCAGTTAAAACTTTAATGAATTAGTCAATTAATTATTGGTAATTATTTTGTTTGAAATTGAATAAAGGGAAATGACAAACATTATTGTGTGGTTTGTAGTGTAGTTGTAGTTTGTTAATGTGGAGTTCTTTCCCTTGGATAGGCTTTGCTTGTTTTGTTAGGTATTTTTATATTTTTGCTTTTAAATACGTATAAAAGAAAATTATATATCAGACTCACTCCATGTTTCACTGACTATACCAATAGTATTGTAACGCAATATTAACCTGATCAATGCTCATATAATTTGCAATATGTCTAGAACTTTGAAATTGCAAATATAAATACGATCTTCACAATTAAACTTAGTAATACAGTTTTGAGAGTAAATGTTTTCAAAAAAGAAATTTTGTTTTCACTCTATAAATAGATATAATGTGTCATCGGTGTTTCTCAATTTTTTGACATCACCAGTTAATCAGGTCCTACTTCTGGTCATTCAAGTTAAAACAGCTCCAGTTAATTATGTCCTACTTCTGGTCAGTATTGGTTGAAGCAGCTCCAGTTAATCAGGTCCTCTGGTCATTTCTACACTATCTTCATTAAATCTTCAGTTTTTAAAAGCAAACACACAACGCCTATGATATCAGGTGCTTTAGAAATATCATATCAAATTATTTTGTCGACCATAGAATGAAATCTTCACGTAGATCTAATACTAGAGATATGCAACGAACAAACGTGACTTTATATAACTTGATGAACAGTACTCCATTAGGAGAAATATATAGGCTAAGTACAGAGGACGATATCACAAACTAATGGAATAACTCATTGTCTTTGTTGGACCTTGTGTGTTAAAGCGTATCTCTCATTTCTGCACTTTCTGATGTTCAGACTTGGAACACATACTTTGGGCTGACGTTGTTTCAGAACCTTGGTACATATAGTTACATTGGTCAGAAAATAGGAACATTGATAATATAGGCCTAGATGTCTTCATTTTGTAATCCTGGCCTTATATTTCAAACTGAGTCCGATATTTATTGTTTATTTCAGCCATTGATACAATGCTTATGAATTCATAATTTTATTTTGTAAATAAAGATGACACCTAGTTTTATCTGCATATTAGGTCTTGGAGGTTTAATCTAAATAATTTTACCAAGTATAATTAGTTTTTTTTTTGTGACTTTTTAAAATGAAAAACAGTTTATAAATAATCTTTTTAAATTAGAAATTTAATTTTTCACTATAATTTTATCTAGAACTTTGTTTTTAATAAGAGATTTGTAAGTATGTTATTATTATAATCAATGAAGAAACTTCTCTTCGACAAATACAAATACTTTAATTCAGAACTTGAAAAAGCTATTCACAATAGTTACAATGATATACTGTGATTGAATAAAACACAAACTAAATTTCTACTAGTTTAAATGATCTACACAATAATATGATTATGTCATCTTCCTTTGAGTTCCAACACGAGACTTTAGTATATCTTATCTCTAACACGTTCAGCTCGACACTGGAGGCAATCTAGAATCTTTCCACGGACTCTAGAGCGTTACCACGTGACTAACATCTCTCCGTCGCATGGTCAACCAATAAAATACAACTTAACATACAATAGTTAACATTTAATTACAATTATTCTAATAAAAGGTTTCTGTCTTCTTGGATAATCCCCGAGCTAACTGAAATGTTGCCGACAACCTTGGGCTAAATATAGACAAATTGTACGTGACAACGCGGAAGACAAGGATTATTGGTAAGGGATGGTACGTCAAGATCTTTGTTACATCCAGTATTTCCATTTTAACACCAAAGAAACTCTATCTATCTATCTATCTGACTGTCTGTACCTCCCTGTATGTCTGTCTCTTGTCTTCCGGGTGTTCAACCCCCCCCCCTCCGAAATGAAATTACCCCCTGAGATTTTTTAGTTTAAGACCTCCAAAAAATGATTTTGGAGTTAAAACTTCCCTTTTCGATATAAAATCTAAAGCAAACAACAGTCATCTAATTCCAAGAGCGTAGCCACGAGAGGTTACAATTTTCTACTAGTGAATGGGCTCAATTAATAAAGTGCAGTGAATAGTCATCTTCGAAAATGAAAAGAATAAATGTGGCTCAACAAAGATGGCTAAGACAGATTTTAGAAGTCAGTTATAGAGATCGGGTCTCAATTAAGGAAATCCTATGCCGAACTGGGTGTCGACCTTTTAGTAATGTTGTGTAATGTTGTGACAGAGCGTCGCATAAAGTTTGCGGGACATGTTCTCCGACAAAATGAATTACGCATAATAAGATGGCATGTAGGCCATTACGACAAAAGCGCAAACAGGGTCATCCTAGTACAACTTGGCGCCACACATTCATGGAGGTCCTCTGAGCAGGTGGGAGGAGGTTTCAGACATTGCCAGTGACAGATTTTTGTGTAAGTAGCTTACCGCCCAATGCGCCGAACGACGCGGGAGGATCAAAGTCAATTAGCATAGCACATAAAGTTTTTGAAATAAAACTATTAATAGCAGGATAATGCACTGTAGATACCTCAGAATATGCTTTTTGTTGGCTTTTAATACCGACAGTAGTGTTTGGCACAGCGCTCCCCAAGACCCTTTGCTAGGACTAACTAACTTCAGGAAGAACCTATTGTAGGGTACAATAAACGTCTTCCGAAAGAATGAAGGGTCAGGATGTAATAAAGATTAATTTTGTACACACACACACATATATTTACGGCGGGGGAAAAAAATTCCCCCCTACCCCCCCCCCCCCCCGATTAAAAATCCTGGTCACGCCCATGCGACAACATGTAGTCGTCCTGGTATTCATGTTGCGGACAGACATAACACTATGACCTAAAAGAATAATAGAGTTTAAAGCTACCAAGCGTTAGATCTAAGATCTAATAATTAAGAAAGAATGTCGCGTCTCCAAACATGTTTTGAATCTTACACTACTGATCAAACACTAACACGTTGGTAAGACTTGAGCTATTAGCTGATTACATATGATTAGCAAACAAAAAGGGCCAGTAAGTTGGCATGTGATTGTAGATCTAGTTGGGCCAACTTTTTATTTTTTTTTATTTACTTTTTATGTACAATATAAACTTTATGGCTAAAGGAAGAGGGTGCACGTTTAATTTTCAGTAATGTAGTAATTAATTAAAGTCGAATTGAAGCTGAGAGAAGTAGATGCTGTAACAATTAGATGGGCGAGGCCGTATTGAGACCCCTCGACTGACCGTAACAATTAGATAGGCAAAGCTGTATTAAAAACTTTATGATACGCTGTTAAATAAGTTTAGGCAAAGCTGTATTAAAATCTATGACAAGCTGTAACAAATAGATTAGGCAAAACTGTATGAAAACCCTATATCATGCTATAGAAAATAGATAAGGCAAAGCTGTATTTAAAACATATGACAAGCTGTAACAAATAGATTAGGCAAAACTGTATGCAAGCCGTTTTAATTACCAAATTATCACCCTTTCATTAGCACATGCAAAACTGTCATTTATCCAGACAACGTTTCAATGGTAGCTCTGCGCAAGCCCGTAGCAAAATTATGTAAATGTACTACCGATATGAAAGTCCATAATATAGGGCTATTAACTATTTCCTCATGACATGGTCCTGTGGTCTTTGACAATACATGAAATGTCTGTAACCAGAGAGAGAGATCTAGTGAAGGGCCTGAACTCAAGACTAAACATAGAGAGATCTAGTGAAGGGCCTGAACTCAAGACTAAACATAGAAAGATCTAGTGAAGGGCCTGAACTCAAGACTAAACATAGAGAGATGTTAGAAGTAAGGTGGCATTGTATAACTAGATACGCAGGGATATACAACTCTGTCACATGTTAAGGCAGAGCAACACTGGCATGGCAGAGGGTTATACAAATTAATGTGTTTATCTCCCTTTACTCAAAACTAATAGTAAGCCAAGTGTATTTGGAACGGGATGTGTTGTTTTTTTTTTTCTCTCATGTTCTGGTTTTATTCAGTGGAGTAGTGCATGTCGCTGGTGAACATTGTAGCACAACTGGCGGTAGGTTATTCTTTGTAACATTTAGATTCTATTCTGTAATGGTGGCCACATCAGTTGTCATTACTTGATTATTATTCTGTTTTTGTTAAGGGATAAGTGGACAGAAAATGGAGTGGGGGTGGGTGAGAAATAGGGCGGTAAAGGTCGTAATTCTGAAGGTCATTAACAGTGAGAACAAATGTGACCCAATTAGCCTACTATTTTTTGATAGGATATCAGTAAGGCAGGTGACCTCATTCCATGTAAACAAGCAGCAAGACGACTGGAGTTCAGTTCTTGTGGAAACTTCTGCCTTTACCACCATTTGTGTTTCTGTTTTGTTTTTAAGTTGTTATTGCTCTTCTGTCTCGCGGCACCACACAATGTAAGGTAGGTTTAAAGGTTTCCTAACTACATGCTACTCAAGTAGACATCCTGTTGTTAACAAAGCTTATAAACAAGTCACTCTGTCTGTCTGTCTGTCCGGCCAAAATCTTGTACACGTTATTTCTCCGACACCATTTCTCGGATCAAGCTGAAATTTTGCACAATTATTTCTTTTACCTGATAAGACATGAATCAATAAAGAAAAACAATTAGTACATAAAGTATTGGTAATAAATTACTTTGTTTGGTATCTGACACAAAAGAAACAAATAGTACTTGACTGAAGTGGTGGTATAAGTTGAATTATTATTCCCCTTTCGAAGGTAAAGAAATAGTACTTGACTGAAGTGGTGGTACAAGCTAAATTAGTCCCCTTTGTAGATTGTCGTCTGAGGCTTATTACAAATTTAATTACATGACTGATCCAAACTAATTGATACATTATAAGCTATGTTTTTTAAAAAGTATTTTTATGTATTTTGCTTGTTTATTTGTTTTTTAAATATATTTATCTCATTTTTGTTCCCTTTTAGTCTTGTCTAAATTATTCATTGGCTGGTTGGTGATTACATTTTAAAGATGTATTATGAACAAACAAAAGAATAAGTTTGTGCAATTGTCAGTGCTGTAGAGATACATTGTAGAACTTACGCTTGCAGCACGAAGTGATTTGGCATTGTTTAGTTGCTCAAAGTGGACTTCAACGTCACCGACTTTGTTTAGTTTGTCTATTTATTCTCAAAACTTTGCCACTCTTTCACTTTTCACTTTTTGAAACGTTTTTTCTTAGGTCCCATTATATCGCCACCTTATTTTTCAAATCGGTTTCTCTTCTTTTTCTCTCTTTCTGAATTTGATTGCTTTTAAAGAACTTTAACATGATAATAAATATCCCAATGTAAACAAAGGACAGATTACTGTGATAAACTTTTGAGTGTGAAAATTCCAATAAACTTTCTAACTATTTTCTAAAAGGAGAAATTTTCTGTTCAAATATTTTGGCTACAAACTTTGTACACTGATCGTAAGAGCACATTTTCTGTTGGATAAAAATGTGAAAACAGCATTATCATATCATTATAACCTGTAGTCTACCTCTTCGTGTTCCTTCTCTCGTTTCTGCAAAGTGGGTTAATCCAATGTGTTCAATGAGTCAAATGTTTAATATTCGTTCAACTTTGTTGTCTTACATTACAGAGTAGCTTCATTCACTCTTTAGTAATGAGTTAATTGTCTACACTGGACAGTTAGAGAACACATTCACTGCAGCCACAGTCATGGCACAGACAATCAAGTCTCAGAGTGAAAGTGTGTATCAAGGAAACACACTGGATGAAACGATGAATTTGGGACATTCAGTCGATGCTATTGAATTAAAAGAAAGGAGGTGCTCGAATGACGAGATAGAAGCTTCTCAAAGGGAAGAAAAATCCAGTGCTACGTTTCAAGACACTTCCAGTGCCCATGGTGCTGACATATTACAAAATGGCTCACACACCATTGTACCACAAAACGAGCATGCACTGTATGTAGACACGTATCAACCAAAATCGCAACACATAGATGATGACAATCATCACCTTGACATTGAGTACTCTGACATGCATTGCATAGACAAATCAGGCAGTGTAAACATTCAGAATACAATTTACCCTTTAGACCAACCCAAATCTGATTCGAAAGAACCCACTGACTCAGATTTGAAGCACGTCAACATTAAAGAGACAACAGATGGAGATATTCCCCTTAAAACAAAAGATATAGATTGTGTTAATCAGTTCAATGCAGAACTTTCGAGTGAGCAAGATTTCAATGCTAAACAAGCTATTGATATAACAAAAGGCAAAGACACGCATAGCCAACACTATAGCCAGAATACACCTAGCACTGGGGCACATCAAGAAAAGACCACCCCTTCACAAAACACTAAAACGCCTAGATTTATATACGTGTTATCTGCTCTTGCAACTATTGGAGGATTTCTTTTCGGCTATGACATTGGTATAGTAGCCGGTTCAATGTTGTTCATTCAGCCCTATTTCAAGGTTGGTAATCATTTGTTTTTTTTAAGCGTTGATTTCTCTTTTTGTTTATTCTTATGGAGCTAGAAAGCTTGGTGTTTAAAAACATGATTTGATTATCTACCAGTTGTCAACGTTTTGGCAAGAAGCTACTGTCAGTGGTACTATTGCGGCTGCTGCAGTGGCTGCCCTTCTTTCTGGCTGGCTGACGGACAAGATTGGAAGAAAACTGACCATTATGACATCAGGGGTCGTGTTTACCGCAGGAGGTGTTCTAATGGGGGCTGCAACGACTAAAGAGATTCTGTTGGTGGGTCGCATTGTAGCTGGCCTAGGCGTAGGTACGTTTTATAAACTTTTTGACCAGAATAAATACAAATGACATAGACATGTGGTGCACAACCTATGGGCTGCGGGCACATCCGGCTCGTGACACTGTCCTGTTCCTTTGCACTTTTGTCCATGGTTGAGAGATCGAGTGTACTTTCTATTGTACTCTGTTATTTTTGTGGCAAAAAAACTTTTGGTTCCTGGCAGAGAAATAAATATGCAACAATGATATGGACTGTTCAAAATGGCAGGACACACACACACACACACATATATATATATATATATGTGTATTATATTTATATGTATTTATATATATATATATATATATATATATATATGTATTTATATATATATATATTTATATGTATTTATATATATATATATATAAATATATATAAATATATATATATATATATATTTATATGTATTTATATATATATATATATATGTGTGTGTGTGTGTTTGGAGTTCTTTCCCTTAAATAAGCTTTTTTTTTTTTTTTATTTCTCATATTTTGCTTGCTTGTTTTATATTGCTTTAGGTTTGGCTTCGGTTGTCGTTCCTGTGTATGTGGCGGAATCTTCTCCAGTCAGCGAACGAGGTCGCTTGGTTTCGCTGCATCAGCTGTTGATCAACACAGGGATCCTAGTCAGTAGTGTTCTCGCTGGAGGTTTTTCTTATGTGGTACCAGAAGGATGGAGGTAACAGGATCGTGGAACAATGTTGATGAGTGACTAATGTTAAAGTAGGTTATAGATGTAGTTTTTACAGGATTTAGAAATAAGCTTGTCTTTGAGCTTTGTTGTGTTCCTTGGTGTACACTGCAATGTTGCTCTCTCGAATGATTCGAATAGCTCGGGCTAGTTAGCACAAACTATGTGTTTCATTTGTAGGTATCTGTGACGTTGAATAATCAAATGTGAGTCAATCGATTTGAATCAGACTTAGACTTACCCATGCCGAGTTGTCTCCAAAGAAATAGGTCCTCCAGGACATTTTCAGCCTCTTCTCACGGGTTCTATTTAAAGCGAATTATCACAAATTTGAAACGCAATGAATTGATTGCACTTTCTGAATAGACTGATTTAAACATACGGTTTTGAATACATTAATAGACAGTGAATTAAACACGCGGATTTTAAAACATGAATATAAATAGACGGATTAAAACACACTGAAATTAGCACCTTGATTTGAATACATTGATTTAACACATTGATTTAGAAAAAAATAATTTGAACACCATGATATAAATATTAACAAAATTGTTTGAACACTTTGACTTGATCACACTGATTTAAACACACAATGAGACAATTGATGGACCAAGATTTTCCTTCAGATTATCATTAATTGAATGCAAAGACAGCGTTGTCAGAAGACCAAACGGCTAAACTTGAAGAAGTGGATCAAACAATTACTAGCCAGGGAACTTTTTTTTGTGTGTGCATATTGCCACTGCCCCTACACATGTTTTGGCCTTTTCTATCTATGTATTCATCAATGACACTACGTAATGTAAGTCTATACTTTAATTTTGTTCAGATCCCTTTAGTTCTATTAGGAAGAATTATTCCTTCCACACATGTTATATATTTCCAGGTATATGTTAGGTCTGGCGGCCGTGCCTGGAACACTTCAGTTTATCGGCTTCATTTTCATGCCGGAATCCCCTCGTTGGCTTGTAAGCAGAGAACGCATTGACCAAGCCCGAGAAGTTCTGACCAGGATGAGAGGACACCAGGACGTGGAGGAGGAGTTACAGGACATCATTCACACTGTTCAGGGAGCTAACAAGGACACTGCAGGTCTGATTCCTTCAGCTCTGCTATGTTTTTTTTATACATATGTACATATTTTTATTTTTTCAAATTGTATATACATTTTTAATTGAATATATTTAAGAAACTATTTTTTTGGTGCACATTTAAATAATTTGACCTCAAAAATAAGATCTCATGTAAAAGGAAAATAAACCTTTTCATATTAGAGCAAAGAGCCAGAATGATGTAGAGAGAAACGTAGAGACAGATAGAGAGATGAAAAACCAGAAAGATAGAAAGAGAAACAGATATATATATATATATATATATATATATATATATATATATATATATATATATATATATATATATATATATATAAAGAGAGAGAGAGAGAGGGAGAGAGAACCAGAGAGATAGAGAGTAAAACAGAGAGAGAGAGAGAGAACCAGAAAGAAATAGAGAAACAGAGAGAGAAACAGATAGAGAGAGATAGAGAGTAAAACAGAGAGAGAGAGAGAACCAGAAAGAAATAGAGAAACAGAGAGAGAGAAACAGAGGGAGAGAGAGAGAGAGTAAAACAGAGAGAGAGAGAGAACCAGAAAGAAATAGAGAAACAGAGAGAGAGAAACAGAAAGAGAGAGAGAGAGAGAGAGAAACAGAGGGATAAAGAGAGAGAGAGAAACAGAGGGATAAAAAGAGAGAGAGAGAAACAGAGAGAGAGAATAAAAGAGTGTGAGATGAAATACACAAAATCTTAATTTTTCCTTTTTTTCATTAATGAATATTTTTTTTTCTTGCTTTCCTAAAATTGATTTGGTTGAGTTCAATTTTAAACTTTTCATTCACAAAATTGCATATAATGCATTTTCTCAGCTGGTTTCCAGCACTGGATCAAGATATTTTCAACTCCCCATGTCAGGAGAGCTCTACTAGTTGGATGTTGTCTTTTGTTCTTCCAACAATGGTGTGGCATCAATACAGTCATGTAAGCCTGTTGTATAGAAAAAAATAATTCTGCTATCTATTCATTATAAATACTGTTAACTATTACTCCTCCTGCTCAGTACGATTGGACTCTACGATTTTGTTTGGTAATTTGATCCTTGTCATGTGATTTGAAAATATGTATGGTCCTTTAGGCAAAAATTGGCAAATGGCTCTTCCTGTGAATTTGCATTTATACTCAATGTATGTGTCTTGAGAGGGGAGGTAATCTTTTCCTTTAGGAGATCAATCAATGATACACGCACGTACATAAATTGGGCTTTTTAAATCAAAGAGGCTGCAGAGTTTTCACCCTTTTCCCTACGATTTAGGGCTCGTCCATTATGCTTGCTCTCCATGTGGGTTTATTCTGTGTTTTTTTTTCTCCCAACTGTAGATGTCAATCTTAAAGCGCTGCGTGTCGCGCTTACATACTGAAGTGTAACAAAAGAGTAAATCACCTGTAGTTCTCCTGCTTTCTATTAGATCACCATACTGTGAAAGTCAGCCTGTTGCTAAATACTTGGTCTATACACTAGAATTGGATGTATGGACTTTAACAAAAAAGACTCAAGCTTATGTTCGATCCTTCTTTCTTATGTCTATTCAAACTTACATAACATAATACTTAATGATACAAACACTATTCTAATTTTGTTTAATTAGCCAACTCTTTTTTTTTTTGAAGAGCTTTATGCTGTTCTTCAATTACTTTTTAGATGAACTAAAAATAATACGTAGTAAAAAGTTTTAGTTACCACTAGACTTTTCTCTTAAGGCTGTATACATTATTACCACTAATCTCTAAAGTCTGTATTCCTTATTACCACTAGACTTACCTCTAAAGTATGCATACATTATTACCATTAGACGAATCTCTTAAGTCTGTATTCATTATTACCACTAGACTTACCTCTCAAGTCTGCATACATTATTACCACTAGACTTACCTCTCAAGTCTGCATACATTATTACCACTAGACGTATCTCTAAAGTCTGTATACATTATTACCACTAGACGTATCTCTAAAGTCTGTATACATTATTACCACTAGACGTATCTCTAAAGTCTGTATACATTATTACCACTAGACGTATCTCTAAAGTCTGTATACATTATTACCACTAGACGTATCTCTAAAGTATGCATTCATTACTACCACTAGACGTATCTCTAAAGTCTGTATACATTACTACCACTAGACGTATCTCTAAAGTATGCATACATTACTACCACTAGACGTATCTCTAAAGTATGCATACATTACTACCACTAGACGTATCTCTAAAGTCTGTATACATTACTACCACTAGACGTATCTCTAAAGTCTGTATACATTACTACCACTAGACGTATCTCTAAAGTATGTATACATTATTACCACTAGACGTATCTCTAAAGTATGTATACATTATTACCACTAGACGTATCTCTAAAGTCTGTATATATTATTACCACTAGACTTATTTCTCAAGTCTCTTTAAACTATATGAACAACGTTTTTTAAAAGCATTAGTAACAATTTATTTAGGAATAGACAATTGTTATAATAATTTAAATTTCATTATCATTATCTGTTGTTTTTTTTAATGAATTTTTTTCCAATTTTCTTCTCCAGATATTACAGTGGGACAGTCTTAAAAATGGCCGGATTTCCTGTAAAATATGCCGTCTGGCTAGTGACTGTACCTAACCTTATCAATTTTCTTTCATCTCTGATTGGAATATATTTGGTAGAGAGAATCGGTAGACGACCACTTCTCATAGTGAGCCTTGCTGGTAGAGTTTTACTTTGTAACACTTTTTAACAATATTTGAATGTTACAGTTTGTTACAAGTCTGGCTACTACTAGTTCAAATCGACTGACGCCATTAGAGTTCAATATGATTAGATGATTATTCATGACAAATGCAGAACATGCAAGACGTCTGCCGAACAATAAGACGAATGTCAATATTCAGGATATTGATTCCAACCTCATGAAACTGTGCAATAAGAGATGAGCAATAGGATGCTATTGTGATAGATACAAGAAAAAGAAAAAAGTTTGTTTTTATATGAGTATTGAGTTTAGTATTAATGGAGCAGTCCTTGACACTATTAACTACTTTGCATTGTATTTCCTAATGAGTTAATCTTTTTAACGTTAAGAGTGGCGTGCGCAGTTCAAAGTTCCCATCTTTAGTAAGAGTATAAAGTTAAGTTAATGAGATACACCTGAACTGATCTATTTAATTAAAAAGTAATTAAGTGTTCTAGCGAAGGTAAAAGACAGGTGAATGGAGAAAGACGATCGACAAATCTTGTGTGGTGCCCCAACGGTCCAACAGACTAAGAGATAAGGTGAAGTGTATGAAGCGAAACAGAAACTTGAAAGAAACTGAACTATAAAGAAGCAAAAACTCGTTATCCAGATCTTATGTGACATTATCAAACTAAAGAATCAGACAAATATACTAGACATTCAGCAGCTTCCACCAATGTTCTGTATGTTTCTGATGTTCCCTCAGGATTGAAGATTCTTGTATCTGAACCCACACTTTCATAGAACGGCAGGGAATGGCGGTGGCAGGGTTAGAACCCTGGACCATCAAAACCACAGTCAGAGCAGATTACAAGCGACCACCCTTCTATCCCCGCCTCCCTGCATAACCATCTAAAAAAAAATACAATCCAGAGATCCGTAGCAAGGTCAGACTGGCTGTCGAAATCGGCCCTTGCATTACCAAAGATTCGGCCCACAAATTGCGTTCCATATAGTTGATATCTAATTGTATGGCTTGAAGACAAGCCTTATTATTATTCATCGCATCATATGTAAACTTTGATAAGGTATTGAGAACTGAACGCATGCATTCGTGGGTTTGCTTAGCGTATTGTTTCCTATTTCTTCAACTAAGACTGGTAGGCAATGTGAACTACAGCAAACTTATTATGAATCGAATACTTTATTATAATAACTGTAAATTCACACTTTCATAGATTTTTACAGAAAGTGAGGCCTTATGTTTTTTGTAAACTGATTTTGTTTATTAAAAATCAAAGCTCATCAGAAGTACATAATGTAATAAATTATATTATTATGGAAGAAAGCTCAAAATCGGCTTGACTTAAATAATGATAAACTGTAGTATAACTAGACGAATAAACATTTGTACTGGCACTATGCATGTAAATATTTTATCACGCTAAACATATTTATAGAATAGCTATCTCACTAGTTTTACCAGTTTTTAATGAACATAAAATACTTCATAATCTTTTGTGACTCAACGTAGTTTGACTTTCTGTTTAGGTACTATCGTTGGACTAGTCATTTTGGCCATAGGATTTCAGATCAATACATTGAATGCTGCAAGCTTAAACGGTACTCTTGTAGAGAGAGACGTTAATGGTTCAATCGTAGTCGATTGTATTAGTAAGTATAGGTAAGTGAATTGCATTCTTGTAAAATAGTGATGGCCAATCTCTTTTTCAGAGAAAAAAAAGGGAGGGGGTCACATACATTACATGTGTGTTACGGGCTGATACATGTGTGTTATGGGCTGATACATGTGTGAGATGGGCTGATACATGTGTGTAATGGGCTGATACACCACGTACTCTTTTTTTTATGCTTCCATACATCTAAGAAACAGCAGATGGTATGAGGTGATAATAATTGTGTGATCGATTGTGAAGAATTCTTTTCATTCTGTCCATGCATGTTAGCTATTAGTTCATCTTTACGCAGCCTTAAGTTCTGTTACTTCTCAGAGCAGGGCCGACATCCGATTGGTGGGGGCCGTGCACAGGACTCAAATCAATTTTAAATAAATAATGTAATTTTATTTTTTATCTGTTTTTTTTTTCTTTTTCATTTGGGGGTCACCAAACTCACTTTGCCTATGTCCTCCGATTATCTAAGGCCGGCCCTGCTCAGCGCTCTAGTCAGATTTAGCCTGTTGCTCGACTAGAATATATTCTAATTCTTTTAATCAACAAACAAAATTTAAATTAGCTTTTCATTTTATTACGAACTTTAAAATTACATTTGATTATCTTTTTTTTTTCTTCTTTGAAGAACTTGCTTAGATTGTGTGAGAGACAACTCTTGCGGCTACTGTTACACTGACAAAAATGACGGTACATGTCTCCCTTCGTTCGACGAAGAACGATCTTCAGTAGGACGTTGCAATGCATCCGCTAGTACTGAGACTTACTACAAGTGGTCGCTGGAGTACTGTCCTAGTGACTACACATGGATAGCTCTGCTAGGGATGGCTGTTTTTGTCTTCGCCTTTGCCCCTGGTCAGTAATATCGGTTTTGTATCGGCCCTATCTTTATTACTAAAACAAATATCTTAGTTAAAAAAATGTATGTCAGCTTTTTAAAATGAGGACTTTTATCATTTTGAGAAAATCTTGTAAGAAATAATTAACTTTAGATTGAACATTTGGGCACTTGGAAAAAAATGTCCACCATTTTAACACAATAAGCCTCAAGATCATCGAGAGGCCTAATGAGTGTCTGTATTCTGCGTATTTCAGCATCGTGGCATTGCATCTCACATCAACCATAAAGTTTTGAGCATAAGCTTGTTATCATAATCGGCAGCTTATTGTTTTAACGTATTCAAATCTCCAACAATGTGCTTCTGGATAAAGACAACAGGATAGCCATTTCATGGTTGCAGAAAAGAGTGCCGGACAATAACTTGCTGACTCCCAATATCAAATTCTACTTTACGGTACCGAAACATGGTCAACCTACTTTTGGCAGGCATAAAAAGCTGAATGTCTTCCATCTCCGATGCAAAAGGCGGATTTTTAAAATAAGGTGGCAAGATAAGATAATCAATGAGCAAGGGCTGCGAAGAGCAGGGTGCCAGGACATACACACTTTTATCAGGTCAGACGCCAGGCTGGCTTGGTCATCTTTCCAGAATGCCATTAGGTCGGCTCCCACAAGACTATCAGTTCGGTGATCTAATAGAAGGCCAGGAAGCCGCTGGTCGCGACATAAAGCTCTTCAAAATCGTCACTAACAGTTTGGAAAAAAAGTGGCACTGGAGAGATCCTCATGAAGAGCAAGCATAAAGGAAGTGTCCTGAATTGCAGATTGCATATACACCAGAAGTAGAGAAAAGGGTGAAAGTGTAACAGGGCCTGGGGATTACAGATGCCCACTCTGTGACTAGCTCTGTATCAAGGATTGGCCTCTAGAATCATGTGAGAAGCTGCAAAGGGAAAAGATCGTCTCTCGAGATGTAAAATGTCACAGACAGTATCTCTCTCTCTACACAAACATCTTTGGAGAGTCAGGGAGTTTGTTTTCGCTAGAAAAATATTGAACGAGAATCACGATCAAACTTTATCAACAAGTTTCTACCTAGTCGCTTCATTACTGGGCAAGTTTGACAATGATCAACGTCTCCAATAGTTCCTTCAGGAGAACTCCTGAGTGTTCGTCAAAATAAAATGTTAACGCTTATATTTAGTCTGATCTTGGTATCTTCTAAGTCCACGACATATTCGTACACTATTTTTTTAAACGCACACATTGAACCTAATCAATAAGTTATTGTTATTGAACAATGTGAACATTCTATATGGATTCTATATGGATCCTGCAGGCTTGGGTCCGATGCCGTGGACAATCACCTCAGAGATCTACCCGTTGTGGGCGAGAAGCACGTGCAACTCACTCAGCGCGTGCACAGCCTGGGTGTGCAACCTGGTCATCTCATTCACATTTCTGACCATGACTGACCACATAACAATTCACGGTAAGCATCATAGAACATCCTCGTTATATCTCTTTACCGGTTCTAATAACATATGCTTGAGTTAAACACAAACGCATGGTGCTTTTATTGCCCATGATATTGGTAACAATAACGGAAGAGACTCAAACATTTGAGTGAAATGGTAAAATGCATCAAAATAGTCAAATCCTAACACTTAGCTTTTTTAAAAAAATCTTGTATAAACGACGTAGACATTCAGAGATTTTGGATTTTGTTAGGGGTACATATCTAGGTTTGTAATATCATTGATGTTATGTGTGTATAATAAAAAGGTACCGTCTTCAGGTCTGAAAATTAAGTTTAAACGAAGTTATTTACGAGACTAAATAACCCTGTATATTTTGTCAGTCAGCGCTGGTATAGTGTTCCAGTGAAATCGTTGGGAGTAACCATATCATGCTTGTTGACACCGTCATAGCTCATTGAAGAAGGCGAGGGTGTAAAGATTCCTTTCAGAATCAAAGATTTAGATTTCATGCCAACTAAACTTCATGTATTTCTTAATCAAACTGTTATATATATCAACTTACGGTCAGGACGAATATCCAGCAATCTTTGCTTAAATGTTCTACTGGTCACAGTTATCTTTTAAGTTCTAAAACTCCAACGAATATTTGCATTTTCAGCTAATAGTCGATATTTTTTTGGTAAACTATGTCAACATTTCCTTGTCCCATATGCTAGAACAAATGTGTACAAATACTCCTTCTTCCCTAGTGCTATTTGAGCATGGCTGAGTCAGCCAGGAAATCTAATGAATTGGCAGAATGAAAGTCACTGATTAATATGCATGACTAGATTGACCTAAGAACACATGTAGGACTTAATCATATTCTTTTTTGAAGCAACGTCTGTATTCTATAAGATCATATAAATTAAACTAATAGTAATCAACTCTTTTGTTCTACTTTTTACCAAGTCAATATCTGTAGACCTTGCCTTTATGAGTGCTCTCGGAAGGCACTGATATAAATAATGTCTGCTGATAAACAAAACGATAAATCTTTTTTAGGGCAACAAACTTATATGGCATTGGATAAATATTGAGACACTAAAAATTCATTACATGATTGAATCAAAATAACTCATTCGATTTCATTTAATATAAGAGAAGTATTTGAAAAGTATTTTTATATTACTATTGTTTTCCTCAGGAACATTTTGGTTGTTTGCAGCCATAACGTTAGTCGGCGTTATATTCATGGTCATCTTGTTGCCAGAGACAAAAAATAAGACTCTAGAAGAGGTGGAACAGCTTTTTATGACGCCGCGACAAAAAGGCAAAGAAGGGAATCTAACAACATCTTTATGAAGAAATTAAGTCAAATTTTTTTTTTGTATTGAGATGGCCATCTACAAAATGCAACAACATTTGAAAATGCGATAGAAGCTCTAAAATTGTAAAGAAGAAAGTGTCAAGGTCAATGTTGTTTTAATTGTCTAAGCAATAAAACAAATAATAAATAGCATGTTTGCATTTTGAGAACAACAGTATTTCATTTTTTAGAACTAATAAAAAAGCAGGAATCTTTGTAATAGAAGATTCTGGTTCTTTCCTGTCTATTGGATAAACAAATTTGAGAGAATATATATATACATGTATACAGGGGATGACAGGTTATACTTTTCAAGCATTATATTAAGTCTACTTTTGTGAATTCATTATAAAAAAAATAGTATGTGTTAATTGTGTGTATTTTGTCATTTCAGGATTTTTTTTTTACAAAGCTATTATCAACTCACTCTGTCAGTCTATCAATCAGATAAAAAGTTGGTTCACGTTATTTCTACCACACCCAATCTCGGATCAAGCTAAAATTTTGCACAATTCTTTCTTTTACCTGACAAAACAAGAATCAATAATAAAAAAACCCAATTAGTTAATTAACTATAGGTAATTAATTATTTGTTTGGTATCTCGAACAAGGGAAATAAATTACACTTGACTGAAGTGTATAAGGTATAAGTTGAATGCTTTGAGAGAATGGTTTGAAACTAACAATAGATAACTTACAACGTTCTATTTTCATAAGGTCATTCCTAGCACAGCGAGTTCTATTCTAACCTGAGGAGACTTTAGCTCTCGAGATCAAATTCAGGTCATTCACCTTTTGTTTTAAATGAATGCATTAAAAAAGCGATCACCTAGATACCCTTCTTCTGTCTCCCCCACCCATATTTAACTGGTCCAGGCCCAGTGATAGGATCAAAGTGCATTGAAAAGCTAAAAGCATGAAATTGCGCTAAAAAAAACAATTGGTGAAAATATTTCTAATTGCACAGCCTTATTATTGTTAGTCTAAATCTATTTTAAAAAATTGACTACATGACTGGTCCAAACTAATTGATACAACTACACTTAATAGAAGCATTTTTAAAAAAGTATTTTGTATAATGTTTTTCTTGTTCGATAGGCCAAGCTGCGGCTAGCTGCCTATTACTTTCTATGGACCAAGTGACAAATTAACTGAATAATTAACACATAACTCTTCATGTAAAAAAAGTATAATCTAAAATAATTTTAAATAGGTTTCATAATAACAGCTACTTTGTATGTTAGCTTTTGTTGAAATAAGAAAATGTGAACAAAAAACAAAAATGCCACTAAATGTAGAGATTTCCCTGGATGTCAGTAAAAGGTTCAAGATTTCCCTGGATGTCAGTAAAAGGTTCAAGATTTTCCTGAATGTCAGTAAAAGGCTGGAGATGTCTCTGGATGTGGAAGGTCAGCCTTTGGAAGTCTGTCCCCCTGCCACGGTCTGTAAATATAATTATGCTTAAAATTAACAATCACCTAAATAAAAAAAAAATTAGTGGATGTCATCTGAATAACACTAAAAATGTACTCGGATATGTTGAGTCGAAAATTGATCCATCTATAAAGATGAACATGTTGGCTTTGGAATAAAATTTCATGCATTTTTCTCAATTACAATGTAATTATGTAATAAGGTGAACATTTAAAAAAAATCAGGCTTCTAAAAATGTATATTTCTGTGGTACTAAAGAAAAGGCCTATTGTAAACCAGTTAATGCAAAAGAAAACATACAATCCATAGGCACTAACTGGGAAGAGACTATGGAAATCGCCTATGACCGATCTGTCTGGAGAGAGCTCACCGCCCCAAGCGCCAAATGGATCGGAAGGACTAGAAGCCATTAGAAGCTAGTTAATTACCTGTAGTACATTCTTGGTGCTGTCTTGACGTTAACACTTTGAAAGACCTGTAGGATAGTCAATAGATTAAAATGGTATATACTAATTTAGTAAGAAAAACAACAAATAACCTATTCCTAGTGTGACGAACCGTTTTAGCTCACTCAAGATATCACTCAGGTCTAAGCATTTAATTAATTTGTTTGCACGCTAGTAATCATCAATTTTACTAATTTAGCGATCAAGCGCTAAAAACACAGCCACCACCCCTCCAATCCAACCCCACCCCTTTGGCAACGATGTCACATTTTACTATCCCCACCTTGACACGCGCCACACTAGACTCTTGACAAGAGTACACTCCCTCCATCTCCCAAACATCCGTTGACCCCCCTCCCCTTTTTGGGAACGGCTGGTCACTTCAAAGTGCCCATTCAACTCAACGCCTCGGGAAACGCTGTTCGTCTAGCACTAGCTATTATCAAGGTATAACCTCCCTTGATTTGGCCGAGCTCTGATAATCTCCCCTTGATATCCACCTGACCACCTGGGCTGATTTCCTAGACTTTCAACTCGCGCCTTCGCGCGGTGTCTATCTCCCGGAAACGCCGTCACGGTCAAGCGGGGATACCTTTGTCAAAAGATGCCAGATAGTCTAAACCACCTTTGCACTTATCTCCAGCCACCCCCCCCCCCTCTCGACGTGTATATGGACGAAACTTCATCGTCCGATCTCATTCTCGCTGGAGAGCTGACAGGGAGCACATCTATCTCTTGCTTGAGCTCTGGACTATTTTCATTCCCTTATTTCACTTTGGATTGGTGGTATGTATCTTAGTAAAGTGCTTGAGAACCATTTTACTTAGTAATGTATATATATATATAGTTGTGCATTTATTACTACATTATTTGTGTACATATTTGTGCATTCTTATCATGGATAATGTAAGTAGATTACTGTATACTTATATTTTATATTATGACTTTTGTGGCTAAATGTTCAAACCAGCTGGACTAGAGTTTATTAACAATTCTTACCAGATGTATTTAGCTCTTTAACTATTATTAATTTATCTCTGATATTTTAACGCTCAGCACGAGCTTTCAATATAATATCATGGATTAATTCCTTGGCAGGGAATTACCAAAACATTTCTGTAAACATGTCTTATTACTGAGTATGTATTTACTTATGCTCAATGTTTACTTATGTGAGAGCATGGGCGAGTATCAGACGTTGATCTCCCCTTCCCCTTTCATCTCATTTATCTAAGCGATGTATGTACTTGCTATTCACCCTGACTGGTGAACATCACTTGTATTACTTTATCATATATCACTTATTACTGTTTGTTATTTCCCTTTATGGGAGTCCCCCATTATTATTGTTATCCCCCTTGATGGTACATATTTATTTGTTAGTTCCCTTTGATATTTATGAAATTAGCTTATAGTTTCTCTACATTAGTCTGAAGATGTCCTTCACGGAAAGGCATCTACCTCCCAGTGTTATCATTATGGCTCAACCGACGTACACATCATATCGTTGCAGCTTTTATCCATAGGCAACATCCGCCTGAAATCTTTGCAACCTAAAGCTGATACCAGATTTGTTGGCACCAGATCTGAAGACATCAGTCCTACTCATCCTTCAAGAGTCCAAGTAACAACGCTAGCCATAGACTCATCACTGGTTTAACTGAATGGTAAACGCAGCTTAGCTCTGAAACCATACAACGTTGGACTGCTACCGGAGCCTGGATCCACTACGCCAGCCCACCAGCAGACAGCATCAGTACCAGCCACACCCGTCTCATCAGTGCAGCACCGGACCAAAAGCTAAGCAACAAGCCTAATGACACTCAGACCACTTGGTTCTCAAATCTAGTGATGATAGTCTCCTATTTATGTAAATACGCTAGATCCCATACTAGCAACTGTACAGCATTTCACCTTTCATCATCTTATTTTGTATAATAAACTGTACATAAGTTTACATCATAGTATTTGTTGCCTGCATTATAACGCTGTGCTGGTAGATATTATGTGCAGGTGTGGGTTCTCAAACCATAAAAATCCCCTAGACACTCAAAACGGCCAAATTTTAATCCAACTTGTCACACCTAGTCAGACTGAGACAAGAACCTTAAATTGTTTAAGACACAAGAAATTCTAGGCGCATCTTTTGTCCAGAGTAACAGAAATATTTTAAAATTGACAGGTGACTATGGAGGCGCGATGGCTGAGTGGTAAAGCGCTTGGCTTCCGAAGCAAGGAGTAAAGGTTTCGAAGACTTGCATTGTTTATTTCCGGATTTTTAGGGCGCCTCTGAGCCCATCTAGCTCTAAAGGTAAAAGTAAAGTCGGTTAGTCGTTGTGCTGGCCACAAGACACCCTCGTTACACAGATGACGTTTAACTGTACTTTTTACTTAATACTCTAATATTTATTTCCCCTTTAATAGATATCAAACAAAATTAATGAACTAATAATACTTAGTAGGGTGAATTGTTATTGATCTATCATTTGTTAGGAGCGATGATTAATTGTGCAAAGTTTAAATTTAATCCGAGAACTTGAAGTAACTGGAAGAAATGATTTGTGCAAAATTTAAACATAATCCGAGAACTTGAAGTAACTGGAAGAAATGATTTGTGCAAAATTTAAACTTTGTACCAGATAGACGGAATAAGTTGATATAGACTTTGTAACAAAAAGTTGTCAAGTGCATATGATAACATCTCTCAAATGCCAAGATTATTGACTTAAAAATATAAAACCGAGAGTATTTCCTCTAAACCTTAGAGTCTCTCACCATAAGCAGCTTGACATTCAGAGCTTTGGAAATGTGGCATCCATTAAAATGGACGTTGTATAACAAGATAAAATAAAAACAAAGCTATGTCACAATAAGGGAGTCATTGATGGTAAGTTTATTTTAAATATCAAAATACTATAATTCCAAAACAAAAAATTTGATGATTTTTAAAATATTTTTTTTTAGTTTAGAAAAACTATATTTACGAGTCGCAAAGCCATTTTGAAGCATTGTAAAACTAGGGATATGAAATTATAATTCTAAAACTTATATCCTCGAGATCATAAATGATTGTATGTTTTATTTAGAACGAAATAATGCTAAAATAAAACAAGGGATTTTAAATACTGCAATGTGAAAAATGTCCATTCTAACGACGCTACGCTATACTATAGTAAAGAGTGTTAAACAAAGAGATTAGATTGATGACCTTACCGGAATACTATAGGAGGTCGGCGTCTCGAAACTGAACTTGGAATGACTAGACCTTGATGTACACGTCCTGTAGGATGACGCACTTCCTGTAGATCTTGCTGAGCTGCGTTTTGAGGTTTTTATATACTGCCGTCTTCTGACGTCATTCTTTAGGCGCTCTATGGAGATATTGGATATTAGAACGTTTAAATGTGACGCACAACAAGTTATGGATACGTGTATGTAATATACTTTTTGCCCAATTAATAAGCACATAAGCACTGGTCTATATATAACTGGAAAACGTTTGTATACTGGTCTAGCACCAGTTGCATAATGTAGCCTATTCAACAAAGTTACAAGGATGTGGATTGATTTCATTTTTTTTTTCTCAATCTCTCTCTCTCTCTCTCTGAAAGAAACGCTAATGAGAAAGAGAGACTAGACACTGGATTAAGATCTCAAGGCAGCGATACTTGATTTAAGCAATAATTTAGAGAAGGATTGTTTTAATATATTCCAAAACATTTCACGGACACAATATAAATACTATATATCAACAGGGCTACCCTCAGGTAACTGGATGCTCTAGGTTTAGTGAATTCGGTGGCATCTAATGAAATAGAAAAATTCACTATGCATTAAAAAACATTCCTGTATCTAAACTTAAATAAACAAATAGGTTAAATTTCATTTAGCACAATTTTCGTAGCGTTCAATCAGTGTTCCGTAAACTTCTTAATCATATTTATACAGATGTCATAAACCAATTTTTCAGCTCAATCCATGCGCCACTAGCACGAACTGTGCTTCATGGACTACTCATGATCATCAGACTAGAAATAACAAGTAGATCTAAACATTTGTAAACAAATCTTCAATGATAGTAGAGACTTAGAGATAATCTAGTGAGATCTGATCCACGTTTTGTAATTTTTTTTAAAAAAGGCCCTAGGCGGCTGCCTAGTTTGCCTATGATAAGGTCGGCCCTGATATAAATGAAGCAACTGGCACATTGAATGATTCAATGAATCTCAGAATTGAAAATTGTTAACGCTTAAAGGGTATTGTCATGAGTTACTCCAAAGCAAGATACCAGTTGGTAGCGGGAAAGACTTATTAGAAAAGTGAAATTCTTCATAAAAAAAATAAATTGGTCTTATTTCTAACATTGGTAAGAGAAAAGACTAATATCATAGAGTTGTACAATAGTTCGCATTTTTGTTCCAACTAAAACATTGTCACTTAACATAAATTTCACTAAATTATAGATGTAAATGCTATAGCTTTGATTTTTTTCAGATTACATTTTGGAAAAAAATGTTTAAAAGTTTTTTGCATATTTAGAGTTTAGCTGATATGGAGTTAAAACTTTATGGTTAGTACACATTAAAAATGTAATCAGAGCATTTTATGTTATTTATAAACTACAAATGTCACCTAAAAATTCTTGAGCAGTCTGCGGTCTGACAACATTCCTCCTTAAAGATTCTCCGTAATCTCTGCGACGTTTAGCCGCCAGTACGTTGTCGCCTGGAGCTACTGTACCACAACGAAAAGGATCTACAGAAGATTTGGTGGCAGGGTCAGCTGAAGAAGACCGTCGTAACTCTAGCTCTTTTACAAAAAATTTAAATAAGAATATTTTAGTGTGAATGCACATATTAGAGCCTGGAAATATCAAGTAGCTTCAATGCCTACTTTTACATGTTTTGTTACTCTATATTTCTCAGGATATTTGGACGAAACCGAGATACAAATAGAATGCATTGATGGCATAGATATTTGTGAAACTTAAAATTGTAGAAATACTGTTTACCAAATGAAATAAATAATTGGACAAAAGAATTGATTTACAGAAATAAAAGGAAAAAATATTTCTATTATTTATTTTAAATATTATTATTATTAAAAAAAAAAGAACTAACATTCCTTCTCTTCAAAATTCATAGTAGTCTTTAAACAGTGTCCATTGAGGAATTTCCTGATAATGTGAGCTAAATTTGTATGAATATTAGGTTGTGTAAAGAAAGTATTACCCCGATAACAAATTACAGGGAGTAACTATTTCCCTAATTATATGTTGCAAACAAAAAAGAGGTATTCATTTAAATAAAGATTTAATAATGTAAAGCGACCCATTATTGCATCAATGATTCATCTATTTGGTTCATCAATTAACTAATGAAAAAGATCTTCTGGTATAAAGTGAAGTGAATCCCTAATATACAACAAATGAGAAATAAATAATGTTAGATGAAGTGTTGGTCACAGTCGTTATAACACTCTGAAGACATAAACTATTTTACCTATTTGTTTTTTGCTTGGTTTGTCCGGCGTCAAATCGACCACCGTGAGCTTGTGTGGGACCATTAGTGTGTAGAGCATCCTGTGGAAATATATAGGAGAGTTACTGCTGTATAGTCTTCGGGGATATAGGATGGTGCTCGACTAAGCTTTAACGAGGTGTCAAGCTAGAGCATAGGTCACATAGGATTTTATTTCGGGGGGGGGGGGGAGAGTGGATGAACCCCGAAACCCCCCCCCCCCCCTGGCTAAGGCCATGCTGTCACGTGATGACATAATAGAATAAAATGAAATTCTTGGTTTATGAAAAATATTTTCGTCAACACGTACAACAGGCAACAAAACGTTTTACTTATTTTGTGGAGCCAGACTAGTTTTGATGATGTCTTTTGTTCCCTCATAAAATGTCAGATTTCTTTTTTCAAGAAGTGAAACAAGTAAAAAAAAAATACTTAAAAAACAAATACAACAAAGTTTATAGTAAGCTTACTTGTATTAATTAGTTTGGATAAGTCATGAAATTTAATTTGTAATAGATCTAGACTAACAATATAAAAGCATTTAAAAATAAAAAATGGAGGAACGTCATGCATTCAAACTTATGGCTTAAGCCTTCTCGGGCTTCTCAAGCCTACACGGTAACCACGCTGCTAGTGGGGAGCTTATAGAAGATTGTATAGTTATCTATAGTTTCTATAGTCACGACTAATTTTTAGGTATGTGTTCACTATGACTCAGACGACGACCTATAAAGGCCTTATACCACTATTTCAGTCAATTACAATTTCTTTCTTTTGTTTGAGAAACCAAACAAAATAAGTTATTATCAATAGTTAATTAACCAATTGGTTAATTTATTTTTACTGATTCTTGTGTTGTCAGGTACATGAAATAATTGTGCATAATTTCAGCTTAATCCGAGATTGGGTGTGGGAGAAATAACGTTTACAAACTTTTTACCAGACAGAGTGAGTTAATAAAAGCTTTGTAAAACAAAAAAAATTAAGGTGTAATCGAAAAAAAACAACAACATATCTTTTTTTTTTACCTATTTAAAGCTCTAATCCTACAATTGATTAGGGCCATTTTGTGGATTTAAAAAGGAATTTTAGAATCCCTGTAACTTTATACCTATTTCTTTACGCCAATAGTTATCTTGCAGATGAACATATAGCTATTTAAAACCTCTGCTAATTGTATGCTAGGTGATTGTCATATGTACCTGTCATAGAAGTCCATGGCAAATGGATGAAGAAAACTATCAACGTTATCCAACGACTGCACCTCTGGACGCCTCATAATGGACTACAGACACAAGAAACAAAGCGATGTTTAGTAAAGATGAGGATATAACATTCTCTAGGTAGATATGTCTGAAATGTTTGGCGATGCCACATCTAATTACAATTGTTTTTGTTTTTGAAATAAAAGAGTGTGTTATTTTATGCTGGACTCACTTGTTTTCCGTATCTTCTTATTAAGACGGTTGGTGATTAGGTTATTATTTTTACAAAGCTTATTCTAATTCTCACTATCATCTATCTGGTACAAAGGGGATTTAAATTTTACAATATTGAGATATAAGGCTGTAAATGTGGAGTTATTTTCGTTAGATAAACTTTTTTATTTTGCTTGTTTTTCTATTTAATTCTTTGGGTATCAAATATTTGTTCCACTCCCTGTAAGAGCTCTTCCGCTGTCTCTTTCAGAGATTATCTATTGCATTATGCGTTCATCTATGCAAGAGCAGACGACGAAAGAAAAACTTCTATAGATTCCTCTGGTGGACAACAGCTTTGTCTGCCTCAGATGTGGCAAAATATTAGGCCGAATCTGGGTTCGCATGGTCTCGTTAATTACTACTTTCATCCTTAATCATAGGATTCAAAGACAATGCCTTACTATTTATATAAAGATCATCTGTATAACGACACTTATCATTATGAGTAGTGGCGGTGCAGATAGCTGGGGGGGGGGGGAGGGAGTTACCTAAGAAATGGTGCTGCACCCCAAAGAAAATAAAACAAAAAGGAGTTTTTAGAGAATGATGGTCAATTAGTTCTTTATGTATCTCAACCCACGCGTCAATCAATTTACTTACTGGAGGGTGACACAGTGCACGCTGGACAATTTTACAGCCGGAATGTTGAGGGTTCAATTTGAGCCCATAGTCTAGGTCTTGGATAGCCTGAAATAAACGCATGTTTAAAAGTAGCTAGAACACATTTACAATATTGTTATCGTATTATTGTGACATTTTAGGTACTTTACACACATGGGCAGCATCACAAACGAAGAGATTAAACAGGATTAATACAACGACTGGAGACCAGGATGACCAGCTAATGACTGTCAAAAAACGCCAACTCAAACTTTATGGCCTTATCACAAGGCCTCACGGCTTTCTAAGACATTCTTTCAGGAACTGTACCAGGAAAAAGAAGCGCACAGAGAAAGAGATGGGATGAGAACATAAAAGAATGGATGGGCGTCATTCAAGTAGAATCTATCCAAGGCAAACGACATTAATGGAGAAAGATAACTTGTCGATCTCATACTGTGCCCCAACGGTCCGACATACAGGTCACTAAGGGGTAGCTGGAGGTGATATGGAAGAGGTATTGTTAGAATACATTATTAATAGACTTCAGAAAGTAATCTGGTAGTAATCTCAAAAAAAAAAAAGCAGATAAAATTCGACTAGAGTTAGGACAAGCTTAGACACACTAGACGTAGTGACACCAGACGCTTTTTTAAATGTATACTATCACTATAATTGTACAAATATATTACATCCACTACATTTGACAAATTTCTACACAGACTACATAAAGAAGAATAAATTCCTGACCTGCTTCTCTTCTTTCCTTGCAGTGTGGACAAGTGCTCTAACGCAGTAAACATCCTAATATTAATGACATTAAAAAAGTTATATTTGTTGTAAAGCTTTTTAATGTAGTTAATGTGAACTTGTACATGCATTTGTGTAATGTATTGGACCTACATTGATACCAAAACAAAAACAAAACAACAACAAAAAAAAAAAAAAAAGATATCAAATTATTTCATTGAAATAGTCTTACAGGATTTTTGGAATCTAACAAAGTTAAGTCCTCTATGTCTCGTAAAGCGTTAGACAGATTGCCTGTGAAAACGAACAGCAAAAGATTACACATTAATTTTGACTTGTCAATGATTACATCTGTAATGTTAATATATTGAACCAGGAGTACTAGGTGTTAATCCAGGTAAAGTTATAGATTTCTATTTCAGTTATTCACATATACATTTAGCGATTCGGTTTAAAACGTATCTTCATTTCACAAGGAGATCGTGTGCAGGTTTATAGTTTTAATTGCCATATACAGGATAAGATCTTTAATAGAAAACCAATCCTAGCTTGAATGACATTTAAAGACACTCAGCTTGTACATCTGTATGTAGTCTAGAAAAATTTACAGGCTATTAGTTTTCACTACTCTATTTAATTTATGACCAAACTCAAATTTGATTTTGCAAAATGACAAAAATAGAAAGTCTACGAGACTGAGATGAAGGAAGATCGCAAACAAGCTTTGACGACAGACAATTTTGAGAGTTTTCCTCTGCGTCATATCATGTTATAGACTAGAGCCACGACACGATTTTTTAAATTTTTTTTTGCCATTTCTATAAATATAAATCAGATCTATAGAATAACATGTTTCTAAAACGTATAATACCTGTTCATAGAAAATCATGTTCCAAGACTCCACAAAAATATGTTACCAGTATTTCAAAACTAAGCTAATTGTGTATAAAACTTATGTTACATGTTTCTACAAAAAGTTGTCTACCTGTCATGCAATGAGCAAAGGCCCTTCTTGCGTACAATGGTGTGAGCATGCAAGAGTTTGCAATACAGCCAGCCTGACAGCCGCACTAAAGTCAACAAACAAAAATATTTACTGTATAAATTGTTTGACCTAAATAGAAAAGAGCTACAGCAAAACTACTTTTTATTAGGAACTATTTATCTCTCTGGTTCTCTCTAGTAACTATTTATCTCTCTGGTTCTCTCTAGTAACTATTTATCTCTCTGGTTCTCTCTAGTAACTATTTATATCTCTGGTTCTCTCTAGTAACTATTTATCTCTCTGGTTCTCTCTAGTAACTATTTATATCTCTGGTTCTCTCTAGTAACTATTTATATCTCTGGTTCTCTCTAGTAACTATTTATATCTCTGGTTCTCTCTAGTAACTATTTATATCTCTGGTTCTCTCTAATAACTATTTATCTCTCTGGTTCTCTCTAGTAACTATTTATCTCTCTGGTTCTCTCTAGTAACTATTTATATCTCTGGTTCTCTCTAGTAACTATTTATATCTCTGGTTCTCTCTAGTAACTATTTATCTCTCTGGTTCTCTCTAGTAACTATTTATCTCTCTGGTTCTCTCTAGTAACTATTTATATCTCTGGTTCTCTCTAGTAACTATTTATATCTCTGGTTCTCTCTAATAACTATTTATATCTCTGGTTCTCCCTAGTAACTATTTTTATCTCTGGTTCTCTCTATTAACTATTTTTATCTCTGGTTCTCTCTATTCAACAAAAAAGTCTCCAAGAAACTGTTACAAGAAAGACACCTTCGGAATGGACACAGCCTTCATTGCTTGTGTGTAATGGACAATCGACTTTTTGTGCTGGTCTAGTTGTTGCAAGGCCAACCCGAGATGAAAATGACACTCGTATAGCTGGGAAGATACAAATGCTTGTTACGTAGTAGATGTAATGATTGAGTTTGAAATATATTTAGAGATGACTATATAGAGTAAATAGAGTTTGTAGTTCTGAAGGATGTGATATAGCATACAGTTCTTGTACGTCGAACTTAGAGCTTCATGGGATATTTTTATCTCTAAAAGGAATTAAACTATGATGTTTTCTTTTTTCAACCCTCTCTCTCTCTTTTCAACCCTCTCTCTTTCTTTTCAACCCTCTCTCTTTCTTTTCAACCCTCTCTCTTTCTTTCGCTCTCCCTTTTTCTCTTACTTTCTCTTTGATTAAATCTATAACAATCTTTCTGAACTATTACATCTAAATGTTTGTTTATACAAACATGAGGTCACATTTTATTTGCCACGAGTTGGTTCAACTATAGGCTGAGGGACGTAGAGATGGAGTGGTAAAACACTTGGCTTTAGAACGGGGGTGGGGGTGGGTCTTGTGTCTGTCACCCAGTGAACACCAGGACTTTTGACATTCAGGTTTTTTACCCCGTCCAGGAGTCTCGCGCAAATATGATGGGTACCTCACATTAGTTGGGAAAAGTAAAAGCTGTTTGTCGTTCGACGTGAAACCATTTTAAGCGGTTACCTTAAAAGCATGGGATCTTCACACCATCTATCCTCTAGATCGGAAGGTTTGAATGAAAGAAAAGGGTCTATGGCTATGAATTTCTTAGCTATCTGGGACGTGCTATTCCCCGCCTACCCACTGTACTGGCTACCTTACTTAGGCAAGAGCGTCTGTTGGTTGTGGCGTTGGGCACTAAAGACCCTCGTTAAACCATGACCACAAGTCAGCAGATCAATAACTGAACTTTTGATTATGCCAAAAGTTAAACAGTAATTTTAAATAAAGTAAATATTTACCAGATTGTTGTAAGAGGCAGGTGGTTCATAGTCTTTGGGGAAATGTTTGATATCGATTACCCACAAAAGTCTTTCGTAAGCATCCACTACCTGCAAGAGTCAAAAGTGGAGCTCAAACTAAACTTTTTTCAATCGAGCATTTATTAAGGGACGACATGGCTATTTCAAGAAATTAGTGAGGAAAAACACAACACTGTAAGAAACAAGAGTTCCAGGTGTGGTGGTGGACTTACGATCTATCCCATAATTCACGAATGTATGAAATAACATTGTAAAGAAAATTTTAGTATGGAATGAACAAATAAAATTATGAATTGCAAACGCAAACTTGTTTAAAATTAATATTTCTTAATAGGTTTACGAAACGTTTCTAAATTTTAAATATTATTGTTATGTATTTATAGCTAAGTTAAAAATTCATAATTTTTATAATTAAAAGAATGAAAATGCAAGTATTTAAGAGGATTTACTCTCCTTGGATACAAGTAGGAGATAACCTATAGGCTCCTCTAATAATTCATTATGGATCTACTTTCTTATATACAACTTTTCTTAACTTTGATCATCTGTAGTTCTAAAATAAACATTGTGTTTATTGAAAGTAATCAACTCAATTGCTTTAGTTAAAATGATCGAAACATTTTATGTTATCTTTAAATGTTTGAAGATACTTGTAGTAAAAGCAAAAAAGTGAGGCAGTCTGCGTATAGCCTATAAAGTCCCTATATAATCCTGCTAATTATCAGCGTCTACCATGTACATAATCCTTAAAGGGACACACATAAGTTACACTGTTAAAGTAGTTTATATATTCAGATATCACATTTTTAACAAGCACTAATAGACCCCAATGCCACATTACACTAGTTTATATATTTAACTATCACACTTTAACTGACACAAATAAGCCTTACATTACTTTCATGTTTTAATACTAGCTTTGTATGTAAATATCATACTTAAGAAATCAGAATAGGCGCTTACCTTTCTCCATCGTTTAGACCTTTCGTACATCAAAATGTGACGCAGTAAATTGTTGACCACAGCGTGGACCTCAAGCATGCTTTTAAACATCCACTTGAGTAGCCTGAGACTGGTCTTGCTGTCTCCAGCTTCCATTGCTTCTGCTTCGATCGAACTCGAAGCAATAAAGGACTTGTAAAACTTGAAGTGAAGCCTAAACCAGCCTTTAATCAAATAGATTGTTGCCAGAGCACAAAGACCAATGTGACAAAGACAATGAGAATAGAAATAGTCCTTTATTTAACGCCAACAAAAACTGGTCATGCAGAGCAGTACTTATCCTGTTAATGAGATTATTTTTTTTAATCAACTTACTCTGTCTGTCAGTTTGTCTGATAAAAAGTTTATACACGTTATTTCTCCTACACCGCAACCTCGGATCAATCTGACATTTTGCACAAGTCTTTCTTTTACCTGACTAAATAAGAATCAATATAAAAAAAAGCTTAACAAATTAGTTAATTAACTATTGGTAGTTAATTATTTTGTTTGGTATCTCGAAAAAGGGAAAGAAATTTTACTTGACTGATAAGGTGGTATAAGTTGAATTAGTCTTCTTTATACTTTATAGAGAAAAGTTTGGCACTAGCAATAGATAACTATAAAACCTTCTAATTTCATAAGCATTTCCCTTGCGTAGTGGTTAGTACGCTGGCTTGAGAAGGCAAGGAGGCTTTAGGCATCGATTTCAAATTTAGGTCGCTCACCTTTTTTTAATAAATGCTTTTAAAAGCGATCACTCATAACTTGATAATCTATGTTAAAATACGTTACCTTTTTTTCAGTTGTACATTAAAAAAAAAACTTTAAATTTTCAATGAGTAAAAAAAATAATTTTTTTTTTTTTTACTTCTCCTGAAACAAGGACAGATTAAAATTTTGATATGAATAGAAACACAACAGCAGTCTCGTTGAGAATTAGATAACACTTATATTTTCTTAAAATTTTAATGAATCCTGTTATGTTACATTTTATCTATTTTATCTACTAAGTTCAAATTCTTACGTCTACACGTTAGGTAACGTCTAAAAAGTTCAATTAATACTAAACTATTTTGCCCAGTCTGTGTCTAACCCTCAGATGTAGATCTACTTGTGTTTATTCAGTGAAACATATACACGTCAAACAAAATCTACTTACCGAGATATTAGATTCTAAATCCACACCAAAACAAAATGCTCTTAAGAAAGGTGCTTAATATCTTAACAAAACCTGAAGCTACAGAACTACAAAGAAAAACGAAAGTCCGTTCTGTTTCCTAGACAGGATTAATAAGTGTGTCTGTTGTTCTGGGCTGGCTTATCTATACTAGCTTCATCGATTAGCCGTCTTAAGGTGGAAAGCTTTCACTCTGTCATTAATAACTTTCGACTCAAGCTTCGTACCACTGGTTTACTGCTAGGGTGGAACTAAAATAACTCTTGTCGGGGTCATAAAATCTTAAGAAAAGTCAATGGATCTAAATCGTAGAGTCCAAATATACCTTGGTCTGTTCGATACAGTTCAAAGTGTACTTCGTTCATGTCAAAGTAGATCACAACACGACTTGATGTGCGGTATGCGCGCTGGGCTGTCGTTCGGACGTCTCTATGGTCCAGGGTTTATACCCTGACCGCTGACGTAGGCCTACCCCGTCGTCTTGTGGGAGGTATGGACTAGGAAGTAAGTTATCTCCAACTCTGAAGAAACATCCGAAACATGTAAAACATTTTTCAAACAATTGTCTAGTGCTTTGAACGGAAGTGAAACTCAAAACTTGAGCTGTTACTGTTTACATTGCAGTTTAGAGCTGCGGACACTTTTGTAAGATGTGCGCCACTTTCTCCGCGGACTTTCCACAGTGTCTGCATCGGGCATCAAAAATGGGCCGGAACTGAACAAAATATGCTCGTCCTAGGCTGTATACTTTGAGAAAAAAAAGTTGTTCTTGAGTCTTTATTCGAACTCTCTAATGGAAGACCGTCGTGCTAGCCACTGAGCTAGCCTAGTACTTATAAAAATAGTAAGTTTTATAGTTATCTATTGATATTTTCAAATTTATAACCGACAATCTGATTCTCTAGACAAGGATTATCTCCCTTTAGCTTGTACTGTCTGTCTAGCTTGTGGAGGGAGTCAGACTCAAAAGACTAACCCACAGTGATGTCTGCAACCGAGAAATGAGAACTACAGCATCAATGAAGGCATGTGGGAAGAAATAGCCTAAGATCATACAGCATGGAGCCTATGTGTGCTGGTACGAACCTCGCGGAGAGCAAAATAAATGAAGCTGCCTTAGACAAGAGAAAGAAAAAGAAAGTTGCCCTATCAGCTAGCCCTAAAACAGATGAATACACATGCCCGAACTGTGGCAAACTTTGTCTCTCCAGAATTGGCTTGATTAGCCACACCAGATTCTGCCCGGTCTGAAGAAGAAACTAAAACCTGTGACTCATCTGGACTTGGACGCATCCATTGTCTTCCAAGATAAATTATGTCTGATATATACATTTATATTAGAGTTGCATGAAATCGGTTTTAATTTCTCTTGCATAAGGGGTTTCGCACATTTCCATTTTGACCTAATTCAATGTTGTTGTTTTTTTGTCATCAAAGAAAATATTTTTTTTTAACAATAGTACCAGAAGATCTAGTTTGGCAGCCACTTAATAACTTTCTTCTCTCTAATCAACATTTTGAAATCTCTGTACATTATAGTCCTCACTTCTTTTTTCAGCAATACAATTTTGTTGTAACAATATGTAATCTTCAATTGTGTAGTTACTGTAGGACAAACTATTTTATATATATATATATATATATATATCCTTGAAACGAACTGGAGTTCCAATAAAAAAGAAATATCAATAACCGAATAATCAATCAATGAAACCATTCACTCGACTGCTCTCACTGAGTCATTGATTCTTTATTGATCTTATTTCCTTGACTTATATATAATACTATTATTCCAATGGAGTCAATACAGGTGTCTGGCCATAAGAAACAAAAGGACTTTCAATATTTAACTATTTCTTGAACATATTTTAGTCTCTGCATTGTAGATACAAGTTGAGGCTGCGTCTAAAAAAAAGTTGCAATAAAAAATGTCAGATACTTAAACTTTTATTGGAAGTCGATTACATTATAAACTATACTGTGTAGTAATAAAGGTGTAAATCATAGATATAATAGTTTGACTTTGCCTTGCTGACTGAATGGGGGTATGGTGGCAGATTTTTAACGGTAAGTGTAGAATAAAAGGAAGTGACATATTATACAAATTTTTTTTTAAAAAAAGGATATAGAAATTTAATCAAATTACTTTTATTATTCATCACATTGCTCTAACAAGAGAAGGGGCAAAGGCGAGTAACTGGCGCCTTAACCAGTAAGCTTCGGGCAGGAGGGGCTCGTTAGCCATGGCTGGCTACCCAACTAGGAGAAGGAAAACTCTGAATTCAAACCTCTTTTGCCTGGCAGCTATACCCACTCATGGGAAAGGCTTCGGGGGTCAACCCTGAGGAAAAATCAGGAGCTGGCGACCCTATGGCAGTTTGCAGCACCCAGTGCTACACTCCGGCAGAACCTGCGATGCCGCTGACCCCAAACTGTATTGGCACTGCCGTTCCTTTGGATGCATCGGCTTCGTGTAGAGGGGGGAAACTGATGTGCCGGCGACATCGTTCCGACCACAGCTAAAGCCCGGGCATTCATCTCATTCACATGAGATGATCCATGGTCACTTCGCGACTGAAGGTGCTCATAGAATCGTGGGCGTAGTGGCTGAGTGGTAAACTACCTGGCTTGCAGAATAAGGGGTATCAGGTTCGAATCCGCTTGATAACTGGGATTCTAAATTTCGCGATTTTGAGGGCGCTTCTGAGACCACCCTTTTCTAATATGCCTGAATTAGTTGGGGAAACGTAAAGGAGGTTGGTAACATTCTTACAGTTGGAAATAGAAACAGAGTATCTTTACATCTTCTGCCCTGTAGATCGATAGGTCTGAAAGGGTACTTTGCTTTTTCATATTTTACAAAACAATTATTAAACAACTTTTGATATATACAAGCCGCTGGTTGTTGGTGACTTTGTTGACGTACAGTTTATAAGACGTCTCTCAGCGAACGTCGCATTTAGCAACCAGGACACTTTACACCGTCAGCCCCATGGAGAGGAATGTCTGAGACTTACTATGTCACTCAAATGTCCTTCTTTGTTTTACATGTTTCGGATGTTCCTTTGTTACATCCTAGCCAAAATCTTCCACAGAACTGCGGGGGACTGCGGAAGGGTATGTTTGAGATTATAGCCTTGAGTGCAATACCACACGACCAGGGTGGCAATTGGCTTTCTGACCAGCACTGAAAGTATTGGTCAATATACAACTAACGTGCAATACATTGTGATTGTTACCCCAGGCTACTACAGTGGAAAGCGTTTTTGTTTTTGTGGTTGTAAAAAAGGTGGGAGAGAAAACGAATGTGGGAGGGGTGAGAAAAGGCTACAATGTTCTTTATAACGGAGAATAAGATGAGCCAGGTTTTCATTCAAATCACAAGAAAGACGACGCCTATTATAAGCTATCCCCACAAGATCAACGTCTAATCTTTCCATCAGAACTGGAAACAACAAAATGTAACAACAAAGAGCTAAAAATTAAAAGTATCGAAATCTGCCAGAAAATGCTGAATATGTCCTTCAAAATGCTGTCTTTACCAAGAGGCCCGAACAAGACACTGGACCCAAAACACACTTATAGAAAGAAAACTAAATGGAGAGATGCTTGATTTCGGAAACCACTTGTTGTAACCGGTTGGGACTTGTATCCTCAAACCGCTGGTAGACAACTAAACCGTTGTAGGTGTAATATATTTTAAATAATATAACTTCAAATCACTTGAATAGCTTCCTTGTGAACTAAATACATAAAACTTTATTTCTACTACAGACAAAAGTCATTGATATGAAATCAAATAAATGTACTAGACTTAAGTAATAATATTTCTTAACAAAATCTAACTCACTACACTGACACAAACGCGGTCTCAAGTTCTGGAGTCGTCTGTTCTAACTAAGACCAAGTGAAAACAATGCCACCTATGTAGCACCTTCACAACTAATCGCTAACCTCTTAAAACCATCACCATATAAACAAACACACACACACAGATACATATATACATATATATATATACATATATATATACATACATACATACATACATACATATATATATATATATAGCTCCCCTTTCGTGATCGAAGATGAGCACATTTCTCATTTCCTTTGAACTCAAAGATGACTGTAAAGTCCAATCATCGCTTTAAAAAGCCGGCCGCATATGTGGCATGGGTAGATTAGGTCAGTTGCAGATAGACTTGCTTCTTCTCTCCGCTTTTTGTTGGTTCGGCGCTCTTTCACCCAGGCCACTGTTCTTTCAAATCTCGAGACAACGAGCCTCACAGCTCCACGCCATAAGGAGCGATCAAGAGCTAGTGCTCCCGGCTGTGAAAGTCGATATGCATTCCTTGAAGGAGCTCTTGAGAGTGTCTTTATAGCGCTTGTATTGACCTCCCTGGGAGCGCTTTCCTGCACACAACTCCCCATACAGAAGTCGTTTGGGAAGGCATGCGGGCTACTTGTCCCATCCACCGAAGTTGGGATCTTTTTACTGTCGCATACAAACATATACACTCCGTAACAGCACTGCACACTTCATCTCGTGTACTGGACTTGTTCTCTGAACTCTCCAACATTAATGAGAACTACGAAGAAGAAAAATCAATGTGCTCCATCAATAGAGCAAAGTCCGATAATTGTATTATTACATACACTCTGGAATTTATAATTATAAGTTTAAAATATCAATACAATTTAGAAGTTTAAATAACTATCAGGGGCGTAGCTAGGAATTTTACATCGTTTGGGGCCCGGGGAAGGGGGGCTTGACCTCTTTGGGGGCCCTGTATTTTGCGTAATATTTAATTATAAAAGTAAAAAACACTTATTTGGGGGCCCCCTCAAGTGAGGCCCGAGGGGATTTTAAAAATTGTCCCCCACCCTAGCTCCGCCACTGATAACTATCCTTTTGGGTTTTGTATTTTCATGCAATGTTTAGTCGTTATAAATCACCACATTTCTTTCTCTATATGATTTAAGACTTCATTACATATTGTAATAACTTCAAATAAAAAATATAACGAAATAGCTAGCTAGTTATTGTCATATTTATAGTACAATTACATAAGCATCTTCTAATGCGCATATAGGCCCAATTGCACTGCTATCTCCATAGATAAATCTTACATAAGTTAGGGCTTTCAATAGATTGCAATCAGTACTTAATTCGTGACATTTACGGCTTTCAAAAGTGGCCTCCTTCTCATGTGATACATTCACAAAGCGTATTTTATGGATGACCTATGAGAAACATTAACCCCTTTTATTTATGTTATATTAAAAAGACTATTTCTATTTAGATATATATCAATCTAATTAGAATAGAAGGCGAAAAGGAAAAAACAACATCGTTATCTCCCTTGATCTGATTTAGATATGAGAAAGTTGTCCAAAAAAGGTCATTTCAGAACTAGATCTGTTCCAGACGTGGGTCCCATAGAATGTTAAACATCTTTTTGCCTTTTTTTTCCCTCACAAAACATAATTAAAATATTTTAAAATTAGCTAATGATGCTGGTATCATGTAATCCCCATGACTCTCGTAGCCTCGATGTGGCGAATTGGTGTTAGCGTCAGTTGTGAGGAAGCAGATAGACCTACTTCGAGGATGAAAACTGGTCCGCATCGGGTTACTTTGGCAGCCTTGGAGCTAGAGCTTTCAGTGCAAATGTACTGCAACAAAGATAGGATTGCCAAGTCCAAAGTTCCTTATAACGATTTGGTTCAATTTTGATCCTTCTTCAATATCAACATATTTAAGGCCACTCCTTATAGGAGGTAACTCTTGCGTACGCCTTCTTTCAACGTGTGGAGATTGTACAACTGATTGTAGGTTTAGCCCCCTGGACTAGATGGAGAGATAATCTTACCATATACGTATGTAACCTTTAGATCTATTTTTAATTGAAACCGTGACCAAAGCAGATAGTTTATAAGCTTTCAATGTTATGTAAAAATAAATACAAATGCAATGGTTACAATTGTTAGTTTTCAAGAAGGTCAATATTGGAATGATTCTACTTACTATGTACTTTAATTGAATTAATATGCAAATATTTTCAAAATTAATTTGAAACTTACAAAAAGAAAGTTCCCCTTTCAGACCTAGGGTAGATGATGTAAAAGTAATTAAAGTCTCTGGCCTATGGTTAACGAGGGTGTCATGTGACCAGCACAACGAACAAACGCCTTTACTTTTCCCCAACTAATGTCAGGCACCCGTGACATTAGCGTGCTAAAAAGTATCCGCTAGACTTGATATCCCCAATTAAAGGAAACACCTTTGTGAAGTTTTCACATTTCGACTGCTTCTAAAAGACGATGTCTCCATGACTTCACAATTCAAGACACGCTGAGAATGAAATTTTCATTTATCTTAAGTTATTCAATGAGCTATAAATTTTTTTTATTACATCAAAATTTCCCATTAAATGTTGTTTTTCTGCTGTCGGTGGCAAGCGTGATGGTGAACTCTAAATGGGGAACTGCTGTTTTTATGTTGATTTCTTGGATATGCATGGTGTTATAGAGTGTGGTAATTAGAATCAATGGGAATTCGTAATAAGCAAGAAGGATTAACAATTACTGTATAATGTTCACATTGCTCTTTTGGAGGGCCATTACATTTTCTGTGTCTAGTTTTCTGGCAATGTAATACTTTGTTAATGAGAAATTAAAAAAAAAATATATTAAAAAATTAGGATTTGCCTGCTATGCCAACAAATTTAGAGATTATGACTAATGACCAATGTGGTTTTCCAAGCGTGGATTCTAATAAAGACCACATTGTTTTTTGTTGTTTTTTGTGTCTATTTTCTAAATGCTTTTAGTATAGTCCAAAAAAGGTTTTTCGTGTGTTTCTGAACCTAAATGTTAGCACAAAAATCTAGAGAAAATATGCTATTACAGTCAAACCAATGCAATCAAAAAACCAACCTCTGAGGTCTCAACGGTAAATCCTTAATACAGCAAGCTTACAGTACAACTGTCTCTCACCTCCAACATCCGACAAATGTCAGCACTCGCAAAATAACGTTGAGCAGGCAGTTCTTAAAATAGAGCACAATTTGGATTCTGTGAAAGGACTTAGCATACCAACTGGGATCCCTCCGGTACCCTAATCGCCTTTTAAATTTTTGTTTCACCATCTCTTTCTTGCTATAATTATATTTTTTTTAAATATTATATATTATATTATATATACCTACAGAGATGTCTTGTAAGTGAGACATGAGAACCACGGGGTTTCAATAACATCAAATTAGTGCAAGCTTAGATCTTTCGGGAACTTCTCTTGTGCATGACAGATTTGATCTTTTGGGAACTTCTTTTGTGTATGACAGATTGGATCTTTAGGAAACCTTTCATCTGTATGACAGTATGAAATAATTATATAAAATTCACCCCTATTTGGTTTAAAATTGCATTTGTATAGCTCATTTATTTATAAGATTCTCAGTGTGCTAAAATCCCACTCTTTTGTGAACTTGCAGGGGAAGGGAGTATTTAGGAAAAGATTTCCGTTTTAAACTCTAGTCCTCAGTGGATAATGACACATCACACTACCGAATAGCTCAGGATATTCCAGTGTTTGCCTCCATTACTTATCCTTTTAAATAGGTTATCGAAATATATTGAGGATGTCACAGAAATCTTCAACGTAGTGCGAAGAATAGCTAACGTGCACATCATCCCCTGTTGAGGTCGAAGAAAAACGCATTAATATCCAAACTGGACAGCAACACCCAAAAATTCAACGACAATTTGATGATTAGTAGCATTGAATCTTTGATTACTCATGGGACGATGTTTTCTGTGTTGGCTAATCGAATCAATATTTGAATATAAAAAACTCTTGATCCGCCCTGCCAATGCACAGATAACAGACTATCATACTTTTATTGTCATCTGAACGAAACGTTGAAACTTAAGTATGTACAGAACGCTTGCAGAAAACAAAAATTCAGTTTCATACGAGATCAAGATGAGACCATAAAATGTTGTACAGTATAACCTTTCCTCAGGATTGCATAGACATCAAAAGATTTGTCCGAATATCTGTGTTAAAAATTCAAAATTCAAAATAATAATGAACTAGACCTAGTCTAGCACATACACATATCTAAATGCATGAGGTAAATACTATTACCTTCATTTAGCTAATAAAAAGCCATACATTATTATTTTGTTATATTATGAATAATTATGTCTTATGTTTTACGTATTTGTAATTGCAGGCTATAATTCTTGCATAACTGTCTGCCGCAGTTATTACTGCCTAACTGTCTGCCGCAGTTATTACTGTTGCCTTATAGCTGTTGCCCTATAGCTGTTGTTTTATTGCTGCTGTACAGTTGCCATTATTTCTGTGTAGTAGCTTACGGCTGCCAAATAGCTGCTTTATTTGTTAGGTTCAGTTAAGTAGGGTTGATCAATCGTTTAGTTGTGTGTATATTTAGTTTTATTACTGTTGTTTTGGTTTCATGTAAATAAAGTATATATTATTTCCTTTTATAATTTCAGTTTGTTATTTTATTTTTAGTTAGCTAGTTTAGTTTAGTTTAGTTTGATTGTGCTGTCTGGTTGCTTAGGCGACTCTAGCCCCTTGGTCGCAGACCGAGGTGCACAGATTGGGCCCATCCAGTAGAGCTACCACCTGCCTACTGTTATAAATGATTAAATGTTGAGCAGCAGATAACAAAAAGGCCTCACTCAGTAGCGCCACCCTGACCTGCTCGCAAGTCTAACAAAACAAGTGACGTGATTGGAAGCATGCTCGTTTAAAGATTCGTTTGAGAATAAAGAGATATTATGATTTGCTTACGAATTGCTCGTATTTGAGTATAGGAGATTATACATATCTTATATATATTTCTAAAAGCCCTTATCACTATTCTCCCACTTGACGTGGACGAAAAAAAAATGAAAATTAACCCGTTATCACTTACATGTAGCCTACAACTAAGATATTTTTATTATCGAAACGCAGCAGTAAAATTTACCAAAATCGATTTTGTATTCGCAATTACGACCCAATATTTTTTTTTTAAGCCGACAATTTGAGAAATGCAAACTTTTGTTTTTAAATTCTTCAGTTATTATACGTTATGTCCTTGTACATAAATAAAACTGTGCTAGCTCAGTCGCTAGAGCCTCATACTTTTAATCTAAGGGTCAAGGATTCAAGCCCCTAATCACGCCTAACTTTTTTATTTTGTAATTTTTATAAATAGTGTTTTACGCACTATTTAATAATTTGACCAACATAAAAGTTGAAACGGAATTTATAAGCTCAATCCTGAAACAGTTAAGATGATTTTGATAGTGTTTGAACAATGAAAACATCAGAGAGCCTTTCAAATATATTGAATAAAAGCTGAAAAGTCGAAGAATACTCATAGGTTATATGTAAGACTATCTTCTTAAGGTTTAGGGTGTGACTATGTATGTTGTCATTTCTTTTGCGATATTACTTGTTTGAAGCAAAATAAGAATATGGCTTGGATATTTCTTATGTATGGGCAGATCCTTCTTTGGCTGTCTCTGAGTTTATGTGATAACACAAACTTTCTTTATAATCGTGTTTTTCTTTTGTTTTTAATGAAGAGAATCTCTAATCTCTATAATGTTTTAAAACAAATAAATTTTCCCTACAGCTACAGCTACGAACATTTCAATGAATAATTATAATGTTGTTCTCTGTTTTCTCATTATTCAGATAGCCATGTTTTAATTTTTTTCTTTTTTTTGTAATGCTCCAGCATAGCTGAATAGTGCATGTCAATGTGTTAAGTACAATGTGGCACGTTGATTTCAGTATCAGATTCACTGTCCAAGTCAACATCATCACAATACTCCGTTTGATTGAAGGCTCGAGATAGTCAGGTATCCAACATTTTAAAAACTTCAGGATTTCAAAACTCACAGGTAGCGTCTTTCCACTCAGGTCACCCACAGGTGGCTTCCAGGATCTGTCCAATAGGAAAGTCTTCCTGAACATATTATATCGTATGCAATTTCCAAAATGTAGTTCTACTTGATGACAAAGACACCAGGCCTCCAGGAAGTCGGCTACTATAAAGTGTGCAACAGGATATAGGTCACTAGGAGAGCTTAATTTAATTTGTTTGGCTAAATGTTTGTTTTGAAATGCACAGGTTAAGACTTTTTAATTTAGTAACTTTTTAGATGCACGAGTGGTATGCGCTTCGGATTGTCGTGACTATGGTGCCGAGTTTAAACCCAAGCGGTTCAATGCCGTGGATTTGGATGAAATAATCCTTCATTTCTGAAGTAACTTTCGAAATTTAGAAAATATATTAAAAAAAAAACACATCATTTATTATGACTACAAGGCATGTTTAAATTATGATAAATAATTCAGGTGTCTCTTCTTTTTATATATGAAGACTACCATTTGAAAAACAGAAGATGACATACAATATTGCTCTCTATATTTATAATTAAAAATATGTATAAATTATTTTTTGTTTATTTGGGAAGAAAGGAAAGAACAATGTGTTACAGTAGAAATTTTGTTGATAGGTCGACAGGTAGAAGATACCTGAACACATGACAAAAGGCATTGGGTGAACTACTTTCATCAAGATAAAGAGACAAACTAGGACAAAACGTAACTGGGAGAAACTAGACGTAGAGAAATACTCAATAATTGAAGGAGAAATCATTATAGGATTGTAAAACATCAGTTCACTGTAGGTTGGTGGCCATTACCTCGTTAATAATAGAATTTCAGACATTCAAGTCATCGTTTACTCAACCTCATTAATAATACAATTTCAGACATTCAAGTCATCGTTTACTAAAGCTCATAAATGATACAATTTCAGACATTCAAGTCATCGTTTACTCAAACCAACTACTTGGCTTGTCACAATATGCTGAGTCTGAAATAAAGTCAATGTTCTACTTCTTTACATGTGTTCTACTTTTCGTTCCTTGTGCTTGTGATCACCCTGTGCCAGGAGTTTACAGTCATTAAAGAGAGTGTTAGCTAAGAAATAAATAATAATAAGACTTGTCTTCGAGTCCAAAGATTAATTAAGAATGCAGTACTTCCCGTAGAAACGCAGCCCCAGCAGTGACCTACATATTCTGCCACAATCAGAGAAGTCATAATCATTGTCCGCCGATGGTCGATTTAGATTTTCTTTTCGCCGTCTAGGTCTGTCCTCGGCAGAAGATTTTTAATTGGTCACAAATAAGTATTCCACGGCCTTTGTGAACTCCAGCTGTCTCTTTCTGAATCCACATGCCACCAGGTGCTCTCTTCTATTTTAGTTAACGGGAGTTGGCGCCTTAGCCAGCGTTTCCGTGGGGCACCTCTGTAAAAATTCGCTGACTTAAGAGAAGGCAAACGTGATTAAATTTACACGTAATCTTTTGAGTCATTACCCATGGATACCATTATTTTAAAAACTTTGTTATACTAAAATTTCGATAAAATAATTATTATCAAATTTTTATTTGATAAATCTATCAGATTTATTGTAAACCATTATATTTAGTTTTGGAAAAGAGAAAGGTAGGGGCTGTGTAAAAAAAATTAACGATCACATTGATATAATATTACTTTTTAAAACCTCTGCAATTTTAAATATTGTTTTAAATGTTACAATCTTATTGGTATTACAATGTATAGTTGTATACCCTTTGCTTTAAAAAATGCGTATAATTTTAAATCTAGAAAATATGTATACATGTCGGGCCTCCACTGACTTAAACCCGGCTCTGCTCTTAGAAGATCTAAATCTAAAACGTTCCGCTTTTTAACATCTGTATCTCTCCTTATAAAATAACTAACAGCTAAGACCTCACATTAGTATGTGTGTGTTGGGGTGTAGGCGGAAGATGAAAGTACAGAGGGACGTAAAACTTGAGTCCTAAAGTCCACTGATATGATTGCTATGTCTTTGCCTTTATATAGGAAGCCTACCTCAGTAGCGTAGCTAGAGTATATGATGCATTAATTTCAGTTATTACAGGAGCCCAAAATCCAAGATAGGTGAGAAAACTAAAAGACTGAATAGCAACCAATTATCCACCTGCTTCAGATCTAGTCGATGAATTTTTATCTCTGATAGTTAATGTCTCCAGAGTTTCTATAATTTTAGAAAATTTATCCCTAACCACCTTGACGGCTTCTCCTCTGGCGCTCCAGCGGGTCTCAACTAAACGTTTAAGGCTAGTTCCGGTTATTTTGATGAGGATATCCCAGCGGTGTGTTGAAGTTGAGAAAAAGGCGTGTAAACGGTCCAGTGTACCAAAAAATGTTACCGAATTGACTTCATTTTCAGCAGCTCGAATTTCTACTAAATTAAGAGAATGGTTTGAGCAGGCAATGAATAGTGACTTCTAGAATACGTTTTTGGACACCGTAGTTTTGACCTTTCATGACCGCAGCATTATCATAGCCTTGACTCCTTCAGTCCATTATGTCTAAGACATCCGAACGCAGTTTCTCTAGAATCATCTCAGCGATTCCAGCAGCATGCTTGTCCTTTGTGTCGATGAAGTCAACAAAAGACACACAAACCTGCACCCCGTCATTATCCATGACAACGTACCGTAAAATTTGGGAAGTTTGATCCAGCTTTGAGATGTCAGGTGTACTGTCAAAAATAATAGAGAAATATTTGGCTTGTTTTACTTGCTGTATGCTTTGTTTTTTAGCGTGATCCCCCAATATTGTAATAAATTCATTTTGTATTTGTGGAGACATGTATGTATTCGGTCTGGAACAAAGCTTAGTTCGAAGCACATACTCCCTCAAGAGTGGATCTTACTTTGATAGTAATTTTACTAACTCTCCAGGTTTTCGTCTCTTGTATAATCAAAACTTGGGCCTTGTTGTCAATATTGTTCCCTACTCCCAGGCGAACTTCAAGTTCCCTCCAAGCAAGCTATGACTGAATGTGAGCTCTGCTGGTCTCATGTTTTTCTATTTTCGGGGATAACCTCCACCACTCATTGAATCCATCTTTGGATTTAAATAAAGATTTGGTACTTGGTCTTGTTGAGAAGAGTATGCAGGGGAAGCAAAATAAGGATTCTTTTTTTTGGGCGAATAACACATCCACTTTCTAAGAACTTTCTCGCCGTTTGACATTGGCCTGAAAAAACAAGCCTTTGAAAGCTTTCTAGCTTTTCCTTTTGCTGATTCTTGATGTCTATACACCTCTCTGAAGTGACTGTCCATACGCTGAACTGTTTCAGATCCTTGAGTGACAAGGTTTATGCGAATATTATCTATGATAACATCAGGCCAATCTCCAATGTCGCTCAGTTTAGAGTTTATTATCCTGCTTTCTGAATTGTTTACACTGTCTGATGGTTCAGCTTCTTCAGTATGAATTTTTTAGGAGTGTGCTAAAACATGCTTGTGTGCTGTCCTTTAGTCTCTAGAACCTGCGGTATTGAAGTATTTTCTTCTTTTTCATCATTCAGGATGTCGGCCTCATCATTTTTTCAGGATTCAATGATAACCGTCTCATCTTGCTTTATTGCTTTTAATTGTTCAGTTAATTCATACCCAATAACAGCTCGCCTATAGTCGGTGGACTCTGGCAATGATGTGACTTCAAATTGTCTCGATGCTTCTTTAGACTTAAGAAATTTAAGAAACGCACCTCACTGCGGTCAAAAAAATGCTTTATGCGGATGACATTGTCTTCTGGTCAACCGGCAAGAAAGCCGACCAAATACAGGCGGCATTACAAGCAGATCTCCAAACCATCTCCTCGTATTGCGACAAATGACAGATTCAGATAAACGTTGCCAAAACGACCTGGTCCATGTTCAGCCTAGGGATCGACATTCTTAAGGCTCTATTTGAGCTTCAACTCGGTGGGCTGCGACTCCAACGTGAAAACACGCAAAAATATCTAGGGGTGACCCTGGATAGAAAGCTGACAAGGCTTCAGGACGTCCAGGATGTTGAAAGAAAAGCCTCGGAGAAGTTAGCGTTACTAAGAAAGCTGGCCAGCACAAAGTGGGGTGCCAAAGCATACATGCTACGCACATTGTACTTAGGGGCAGTCAGATCACAAATTGAGTACAGCTATACAGTTCAAGTATATGCTAGTAAAACTGCCCTCGAATCACTCAACCGAGTACAATCACAGGCACTAAGGTTCATTTGTGGCACCTTTCGGACAAGCCCAACAAACGCTGCTGAAATCTTAACAGACGTGGCCCCTTTACATTTACGGCCTAAGAGCGCTATAAAAGGGTCGACTCTAGACTACCCACCTCAATATTAGTTCAACAGTGGAGAGAGAGGAACCGCATAAAAGTGCGATCATTCCTCCACATTGCGGCCAATTCGACTAAATCAGCTGGGCCCTACACTGATAGAATTCCTATTAGAATTAGTACTTGCCCTCCGTGGAAGAGATTGCTTGAAGTGCCGCCTGAATTTGGTCGGCTTTCTTCCCGGTTGACCAGAGGACAATATCATCAGCATATAGCAGTTAGAACCAGATATGCCAATTTCTCTGTCTGAGCTTAAAAGGGTTTTGAGGCGCCAGCCAGACTAGTCAGTCTTGAGCACTGTTTATCATTTTGTTTACGTTACAGTATCACAATTAACTAGTTAGTTAAAAAAAACTCGTAGAAAACAAAGGTTAGCTTATTTTAAAATATTGACATTACAATAGAATTATTTCTAAAATTAAACTATAAAAAATCATAAAGAAATGAATAAACAAAGACTATTGTTTAGAGCTAGAGTTTAGAAATATATTTGTAAACTCAATATCTAGATTAAACTAATGGACTAAACAATGAAGTAAAAAAAAGGTTGGCCTATCTTCTTCTTTATATTATAGAGCATTGATCAGTGTAGTAACAACATGTACCGTGTTTCCGAAATAAATCTAGTAAATTAGATTGAAACTTTTCTATAGCTTACATTGTATTGAAGAAATAGTTAAGGTGATGTTTATAAATCGTTAGTTCATGTTTAAAATACAGTAGTTTATGTTTGCTCGTGTCCATACAATTGGCCGTTTTTACTGAAAAGCTCAGGGAAATAGGAAATTAATACACATTGGGGGAATTTTGGTGCCCCTCTCCACTTGGTGCCCTGTTCGGCCCGCACATTGGTAGCTACGCCGCTGGCCTACCTTTTTACATTTGTTCAATCTTGTTAACATAAAACCTGTTTTTTATTTAACCATGTGAACCTGTCCTGATTTGAACTTTTAAAAAAATTTAACTCAATAACCAAAGATATATATTTTGTAAATTGTAACGACTCTCTATCCAGGCGCTCTGTAACACTACGCCACACGACACTACCAACTTAAAAAAAAAAATAAACAACTCACTGCTCCAAATAGCACCGTAACTCTTTCATTGTAGTCTTATACTCTTCAGCGAGCAAATCTTGTATGTATGTATATATACATATTATATCTGGCAAGCATAGTATCAAATGACTCATTGCTTTAAAGGTAGGTTTTGATATTGATCAGGGATAGTCGTGTTTTTGGAGGCCTCCAAGCGATAGTGTGGCGAAATAAATCGTTCCGCCTGTCTACAAAAATCAGTGCAGTGCAGCAGTGGTTCTCTCAACCCCTCTTTGTGGATCTGAGACATGAGTACTTAATAGAAAGTAACTAAGACTTCTTGAATGTCGTGAAAATTTTTTAGAAAGTTGGATCAAGGCGTTGTTTTGTAAAGTAGTTAAAAGAAGTAAAGCTGTTTTTTTTTTCCAACCCTAACCTATGTAACATATAATTTAATTTTTAGATCTATATCTAGTAATTGAACATCAAAAATAAGAGTACTCTCGTCTCATAATTATTATTTTGCAATCTTTAGATACATAATCTAGAAAGATCTAGGTAATCAATCTATCTAAATGTACATTAGATGATTTAAATCAACATGAATTATTTCCATTTATGATTTTTGAAACATTATCTCAATGGAAACAAACAGGAAATGGCTTTGTTTCATATATTTGCGTGAATATCCGAGAAATGATTTTGCATCATTTCTAAACTTTGAAAACTAAAGATCATTACTTTTCTAAGACAAAATAGATTGATTGGGTCGACTTCCCTAAGAGCCTGAAAAAAAGAGTTTACGTACATAAAAATCTATATATAGAAAAGACTGAATCGATCAGTCGCGGATAAGAATTTATTTCCAGTTTCCAGTCTAGATATAATATATAAATCTATGGTATAAACTTCTTATAGTCCAACAGTCACGCTGGGCATGGCACTTTTCCCGTATGGTGGACGAACATATGCTTAAGGCAATCTTTTTTTTTTAGTGAGCTGAAAGGTGGTCGGCATAACAGAGATGCCCCACAATAACGCTTCTTTAGAATACTAACGCGTTTTTTTTTAAGTCTCGTAGGAAAAAGTGCGCTATTTTACTTTCTTACAAGGTGCACGTTTTACCCTATAACGTAGATATTTTACATCACTTGTTGCTTTGAACTAAAGCCATTATTAAATGTCAGAACGTAACCAATTTTGACGTTACACGGCAAAGTCTTTTTTCCAAGCCAATAATAGCCCAATAGTTTTACGCAATGTTTTGATGCAATGTAAAACGTTACGACGTGTGCTGTGGTTTTCTATACTGTTGGGGTGGGATTTAAGAGACTTTCTATTCTAATCACCATATACAATTACATTGAGAACTAACAGAACGAAAATGCAACCCTTTAGATTTATAGTCTTTACCCGATCGTTAATTTTCGTAATTACAAAAATATTCATCCAAGCGAGGCGAGGTCACCTAGGTCCTAGTACTGCCTAATAAATCAACAACCAATATTGTACAATTGGCATCAACGCAACACTGACTGTGCAAATGTTTACGCGTGGATAACCCAACTGTTGTATCAACTCTGTACTCCGGTATCAAACTATAAATGGCCTTTCCGTCTCGTCCTGGACTGTGTTCAGTTGTTCCGGACCGACTTCACCCAGTACTCGCTGTGCCGTACTAGAATCGTGAATCGTGACTTGTGAACCGCACTGTCTTGGCTGTGACATCTTCATCATCTGTTGTCCAGTGACTTAAATTGTAGGGGTGCTGTGACATTTCGCGTAAACAAATCCTTCCACTTTATCCAGTCAGCAGCTGCAGATTGCATCATTACATATAATTTAAAAGTTGTGTGTACTTGAAAGAAATTATACTTTTTTATTGGTTAAAGTTTGTTATTTAAAGGAAACTAGATCAAGTAAACATACTGTTTTATTTTTGTGTGTAAACGTAGAAATTTCAATTTAAAAAAAAACTTTAGCCCCTTTATTACTAGTACATTAACTTTTCCTTATTCTGCATTTAAATTAACATGATACAATTCTGTAATATACTTATTAAATGTAGGTTATATCGAATTGAATACATCTACCTCCAGCTAGTTTGTTATTGTATAATGGCAAATTAAAACTTATTAGTACCTCTATTTTGTATTGTTTAATAAAATTGCACAATCTAATTATAATTTGTACTAAGCTTTACAGCTAATAAATAATAAATAAAACCGTTTTTAATTGCAACATTTGGCCTCATGTTTCATAGCAGGATATCAAGAAAGAAGCCGGTCCATTTTTTACAAAGCTTATTTCAACTCACTTTGTCAGTCTGGTAAAAAGGCTGTGCAAGTTATTTCTCCCAAACCCAATCTTGGATCAAGCTAAAATTTCGCACATTTATTTCTTTTACCTTACAAAACAAAAGTCAATTTAAAAAAACGAGATACCCCTTTCTTTCTCCCACCACCCCTTCCCAACCGTAACAGCGTATTGAAAAAGCGTAGCTGCATGAAATTGCGCTAAACAAAAAAAAATAGTAAAAATATTTGTATTCGGATAGATTTGTCATTGTTAATCTATAGCTCTATTGCAAATACAACTACTCACTTGTTTTCTTTGTATTTGTGTATTTCATATTTCTATTTTTCTGTAGCACTTACTCTCAAAGGTTTTAACTCTTTTTTTCAACCAAAGAATTCATGGTCCAACTTTCACAACCATGTAGTGATATCGAGACCATTAGCGAAGAATTCAGATTTTATGTTACTTTACAGCTGATATTGCTCTTTCAGATTTTCCAATAGTTTGCCCATGACAGCGGATTCCAAATTGATGAGTTGTTATTTTTGTATATATTATAAAGCCATATTTATGCTTATTGAAAAAACGAAAATAATTATGATATTATATAGAATATCTCTGTAAACATTAATGGTGCGTTTTGGAACTATAAAATAAAGAAATCATCCAATGGGGTCTTTGTCTTAACCTTGAAACAAAAAGTTACCAAACACACACAAATAAACTCACACACACATACTTAGTTTAGGGTTACATGTCCTTTTTAGAGAGAATTGGATTCTCCACTGACTCACTGAGATGCCTTTATATCATCATTAAGAAGGTCTAAAACATGTTGCGCATGGATTAAACACAAACACGTTTCTTTGAGCGAATGGAACCTCCATTTACGGCTAGAAGTCATTTTCCTCAAGAAATATTCTGCTGAATAGTTTTTCCAAAGATTAAATTTGTTTTTTTTTCACCTTCGTAATGGCTTTTCCTCCTGTTGGCTCTCTCCTTTGGGCCTTTACTTGGTTATCCTAGTTTGGTTCTTGGTTGTTTTTCGTGTCATACTACCCGGCAATGTTTCTCAGCCACACCGTGTGGCGCCCCGGGGTGGAAACGGTCGTTAGAGGAGACGATAAGGGTAACTGAGAAACAAACTGAAATCTCATTGCACTAGTGGAGATGGTAGAGAGCCCTCAACAACCATGCCACTATACACGCATAGTTTTTCAAGAGATCATTTTATGGCTAGTTTCCCCTGTGTGCTTGGCTTTCGGCCTCGCATCTAACCAGATCGTCTTGGTATAGGAGCCATCAGTAACAGTGATGTAGCAAAAGACATCTGCTTGGATCCCTCTCAGACAGTAACAGGCTGATAGAAGGGAGCTTCTCTGGGATTAGAATTCCTGGAACTTTCGACTTAACTGCTAGGACAATTAAAATTAAGAAGAAACAAGTGTTTTGCTAGCAATTATTTAAATGATTGTAACATTTTGTTGCCTATAAGGTGTAACCAATTAGATTTCTCTTAAGGTCTTGTTCACTTGAATTTCTAGATAAAATCGTCTAAAGGGTTAATGGGACGACAAAGTTAGAGTTGACTGATATTCGATGATCGTCAAAATAGAGTTTGTAGGATACAAAAATATTTTTTTTTACTATATTGATTTAACATGAGTAGAAGAATTAAATCTTATTAGCAAGTACGGAACATAGACGAGAAATATATATTTCACATTTTTTTGAAGATTTTCTTTAACAAAACAAAATAAAAACAATAGGCCTACAATGTCCCATCAACGTTGAGTCATTGTCTCAACAGATATTAGGACAGTGCTTACAATCTATGGGAAATATTTCTCATAATTGTTTTCTTATTTCCTCTTATATGGCATTTATTAAATAATGCGTATTCATTTATAGGTGGGGAAAAAAATACAAAACGGCAATCGATTTTAAATCGTTATTTCTAGTATCTATAGATCTAGATTTTTGTAAGAGTGCTTTTTGAGGTTAGTGTCTTGTATAGCAATTTGAAAAGTCATCTTTTATATAAGCTGCTAGTCTGGTTAGATACTTTACCAGCTTAAAGTGTTTTTGTGTCAGCCTTAGACTATTAAAAAATACACATTTCAAGGAAGGTTACATTATGCTAATCTGACCCGAACTTAGACAGTCAAGATAAAAGGATAATATGTATTTAAAAAAAAGGATTGAATATTGAAATGTCACATCAGTTCAAATCACAGATTAAAATCTCGCCCATAGTCAAAGTCTAAAACTTTCATATGAAAATAGTCTAAAATATACGTTTAATAATTTCATAACTCTGACAAATGATAAGTCTCAATAAAAATTGGACACACATTTTTAATAACTTGACAATTTATACCAAAAATGGAAATTGATTTCAAAAGATTTTTAAAATTTCAGTTATAAAGCAATTTAAAGCAAATGATAATGAATGTTGTCGTTTCCTTTCTCACGTCCGTCCCTTAACGTTCGTCGTAGAGGTCCGGTGACCGAATCCCTCCACTATTTTCCAGAACGGCAGCTGCTCTTAGAGATCACATTTTGGTGTAGTACTGCGTAATGGGAGAACACCAGTCTGGTTTTAAATCGGAGAAAAATTTAACATGAAATTTGTATCATGCAGACTTACAATTTGGAGGCGCGGTGGCAGAGCGGTAAAGCGCTTTGCTTTCGAACCGAGTTCGAATCCTGATGAAGACTGGTATTTTTAATTTCGGCATCTTTAGAGCGCCTCTGAGTCCACCCAGTTCTATTAGTTGGGGAAAAGTAAAGGCGGTTGGTCGTTGTGCTGGCTTCATGACACCCTCGTTAGCCGTGGGCCACAGAAACAGATGAATTTTACATCATCTGCCCTTTAGATCGCAAGGTCTGAAAGGGAAAGTTTACTTACTTTTTAGACTTACAATTTACACTTTGTAAAAGACAATGATTAATGCGTGGTCGCAGATATCTCATAATGAAGAGCTGGATAGGCAAGTACTGGAGACCAAGAGGTATGAACAAACGAAGCCTGCAGTCGAATGTCTTCATGTTCTCACCCATATACAATACCTACAGGATAATAATAATAATAAGGCTTGTCTTCGAGTCCGAAGATTGGTGAGGAGTGCAGTATTTCCCGTGGCTGCGCAGCCCCAGCTGTGAGCTACATATTTGCCACATCCAGGCAAAACCATTGTCCTCGGCAGTGGATTTTCTTTTGGTCTCAAATGTGTATCCCGCGGCCTTCGTGAGTGACTACCGGATAATGATGTATAAATATTACCATATTTTAACTAATACATACATTCGTAGAGCTTAGGGCCGGTTTTACGAAAATATGCTAATTTAATGAGTGCTTTCATATTTAAAAAAAAAAAAAAAAATTTACAAAATATTTATTTTAATATAAGAATATTAGTACGAGTATTTTTTCTTCTCCCCCCATCCCAATGCAACATGCGTTTATAAATAATGATATTATCATGTGCATTAAAGCAAGAAGGGACACGTGGCTTCCATAAAAACTCTGCCCGTAGCCTCCACTTACTAAAAAAAAACCAGAAAGTTCTTGAGCTATTTTAATAAAATCAACAAGTTAAAGATGATTAAAAAACAAAAACAAAAACAGACAAACACTACAAATACTTACCATTCATTCATTGTTAGGTTGGTATCGACAATGAAAAATTGTGATAAGTTTCAACTTGATCAGAGAATGGGAGGTGGGAGAACTAACGTGATATTCTACCCAGACAGACAAACGGAGTAAGGTAATAAAAGCTATGTAAAAAAGTATCTATTGTCAATTGAACACTGCTGCCTTGTCTTCTAATACAGTTATATATTAGTAGAGTGTGTCGCTGGTTCACTCTAGAACATCCTGTGCTAGTACGTATTGTAGTAGAGGTACTGTTCTCACTAAGATAATTTGAGAAGGCCGGATGCTTTTAAAATAGTTTTCAACTTAGTTGTGGTCTATAGGTCAGGTGATGTAAAGGCCATCAGTTTCTGTGGCTTACGGTTAACGAGAGTGTCATGTGGCCAGCACAACGATCAACCGCCTTTACTTTTCCCCAACTGATGTCGGTGTCAGGGTTGTCTTAAAGCCTTAACTGGTTTGCCCAGCCCCTGACATTCAACAGGCACCTTCGTGCTTATAATAATAAGTGACTCACTGTTAACAATGTATTTGTTTAATGATATGAATATAAGTTATAATTGCAAACTGATGAAGTAATATCATTGAGTTTAAAACATTCTAATATTGTGGTTATATTAATTAAACACTAATTCTGCACCTTGCTATCCAACAAGGCAACACATTAGTACGCACAACACTGGTCAACTGCGGATAACTAACTCCAGTGTTAACTTGATAATACCATAAAACTCCCTGTAAAGACTCAGAAAAGCCCAAAGATCCCGAAATTTAAAATCACAGTCTTCACCAGGATTCGAACCCTGGACCCCGGTTCGGAAGCCAAGCGCTTTACCGCTCTGCCGCCAAGCCTCCCAAAAGTAACTTTACAGAAAAGGACATTTTATTTTAGATTCACTTCGCAGAGTCCACTGAGATCTTATGTGATGGTGAGGCAGGTTTGCAGCAATACAGCCTTCTGAAAGGCGATAGTAGTATTATTATTATACAGTAGTTAAAAACCTTCCAAATACTTCAAGAAACTTGAAAATAAAAATAAGCGGGAACAAATGAGGGAACAGTTCCATTTGTAAATGAACTGTATAAAATCAAATGAAATAAAATAAAATAAAGTAGTCTATTCAGTCTCTCCAAAGCAACTCTCCCATACGAGTTTTCGTCGCTTGAATGAACAAAACGTATCGTCTTTGAAATCTCAAGCCAAGCCTAAAGGACTGCAACGATCTCTCACGACTATACGTTAATCAATTCTTAATTTAAACACTGTAGCCCCCCAGTCGCCCCCAGCAGCAGATTCTGATCACGGCCAACCTAATTCGGCTTTTCCTCAAGATATATATCAGCAGCCACGCATTACCATATCATCAATCGTTTACTTTGGATTGTTTATGGCGGCAACTGTAGCATAGTTTCTTTTTTTGTTTTTGTTTCTTAGTTACCGTGGTATTTATGGCTGAGTGTATATTCCACTTACCTACACGAGGGGCGAGGTCACAAAACTCAATGAAGACAATGAATTTAAAATTGGAGAATTAACTAGAGCTGAGTTGTGTTTGGGAAACCTTTGTTTTATGGAGATTGGACTCGAAGATACTGGGCATGCTATAGAAACTTGGAAAAGAGAAGCTCTGGACAGGCTATAGGAACTTGAAAGAGAGAAGCACTGGGCATGCTGTAGGAACTTTAAAGAGAGAAGTACTGGGCATGCTGTAGGAACTTTAAAGAGAGAAGTACTAGGCATGCTTTAGGAACTTTAAAGAGAGAAGTACTGGGTGTCATGTTTTCGGAGTTATTTAGGTTGTGCAATAGCTTAACAGAATTAAGGTCCCGAGGTTCAACCTGACAAGAACATCATTCACACACAGTCGTACATAGAGTAACCAACTAGTGGATGAATTTAAATAACAAAATTTTGACTTGAATTGTATATGTACGATGAGAATGATGAATAGGATATATATATATAAATATATATAGATAGATATGTCGTCAATAATTACACATGAGCACCTTGCTACTGCTACCAAATTGTCACCACGGTTTCATAGCAAATCAGACGCTGACCGATTGACGTCGCAATACTGTCGACATTGGCAATGATAGAGTTAGACCTCATCTGATCCCCATCGCCGTCAATAATCGCCAAACTGACAAAGACACTCAAGACTGTAATAGCTACTTCCGAGAAGATAAGCCACGCCAACACTTGCAAAGAATCGAGTCCAATAAATACAACTCCAACAATGGCACCCTATAAACGAAATAAACACAAAACTCAACTTCTACTCTAAAACTAGAAATAGTGACAACCTCATGCAACATATAAAAAGAGATATCACAAACAAAGTAACTCACCCTAAACAGGGGTCCACAAATCCTACAGAATATCAAGTTCAAGGAACTAGTGTTTATTTACACAGACAAATTAATCTTTTTACGGCCCAACACACCCTTTGTTTCAACCAACTTCAGAGGGTGAACTACCTCATGACAAAGAATGACCAATAAATGTCACCGGACTTTGTGACGTAGCAAACTATTCAAAACACAAAACAAGGCACTCTGGCCCCGTACAAGGATTACGAGTTGAGGAGAAATCAATAGACACTTGTCTAAACTACGTGACTCTTGGCATGCTATAGGAACTTGAAAAAAAAATACTGGGCATGCTATATGAACTTGGAAGAGAAGTACTGGGCATGCTATAGGGACTTTGAAGAGAATTACTGGGCATGCTATAGGAACTTGGAAGAGAAGTACTGGGTATGCTATAGGAACCTGTAAGAGAAGTAATGGGCATGCTATAGGAACTTGGAAGAGAAGTACTGGGCATGCTATAGGGACTTGGAAGAGAAGTACTGGGCATGCTACAGGAACTTGGAAGAGAGAAGTACTGGGCATGCTATAGGAACTTGAAAAAGAGAACTACTGGGCATGCTATTGAACGTAAAAAATAGAACTACTGGGCATGCTATAGGAACTTGGAAGAGAAGTACTGGGCATGCTATAGGAACCTGTGAGAGAAGTAATGGGCATGCTATAGGAACTTGGAAGAGAAGTACTGGGCATGCTATGGGAACTTGAAAGAGAAGTACTTGGCATGCTATAGGAATTTAGAAAAGAGAATTACTGGGCATGCTATAGGAACTTGGAAGAGAGAAGTACTGGGCATGCTATAGGAAATTGAAAGAGAGAAGTACTGGGCATATTACAGGAACTTAAAAGAGAAAAGATGGAACTATATTAGTCTTTAAGCCACCTCTAATTAATAAATTGATAGAGTCGTTTAGTTTAGTTTCAATTGCATTCGTTTATACATTATCACATTTTTAAAAATTAATCTATACATTTATTTAAAAAGTGTGTGTATTTCATACATTCGGCAGTGTGTTACATACAATCAGCAGTATCTTACATACATTCAGCAGTTTGTTACATACATTCAGCAGTGTGTTACTTACATTCAGCAGTGTGTTACATATATTCAGCAGTGTGTTACTTACATTCAGCAGTGTGTTACATATATTCAGCAGTGTGTTACATATATTCAGCAGAGTGTTTCATAAATTCGTATCACTTGCTGTTTTCTGAGTAGCCAACGAACAAAAAATCTGAGCTACTTACTGTTCATACTTTCAAGGTATACGATAGGTCCACCTAATTCACTTCGAGTCCGAAAAGGTCAAAAGTGGATACTAGGTCAATGTGCAGTTGTTCTACATATTTAGTGTTTTGATCAGGGTTAATGTATATTCTGAGATGAAACATAAGCCTGGACATTATTTTCCTAACAAATATAATTTTATTTGTTTATGCATGAGTTTGAATTCTCACGAATGTTCAACCCATCAGTAATAAATAAAACATTAATCATTCTGTAACTTGGCTCTTGCTACGTGGGGATCAAGGTGAATCTTATTTGAATAGACTGTCACTAGATCCAGTCAAAAGTATTTTATTCTATTTCATTTATTTCCATCGGTATGGGTCACGTTCTTAAAAAAACCTATACATTTATTATGACTTTAGAAGGGATAGACAAGGGGGGGTATACTACTTTGACAGTTTCTCAGGCACAGAAGATAATCTTAGAGATTGGTTGACGGTTGACCCGATGAAGGAAATGAATCTGTCATTAGGTTCAATCCCTGTACACGAAATATATTGATAAGGTCAATGCATTTTTTTTATCAGTTGGGGGCAACACCTTTGTCATTGGATAACTACGTATCCTTTAATGATTTCCCCGTAGACGTGAAGCTGTAGGGTTAACAGGATATGGATTAAAGGTTTATACAAACATTCATAATTAGATATTGAATTAATTGGTTTCTATAAAAAAAAAAACAAGATATGTAGCTTAGTGAAAATGAAAGAGCGTTCCATGAATATTTTACAGTTTCGAATGTTCCCTGAAAAATGACAATTATTCTTTCCTAGTCCAAACTACTTTTAGGCCAACAATTCAAACTTTATAGCATGGAGTCCAAAAAAAAAATATTTCTGCACATTGTCTTTATGAGAGTGCTGTTAAAGGTTACTTTGCCAGATAAACGATCAATACAGGTAATATGATCAGTCTGTAACTGACGAACAGTTACAGGGTAGGTTAAAAATATTTAAAATAACAGTAAGACATGGTATATCTTTAAAGTGAATTGTTATTTTAGACCTAGCACTATTGTACTAAATAACTATATGTACACATGCATAAATTGTATCAAGAAATCGGCCGTGTACCTAATTTTTGTCACACGAGGGAAGTAATCCAACTCCTAAAACAAAGCTTAACGAAATCTATTTCGTCACTAACTATTGGGGGACAAGTAAGGTTGTAAAATGTTTACTATGTCAACGACCAACCGCCTTTACTTTCCTCCAACTAATGTCATTAGAGCTGGGTGGACTCAGAGGCGCCCAAGGATACCAAAGTTGAAAATCCCAGTTTTCACCAAAATTCGAACCCTGGACCCCGGTTCGGAAGCCAAGCGCTTTACCGCTCAGCCACCGCGCCTCCAGGTTAATATATTGGGTTCTTGAAAACAGTATTAATGTTTACAAAATAAGAGAGATTCTTCTATGTTCAGTACATTAGTTAAATGTGTTTTATCAATCGATAAATGACGTCTCACTTTCAACCGTCTGGTCAGGGCCAGTAGCGCTTTTGGACGCCTTCAGGCGAGAGTTTGGCGGAATAAATCGCTCCGCCTGTCTACAAAAATCAATGTCTACCAGGCGGTGGTTCTCTCAACCCTTTTATATGGATCTGAGACATGAACACTATACAGAAAGCAACTAAGACTACTTGAGCGCTTTCACCAAAATTTGGCTTGAGTACTAGACCGCCCGTCCGTCCGTCCCGTTTAGATATCGTAAACTAGAAAAGATATTGAAAAATCCAACATCATGATATTTTAGACCTTTTAAAGTTCTGATTCATCGGTTACTTTTTTCTTTTCTGAAAGCGAAAAAATTAACTTGTAAAATCAACTATGCAAGCAGTTTTTTCAGAAAAATACACCATTTTTACAACTTTGACTATTAATAGTAACAAACACGGGAGGCTATTTAGTAAGGGAGATGACTATTTACCATATTTTGAAAACATTTATGCTAACGGTTTTAGATTTTTGTCAATTTTTTTTTTACAAATGTATTGCTAAGTTAAATAAGTTCTGTCATACTAATTACTACATTTACGAAAATTGTTTACTTTTTTAAATAAAATAGAAAAAAATCTAGTTAATAATATGCATATAAGTGAAACATAATTTATAACAACAATTAATAAGTAGCTTTTCATATTATCTCATGATCTGCAGGGTCGCAGTCGCGCACGCAACACTTAGCTAACTAGAGTTTTTTCTTGAGGCTTTGAATAAGAGATTGACCCTTTACAAAACAATTAGGTCAATAAGATAATCATTATATGACATCAATTAGGCCAGGTTCACATCTAACTTTACCTTACCGTTCACCTATTCCTTGGTCTGCTGGACCGTTGGAGCACCACACAAGATTCGTCAACCTTCTTTCTCCATTCTTCTCTGTCATTTGCCTTTGATAGAATTTCATTCTGATATTCTTTCTAAAAATATTGAAACCTGCCTGGGTGGACCACTTCGGGGTCCGATTTTTGAGTTTGTGTCTCCACACAAACTGTCTTTGTAACCTTGTAAAATGTTATTCATGAGTTATTCTGATACCTATTGAATCCAATCAATTTTCTATCCCTTTTTTTTTACACCGTTCAAGATAATAATTGTGTAATTGTGAAGGACTTTGTAGCGTTGCCATCTCGAGATCATTCGACACTCAACCAAACCATAAACAATTCTTAATGTGACTTTAAGAATGGCAACTTTGTGCTTGCTTTCTTTCTAGATTCACCCCAATATAGACGCCTTATGTTGGTTATTATTCGCTACGTGTGTTTAAGGGATGATTAGAAGTACTGTATACAAAATGATATTATTTCAAAAAGTGCTTTACATTAGTAGCTATATTACACTTAAGAGTCTGTAAAGATCTTTTTCTTTAAATCACGATGTTCGAATGGCTCCTTTTATAAAAGAATATTATAAATCTTTAGCAATTAAAAACGAGCCTTTGTGACATACATGTGTCCCTTTCGGTGGTCCAATTAAGCCCAATTAGGTACCGGCATTGGCCCGAAAGCCCATATAGCCTGTCCATCCCTGATGACTATGCAAATATTTTACCCACACAAACATGTATCACATTATTTTCCTTTATGAAACAATTATAACCATTGTGCTAGAATTATAACTAACGTTAGTAAAATCCGAGCCAAAGATATTTTCCATGTCATCAACTTCGAATGTTTTTCCAAGTAAAAAGAGCATATTCTATATTTAGATGAAACAGATAAATTATTCGCTTATTTCCTGAATGGTACAGGTGTAAAGTTTGAAAATAAACTTTTCTTCCTTTTACAGGATATGTGTTTTGTTTTATTTGGGGAGGTACCATTACATTAAATATTCCTGTATATTTACAAGTAGAGCTTCTATTAAGTGTTAAATTTGGATCTTGACGTCACTGCAAACAATTGTAAAAAAAAAGGTGATTTGAAAAAAACAACACATGTACTTATTCATTATGATTTCATTTTGACAGACGTTAAGAAGTTGACAATGTGAAATTGTCAGTCTTGTGTGGATTAATGTTGTAAACTGCTTGGCTAACTAATTGAGGGGCATTTAGTTCGAATCTCCGACTGAGACTATGACAACTGGGAGGTTTATTATCTGTTACATAATTCGTGCTGAGCGCCTTAGGCATCGCGTACTTATTCTCATAGATACCCACATAGATTATCTCATAGATTCTCGCATAGAAATCTCATAGATACTCTCATTGATACTCGCATAGATACTCTCATAGAAATCTCATAGATACTCTCATAGATAGTTGCATAGATACTCTCATAGAAATCTCATAGATACTCTCATAGATACTCACATAGATACTCTCATAGAAATCTCATAGATACTCGCATAGATACTCGCATATATACTCTCATAGATACTCGCATATATACTCTCATAGATACCCGCATAGATTCATAGAAATATCATAGATACTCTCATAGATACTCTCATAGAAATCTCATTCACAGATACTCTCATAGATACTCTCATAGAAATCTCATTCATAGAAATCTCATTCATAGATACTCTCATTGATACTCGCATAGAAATCTCATTCATAGATACTCTCATTGATACTCGCATAGATACTCTCATAGAAATCTCATAGATACTCTCATAGATTCTCGCATAGAAATCTCATAGATACTCTCATTGATACTCGCATAGATACTCTCATAGAAATCTCATAGATACTCTCATAGATAGTTGCATAGATACTCTCATAGATACTCACATAGATACTCTCATAGAAATCTCATAGATACTCGCATAGATACTCGCATATATACTCTCATAGATACTCGCATATATACTCTCATAGATACCCGCATAGATTCATAGAAATATCATAGATACTCTCATAGATACTCTCATAGAAATCTCATTCACAGATACTCTCATAGATACTCTCATAGAAATCTCATTCATAGAAATCTCATTCATAGATACTCTCATTGATACTCGCATAGAAATCTCATTCATAGATACTCTCATTGATACTCGCATAGATACTCTCATAGAAATCTCATAGATACTCTCATAGATACTCGCATAGATACGTTCGTAGAAATCTCATAGATACTCTCATAAAAATCATAGATACTCTCATAAATACTTGCATAGATACTCTCATAGATACTCGCATAGATACTCTCATAGAAATGTCATAGATACTCCCATAGACACACAAACATTGATAATTTCTTCTTCCGGGGGGGGGGAGAGGTGTCTAAAAATGTACTATTTTTACCAAATCTAACCTTCATTAGTTATTTGGATAGGAAATAATCGTTATATAAGTTGTATAAAGGAGGTTTTGTCTCTTTGTTTAAAAAAAAAGGGGGAAAACAACATTACATCACAAACATAACATGCTTTTATGTTTATTTTAATATTAAGTGGGTTTAAATACTGCCCAGGGCCTCTATTTACTAAAATCCGGCACTGATAATCTCACCTAAAGAATGATTTTCAACATAAAAACGTCTGTTTCTATCTCAAGTAAACACAAACTAATGCACAGATCTTTGCAGGACGTAATCACATGTTTGGTGAACCAACGTCTTGAAATCGCAAGTTGTCTTCCCTGTAATCCTCCTCTTTGTTTGTTGTTCATCCATTCACACACTGAATCTTATGGAAGTACACTATCATCTTCACATCTGAACATCAATATCCGCTTGACAGAAAATCTGATGTCTAAAATAGAATAGTACTTTAAAAGCATTAGCCAATGGAAGGAGATTAACCCTTTTTACAGTATTTCTTATATAAGGCCATTCAAGCGTTAAATCATTTCAAACAAACCTCATTGATATGAAAGCATAAGGAGAAGGATGAAAAGACTAGAACAGGAAGAGAAGACGGAGAAGAGAGAAGAAAGGGCTTGGAGGCTGTGAGGTGACGATTATTGAGAAAACCCTTGCAATCAACATATCCACTCTTAGCAATCAGTTTCTTTATGGCCTAGATATGACCTGGTCATGGGAAACATTGAGGGGGGGGGGGAGCTTGCGAAGGAAAAGAAAAAGGAAATAGAGTATAGGGGGAAGTAAACTTACAACAAAATGCACAAGTTCATAAAGAAAATGTTTACCTGTTTAGGTATTGCATCAGGTACATCAGGTAACTGGCTTGCGACATAGAGTTCTGTGCTCTTGCTTTCATAATTAAGTGAAGAAATAAAAAGACATTTTTCTTGTCCTATTTTAATACCTTCCCCAGGCTATGTGTAGCTTACACAGGGGAGAGGAACAGAGACATAGATATGGGCTCTTAAGACAGTAAACCGTTCTATTGGGTTGGGATACATTCACTTTGTTTACCTGCCATTCGTGTCTCTTGGGTGCGGATCCAACAGCTCTTTTTAATAGACTCGATAGAATTATTGAAAACAACTTATCTAATAGCTTTTATAATTTTCAACAATGTTTAGAACTCCTAGATAATAACTTTAATTAAACATCTCCAACATTGGCGTTTATGTAAGATCAAAAGACCGGGCAAAATTTCACTTAAAGTCATTTAATCCTATTACTTTGTTTCTTTATTTATAAAAGAAAATCTGTGCAAGTTAGTTTTTATTTGACTTTGTTATATTTTGAAGAAACGTGACATTGCTGGCATGCGTTTTTAAATTCTTAGGTACAATTTATTAAACCTAACTCTGTAAATTCAATTTTCTCTATCGACATTTTCACTATACCATTTTCAGTACATCATTTTCAATATACCATTTTCACTATACCATTTTCAGTACATCCTTTTCAATATACCATTTTCACAATACCATTTTCACTATAGCCGTTTCGCTATACCATTTCACTATATAATTTTCACTATACCATTTTCACTACACCCTTTTCCCTATGCCATTTCATTATACCATTTAATTTTATTTTTCCATTCCGTATCATCACTGAGTCAGCACCGTTTCACTCTTCAACTTCAATGTTTCACTTTCACTATACCACTTGAATATGCCCACTTACTATGTCACTTGAATATGTTCACTTACTATGTCACTTGAATATGTTCACTTACTATGGCATTTGAATATGTTCACTTACTATGGCATTTGAATATGTTCACTTACTATGTCACTTGAATATGTTCACTTACTATGGCATTTGAATATGTTCACTTACTATGGCATTTGAATATGTTCACTTACTATGGCATTTGAATATGTTCACTTACTATGTCACTTGAATATGTTCACTTACTATGGCATTTGAATATGTTCACTTACTATGGCATTTGAATAAGTTCACTTACTATGGCATTTGAATACGTTCACTTACTATGGCATTTGAATATGTTCACTTACTATGGCATTTGAATATGTTCACTTACTATGGCATTTGAATATGTTCACTTTCTATGGCATTTGAATATGTTCACTTACTATACCACTTGAATATGTTCACTTACTATGTCACTTGAATATGCCCACTTTCTATGTTACTTGAATATGCCCACTTACTATACCACTTGAATATGCCCACTTACTATGTCACTTGAATATGCCCACTTTCTATGTCACTTGAATATGCCCACTTACTATGGTATTTGAATATGTTCACTTACTATACCACATGAATATGTTCACTTACTATACCACTTAAATATGTTCACTTACTATACCACATGAATATGTTCACTTACTATGTCACTTGAATATGCCCACTTTCTATGTTACTTGAATATGCCCACTTACTATAGCACTTGAATATGCCCACTTACTATGTCACTTGAATATGCCCACTTTCTATGTCACTTGAATATGCCCACTTACTATGGTATTTGAATATGTTCACTTACTATACCACATGAATATGTTCACTTACTATACCACTTAAATATGTTCACTTACTATACCACATGAATATGTTCACTTACTATACCACATGAATATGTTCACTTACTATACCACTTAAATATGTTCACTTACTATACCACTTGAATATGCCTACTTACTATGTCACTTGAATATTCCCACTTACTATGTCACTTGAATATTCCCACTTACTATACAACTTGAATATGCCTACTTACTATGTCACTTGAATATTCCAACTTACTATGTCACTTGAATATGCCCACTTACTATGTCACTTGAATATGTTTACTTACTATACCACTTGAATATGCCCATTTACTATGTCACTTGAATATTCCCACTTACTATACCACTTGAATATGCCCACTTACTATGTCACTTGAATATTCCCACTTACTATGTCACTTGAATATTCCCACTTACTATGTCATTTGAATATGCCCACTTACTATGTCACTTCAGATTATATTATTATTCCTTTACCTTGAATACTTTATGCGACAATTTAAACCAAGCCATTAGGAAAAAGATTGGTTTCATTGACATGGTATGGTAAGATCGGGTGGGCGATGTGGTGGGCGATGTGGCATTACAACGAATCGTAAGGTTTATTAACTCAGAAAGCTGTAGGATAGGCGAGGCTTGTGTTATTACTTCGTAAATTATTTGTTTATATTTAGATATCATGTTTTAGGAGGCGATCGTCCTCAAGCATTCCTAACAATAGGATAGATCTACCTATTATTACATTTGACTAAGCCATTCCCAGGTCTCTAAAATTAATATCCACATAAGTAGACACGTCAGTTAGATCCCGCACAGTCCCATCGATGACCGATAACAAAGATGACAAAGGATTTGATGAATTCATTATCATTGGCTGATGTCTACCCCCCCCCCCCCCCCGCTAATCTCCGACAGTTAAAAATAAAAACGTTTTGTTTTAAATGTTGTCCCCCCCCCCCTCCTTTCAGCCAATCGCTTTACGTTTGATGACGCTTCCTTAATTCTGCCAAAGGGAGACTACTAAAGGTGAGGCACCTGGGATCGTGTCCCTGTAAAAGCTACCACTCTAAAATAAGGGGGGTGGACATCAGTATATAGAGCAGTGGTTTGGATTTTTTTAGTTTTGTTTTTACAAACCAGACATAGTGGTGAGTGGTAAACGATGAAGATGGTAGGACTACAACTTTCATTAGTGATTTGCCTTTATTTCATAGGTAAGTGGAATTGTATTTTTTATATCTCTAGACATTCTAATAAGTTGATATCGCCAAGTGTAATCCGTGAATTGGACTTCTTCAGAAATGAAAGTGGTTGTGAACTTGTAATGCCGAAATAATAGCAGACGACATAGAAAGGCTGGGTTCGTAGAAAGAAGGCATGAGTTCAGGTCGAGACGTATTTTTTTTTTAGGGATAGGATCCTTCCAACAGAGCTGAGTGTCTGAGCTTTAATTTTAATGAAATTTTGTTGTTCTGTTGTTTTATCTTATACGTCACATTGGGGCGTGACGGCTGTGTGCTAAAGCGCTGGGCTTTCGAACCGTGGGTGTCTTTGGTTCGAAATTTCGGGGAAGGCAAGGATTTGGAGGTTTGGGACTTTTAGGCTGCCCCCGAGTCCATCCAATTCTAAAGGGTACCTGACAAAGTAAATTAAACCGTCGACAATAGGAAATGATGACCTTGACATCATCTGACCTATAGAGCGCAAGTTAAGAAAGGAAAACTTCACTTTTGATAAATTACGAACGTTCTGTCGTAAGAGAGACTAGTTACGACAGACGTCTGCACATATGTATATGTTAATGTAGTAGTGCATGTTCATTAGAGACATAAACTGTGCTAAATTATTATTTTCGCTGATTCAGTTACAAAAGCTGTCTTGTCGTATAGTTCTAATTCTAACATGAGCTTGAATCAAGATTATCATTTCACGTTTAGCTTTACTTCAAATTTACATAGTTGATCTTTGTCACTAAACCAGATATATTAATTTTCGGTTGGGACTGTTTTCTCTTTCTAATAATAGGGCAGTTTTTTTTTCAAACTTTTATGTGCTGTAAAGGTAGCTGGTTGTAAAGGTAGCTGGTTGTAAAGATAGCTGGTTGTAAAAGTAGCTGGTTGTAAAGGTAGCTGGCTGTAAAGGTAGCTGGTTTTAAAGGTAGCTGGTTGTAAAGGTAGCTGGTTGTAAAGGTAGCTGGTTGTAAAGGTAGCTGGCTGTAAAGCCAGTTTTTTACTTGCAAGTATGACGTATAATTAGGTTAATGGATACTAGGTGTTTTTAATAAAAAAAAGTTTCCCTTTCAGATCTTGCAATCTATAGGACAGATGATGTTAAGGTCATCTGTTTCTGTAACGAACAGGGTGTCATGTGGCGAGCACTACGACGAACCGTCTTTACTTTCCCTAAGGTACCCATTAGAGTTGGGTGGACTCACGCCTAATAAACTCGAAATTCATAGTCCAAGTCTCCACCGAGCTTCAAACTCAGAGGCCCAGGTTCGGAAGCCAAGCACTTTACCACTCAACCACCGCACCTTGAATGTGTGTTGTGTTTTCAATGCAATGATAACAATAACAGTTAGTCCAGAGCAAACAGACTACAGCTTATGACCCAAAATGTTTGGAGTGTTATTTAATTAGTTATTAACTTTAAAATTATTTTTTTAAAGGAGTTGTTTTTGTTTTTTTTGCAAGGGTTGCATGTTGTTAAGATTAGCATTTCGAGTTAAAGATTTGAAACAAATTACATAACGCTACCATAACATATTTTTATGCTAAAACCGAAGTAAATACGCCTCAGAAAAATGTTCATAATTATTTTAAAGTAGGCTCGTGTTAATGTATGTTTCTTTAGTCGTGACCTTCTTTTTCTTTCCCCGCCCCCCCCCCTCCCCCCCCGCCTTTCTGTCTTTCAATTTTACGCATGAGCGCCCACAGGGGAAACAGGAAACATAAGATCAAATGGTCTTCTGGTTAATTAATGGGATTACACAGTGTGCAACGTTGCCTTGGGCCATAGTTAGCGGTCAGCTAGTTTCTTCTCTCACTCTAGCACATCTCTCTCTCTCTCTCTCTCTCTTTCTCTGTTTCTAATAACGTTGCATACATATATATATATATATATATCCCCAGAATGGGATGCTAGTTAATAATTTTACTTTCATTTTATACTGGGTACTTTTCACTCAAATATCGCTTCAGTTATTTTTTTACTCTACAATTTTCTTGAATTATTTGTGACCCACCAGACACTGTTCAAAGCACCGGGCCTTATTGCGCTGCTCACCCGGACCTATACTATGCAAATGTGAATGGACTTATAGCTGGTGGATATGATAATACAGTCATTGGAGATCAATCCGTAAGTACTTAGATATAGGTATCTGGGTTTTCCACTCTTTTTAAGAGGACGAGATTCGTTTTTTAATGGGAATTTTCATAAATGTTGGTGTATCCGGTGTATAGAATTCATAAGATTTATCTATTTTAAGAAGCAGATTCTCATTTTTTTTACCTTTTAGCACTGTAGAATCAAATGTCTTAGCTCTTTCTCTCTATTTTAGTACTGTAGAATCAAATGTCTTAGCTCTTTCTCTCTATTTTAGTACTGTAGAATCAAATGTCTTAGCTCTTTCTCTCTATTTTAGTACTGTAGAATCAAATGTCTTAGCTCTTTCTCTCTCTTTTAGCACTGTAGAATCAAATGTCTTAGCTCTTTCTCTCTCTTTTAGCACTGTAGAATCAAATGTCTTAACTCTTTCTCTCTCTTTTAGTACTATAGAATCAAATGTCTTAGCTCTTTCTCTCTCTTTTAGTACTGTAGAATCAAATGTTGTAGCTCTTTTGCTTGTAGCTCAAAGTCTTTCATGTTGTATATTTTCGTAAAATGGAGGCAAACCCATAAATAGCAAGTTTTTTGTTTTTTTTTTGTTTTTTGGTGTATCCGGTGTACAGAATACGAAAGTATTGATAAACTATTTTAAAATCATGTAATAGAGTTTTATAATTTTCCCCTTCACTAGCACTGTAGATATACATTTGAAATAGTACCCGTTATTAGTATACAAAAAATCTCAAAGAAAATAATATTTCTAAATTATTTTTATCATTGTAAAATTTAAAAAAAATAAATAAAAATATAAACAAAGAACAGAGTCCTGTGAATAACCAGTAGTATGCATAGCTTATAAAAACTATCGATTAATGTGAATAAACTTGAGTATAAAAATCTCCAACAAATTTGTATGTTATAGACAACTCGATGACGACATACAGCGTTCGTTACGTAGTTTACTTAGGTTATCTGTGTCGAATCTTTCGTAGTCTTTTAACTTTTCATTTTATTACTCTTTTTATTTCTTCCTTAGATCTGTATCACCCCCACGTATCACCCCCACGTATCACCCCCACGTATCACCCCCACGTATCACCCCCACGTATCACCCCCACGTTTCACCCCTGTCGTTTCCTATTGCTTTTTTCCCCTACAAGAACGTAATCCGGAGTTTAATAATTAAAATGTAAAGAAAAAGTTATTGTAACTATGATTCACTGAAGCATGACAATCGTCTTTGCACTAATGTTTCAATGTTTGATCATCTTTAAAGCCTCTTCATAAGTAATTCGAATCAAAGCAGCCATTGAAGTGACTGAACATTAACTCTTTCTCTCTTATTTGACGATACAAAGTTATAGAAGTTGAGTCATAACAGGGACGTGAACTATAAATGAACAAAAATGAATAACTCCGTAGGGTCATGGAAAATAATTACGAAGAGAAAGAGTTAAAGGAATGAACGTGATTGCATAGGAATAAACTAAGGATAAAATTATTCACATCATCTTAAGAAGAAGCCATCGTCAGTGTATTGTGTGGGCTCGTGACAGTTTTTTGATAGCAGTCGTCATAGGGCCCAGTTGGCATTGTGAACCTTTTTCGAATAGGAGGCTCCCGGGTTTGAATTATGGTACAGACTTTTTTTTTTGAATTTGGAGATCCTTAGGATACCTTTGATTCCATCCAGCTCTTATGGGTATCTGACATAAGTTGGGGATGGGGGGAAGGCGGTTGGTATTTGAGATGGCTACAGAACAAGCTCGTTAACCGTAGGACACAGAGACATATGACCTTTACATCATCTGCTCTATACTCTGCATGATCTGAAATGGGAATATTACTTTTATTAGTAGGTGATACCTAAGATCGTCTAGGTGCTGGGAAACACATTCGAATTTTATTACTGCTAAGTAACTAAAACAGAACTGAGCTAAAGTGTCGACATTATCTCAATGTGATGTTAGTTGATCTTTCTATCAAATCTTTTTTGCCCAGAATACTCAGAAAGACATTCCTCTTTCCATTTGCTAGGACAAATTTGTACAAATGCTCCTTCTTCCCTAGTGCTATAAGAGCATGGAATGAATTGCCTGAGCTAGCCAGGAAAACCTGTGACTTAGCAGAATTTAGGTCATTGGTTAATATGCATGACTAAATGCATTATGCGTAGGACGTAATCATCTTCTTTTTTTTCTGTATTATATAAGATAAAATAAGATAAGATAAGATAAGATTCTGCAGGGCTAAAAAGTGCAAACAAATTGTCATGGACCTTTTAAAAACAACCTAGCTTAGCAACACGTCCTTTTATTGTGTACACCGGATACACCCAAAATAGTTTCTCCGCTATGCATGAACATCCAGAATTAAATTTTTCTTCTTAGTATGTGTGGATGTACTTATTGTTATCATTATTTTTATCCATTGTATTATTATTCTTTATTTTAGTCCTTTTATTGTTTACCTTTTTCTTTTCTGTTCTACTTCACTTCAGTAAGTTCCCCTTTCAGACCTTTATGATGTAATTCGCTTTAGTAGTGATAATTTTGTTGTTCAGCCGTGTTCTAAAGACGTGTCAACTCTGAGGTACCGCGAGGTTGATGGAAGATGCAATCACCGCAAGGATTACGGTAGCACTGTGAAACCCTTGAAACGTTACTTGAAGCCCCACTACCAGGATGATAAAGGTAAACATTGACTTGTGTGATCACAACAGTGTCATAAGAGGCTTATTCTAGCTATAGTCTTTTGTTGATATCATTGAGGCGAGATGTTCGCAGACATCTAGTTCTAGTCATTACGATCGTAAAAGATAAAGTCGCTGCTGTTTTGTTCTTTCTGTTGTATTCTCTCTCCCATTCTTTGTGTCTCGTGTCTCTCTTTAACTCTTTCCCCTCGCCTTTCTCATTTTCTACTTCTATTATCCTATCTCTTCCTTCTCTCTATTTTCTCTTTCTGTCTCTGTTTCTCTTTTCTCCTTTTTACTCTCTTTCTCTATGTCTTCTCTTTTCACTCTCTCTGTCTCTCTCTTTTTCTCTTTTCTCTAAGTTTCAGTTTTATCTCTCTCTCTCTCACTCTGTATCTCCGTCTCTCTCAGTAGCTCGCTAAACTGTTTTTATTTGTTTATACTTTAACAGTGCATGAAACCTAAATTAAATGACTAAATACTATCTTTGAAATTCATTGTGTTGAATATTTCCATGTACATTGACTATTGATTAATGTAGAAGAGATTCATTAAAATTTTACTGTTACATCTCCCATACATCTTCAACCATCTCCCGACATCAGACATCCCATATATCTCCCAACATCAGACATCCCATATATCTCCCAACATCAGACATCCCATATATCTCCCAACATCAGACATCCCATATATCTCCCAATATCAGACATCCCATATATCTCCCAACATCAGACATTCCAGATATCTCCCAAAATCAGGCATCCCATATATCTCCCAACATCAGACATCCCATATATCTCCCAACATCAGACATCCCATATATCTCCCAGCATCAGACATTCCGTATATCTCCCAGCATCAGACATCCCAGATATCTCCTAGCATCAGACATCCCAGATATCTCCCAGCATCAAATCATAATAAAAATCTCAACTTGAGATATATTTCTTTATATGTAAATGTTTTCAATAACAATGATAGGCCATACTACTAATCAATTGTCACATTAATAAATACGTCTATTATTCAAGCTGATAGCTGTTGGTCTTTGGATTATAAAACAAGGGTAAAAATAACTATGAAAAGCGAAAAAGCATTGGCTTCAGCTGTCGAAGAAAAGCGTGCCAAACGAAAAAAGGCTAGCTCCTCTACCACCAAAGCGAAAGCCGCCTTAACCTGCGACATATATGGACCGGAATATCTCTTGAGAATAGGGCATCACAGTCACATGAAAAAGGTTTCTACAAGATGAACTATAGTCGTTCTACGACTGCAAAAGGACAACTAGCTGTTTCAAAACATAAATATTCTTCAGTCTAAAGCTTTACTGTCTTCTCTTTAGTAAAACATTTCGATATTATCATGGTCAAGTTTAAATGCTTTGAAGACCCAATCCTATCTGTTAAATTCACATGGATAAACACGCTGCTAGAATAGACCAAACTATACAAGCATATGTATTTGCCTGCAGGTTTGAGCACACCTCGTATCTACAGTGTTGTCGGTAAGGAGTTTCTCCCTTCACCACGCTTGATCAGCTTGAAGCTTTTCTCTGATGTCACGAAAGAGAGCAATCTGTCTATGTTCACTATGCAGGTATTCTTTTGTCTATCTTAGTCTGGTTTGTTTCTGCATTATCCAAGGATATGTGTGATCTGTTGCGACCACACGCTTTGTCATCTAGCAAAGTTCCCAATGTTAGTTTTGAACGAATGTGCTAATCAAAGCTGTTTTAATCCCTCCCCCTTTTAACTCACCTCTTTTAAAAAATGATGAAGTAACCCAAGTCTTCAACAAAATAATTTTAAAAAAAATTGTTTTTTTTTTTTTAACGAAAGGTGAGTGAAGCGAGAGCACAGTTTAATTGCTGCCATTTGTCTCAATAATGCAATTTTATCTTCCCTTTTTCTATCAAAAAAACATGTAATTAATCAATTAATTACCACTAATCAATGAACTAATTATTAAACTTTTTTTTTTGCTAAATTTAATTTTGATTCGAGTATGGGAATTGGTAGAAAGAAACCACCCTGAAAGACAAACAATAGGAGAGAGTTTTTATAAGCTTTGTTTAAAAATGCGATACCTGGTATCACCAAACTCTAGCAAGTCAAAAGTCACATTTTTTTTTTAAATCACCCTTTTTAATTGTCATCGGTTTTATGAGGGCGTTGTCTAGCCAGCACAATTATCAAGTATTTTACACATTTTGTTGTTACATCTTGTTATTTATTTATTTATCGTTTACTTGTTAGAATTTTTTAATTCTTGCATATTCGTGTAGTAACAATTCTAACCATTCTACTCTACTGTCCACAGTTTGGTCAGTTTGTAAGTCATGACATTGGTGTTTCCCCAGTTCCTACTGGTAAGTCCACCTACCATTCCAGTAGATAATAATTCCAGCCAGTCCCAGCATACGATAATTATTTAATAAATATACCAAAGAGAAAACATTTGTTTTCGCTAACATCTATTTGCCGTTTGTTTATAATATTGCTTCATTAATGAATCATGTCGGAAATAAAGGCCTAATTTAAAATTCAGCAGGGTATTTTAAAAAACGGCTCTAACGATTTTTCTAGAAATTTGACATATACATCTATGAAAAAAAAAGATTATCCACACAGTGAAAATTCTGTTTTGACCATTTTAATTTTTAATTAATTTTTACTTTTTTTTTTTTTTTTTTAAACACGTTTCAATGGGAATTCCCGAAATCGACTCAAATGTTTCTTTCTATTCAGTAAAGAGATTATAAATAAATAGACATGTTATTATCATAGCATTTATATAGCGCTACTTTCATGCTTATAGCAGAGCGCTTTTGGCCCAATCTCATTTGTGGACCAGTGGGGGGAGGGGGTATCCGTGCTGCCTTTAGGCGCTCAGTAAACACAACTCTGCCCGACTCGGGTGTAGAACCTAGGTGGCCATGCCAAGCCAAGTTCAAGCGCACTTGGCCTCTCGACCACGCTTCCCACCCTGTTGAAGAAGTTCCAGTCCATGTGCCCTTGTTAATCGATAGCTGTATAGAAAAACTTGATTGTGCAAAGCTCACAAAAACTCCTTTCATTATGGCAGCATTTCAAAAACTGGATAGAAAGCGAAATGATAGAGCACCATCAGCTTCATTCAAATAAATTGATTTAAAAAAAAACTGTTTTTAATAGTATTTTGTTCTTCTTGTACTTCGTAGGCTCTAACGGAACAATCAAGTGTTGCGGAGTTCCTGCTAGACAAATGAGCAAGTAAGGTTTTGTTCCATATAAGCTTTAGTTTACAAGTCCGAAATTAAGGGAAGAATGTATTATTTCCCTTGGCTAAGTTGTAAGGATGGTAGGTTAAAAAGGATAAATGCATTGTCTAGATGCCTGGTCTAGATGCTAGATAGCTGGTTTAGATGCCTGGTCTAGATGCTACAGGGCTGATCTACATGCCTGGTCTAGATACTAGATGGCTGGTGTAGATGATTAATCTAGAGGCTCCATGGCTAATCTAGATGCCTGGTCTAGATGCTAGATGGCTGGGGAGGTGGCTGGTCTAGATACCGTGTCTAGATGTTAGATGGCTTGTCTAGATGCTAGATGGCTGGTGTAGATGTCTGGTCTAGATGCTTGATGGCTGGTGTAGATGTCTGGTCTAGATGCTAGATAGCTAATCTAGATGTCCATATGATAAATATACCAATAAATAATCACACATAAATGCCTTCCTCGCTTGCCGAATAAAAAAAAAATGGGAAAGCCATAGCAGTTGACGGTGTCACGTGTTCGATTCCCGTATTGAACCAAAAAAAAAAAGATTTCTTTAAAATCATTTTATTATAGATGAAATTAAATAATGTCTTTTTTTTTTAAAGATATTTTTTTCTTGTTAGTTGATTTCTTTGTGCCAGTGAAGTTGAGTGAAATGTTACCATACCATAATGGTCCAATGATGTATTCAACCAATTTTTTTTTTTGTAGTTTTTCTACATTGAAAAAAATATCATTAAAAAAAACAACACTTTTTATTTTGTTAACAGAGAATGCTTCCCAATTCCCATTCCTAAGGAAGATACAAGATTTGAATATTGCATGGAGTTCGTTCGATCAGAAGCAGCCAAAGATGAGTATGGAAATCAAATTTGTAAGTATAGTCTATAGATATTTACAATTCCTCTTTTTAAGTCACAACTTCATGGAAACTGGAGGATGGGCGGAGGGTGGAACCTTGATCTCGAAAACGGATCTAACAATTTCCCTACAAATGTAACAGTTGCTGTGTATCGCTGAGACAAGAGACTCGCGTGCTAGCTACACGGGGAAAACTCTAGATGGACCGTTAGAATGTTTCAAAGTATAAAAAGAAATATATTTGTTTGTAAATGTTATACTTGTTCGGATGTTCCTTCAGAGATGAAGATACTTTACTTCCTAGTCCAAACCTCCTGCAAGACGACGAGGAATGGAAGCGAGCAGGGTTTGAGCCCGGGACCATTGATAATACCGAAAGACAGTCCAGCGCGCAAACCTCACGACCAGGCAATAAAAAAAAAACATGGCATAGTCAGCCGTAGTGTACCAATTACTGAGTTATTTATTAAATTTCAATGTTGCTTTCAGTTTATTGATAGATTATCTGAGCTTTGCTTATATTTTTAAGCAAATCTAATATAAATTACATCTACATTCTATATCTAAAAGTAGATTTAGATCTAGATGTAGACTAGCTCTGGATCTAGTTCTTTCTTGCCATACATTACTAAGCAGACCTCCAATGTTTCTTTCTTGCCAAACATTACTAAGTAGACCATCACTGTTTCTTTCTGGCCTACATTACAAAGTATAACTCTACTGTTTCTTTCTTACCTACATTACAAAGTAGACCTCCATAGTTTCTTTCTTGCCCTACATTACTAAGTAGACCTCCAATGTTTCTTTCTTGCCAAACATTACTAAGTAGACCATCACTGTTTCTTTCTTGCCTACATTACAAAGTATAACTCTACTGTTTCTTTCTTACCTACATTACAAAGTAGACCTCCATAGTTTCTTTCTTGCCCTACATTACTAAGTAGACCTCCAATGTTTCTTTCTTGCCTACATTACAAAGTAGACCTCCACTGTTTCTTTCTTTCCTACATTACAAAGTAGACCTCCACTGTTTCTTTCTTTCCTACATTACAAAGTAGACCTCCACTGTTTCTTTCTCACCCTCCCTTACTTTTGCAGTTCTCTCAACGTAAATCGTTTTATTCCTTCTGTCTAGATCCGAGAGAACAAATCAACGCCCTGACTTCCTTCATTGATGGATCCAGCATCTATGGGTCTGACATAATAACTACACAAAGACTTAGAACTGAAAATGGCAAAGGTAACATTTGTTTTAGTATTTTCTTGATTAAATATTTTTATATCTTAACTGGTTAACTGAGCCACTGGTTAATCAGGAAACAGCCACCCATTAGGACCTATTTCTCAAGATATACGAGAATGAAAAAAAAAACTGTTTTTTTAGTAGTAGGTGTAAAGGTTCTATGTGCGTTGACGTAGTATTATATTACATGTGAGGCTGGTTATTATTAGTGTGTCGCGAATGCGTAGACTGCTGGGTTCGTGCTTCCTGGAGTCAAATTTGACACGTGACAGACAAATATATTACAGATTGACTCAAGTTCTCTTTGGCAAACAAATATAATGTTTATTTAATGACAATAATAACAATACTGCATCTTATTGGCAGTTACATCAAGACTTTCGATGTGAAACAATTACATCCGCATAACAGCGGTATTGAATATCCAAGATGATTAGTTACAGAATAAATCGCATCATAGCGGGTAACAATAATACTTCAATAATACTTATCCAACTCTCAGTGTAGAGAAAAAGTAATAGGAATATACTTAGTGTTCACTGGCTTCAACTGCCCAAAAGATACTACTTAATTCAGAGTTACAACTCGACTCTTGGTTGCTACGACCAAGATAATACAAAATTGCCTGTACAGAGGATAACACTTGACTCTCTGACTGAACTGACTGAACTGCTAATCAGTTTTATTCATTCTACTTCCTGTTTTCTACATCAGGAATTCACGAGTCTTTTCAACGTCTTAACCTGAGGTGAACATTAAATCAGGCAATGTCAACTGAGGCTGGGACAGTAGGCCTGTTCTTGGGTTTCTATTCTTCGTTTCAACATATGTCTTTTATTCTTTTGTTTGTCATTTGAGACCTAAAGAAAGTCCACTGCGAGGGCAGACGTAGACGATGAAATGAGAATCTAACTCGAGAACCCACAATGGTTTTGTCTGCACAGTATGTGACAAATATGTGGCAGATGACGCTCCGTACCAACGTGAACTATTGTATTCCTCATTCATCTTCAGACTCGATGACAATCCTTATTACTGTCTATATACTTGTGTTTTTATACTTATGTTTTTATACTTATGTTTTTATACTTATGTTTTTATACTTATGTTTTTATACTTATGTTTTTATACTTATGTTTTTATACGTATGTTTTTATACTTATGTTTTTATACGTATGTTTTTATACTTATGTTTTTATACTTATGTTTTTATACTTATGTTTTTATACTTATGTTTTTATACTTGTATTTTAATACTCGTCTTTTGTTTTCTTTTGCTTACTGTTTAGTAGTTTACAATCTTTAATGTTTGGTGGCAATCTTTGAAAAAAATAACAATGAAAGGATTTTTTTATATGAGGAATCTAAAAAATAACCTAAACACCTAGAAATTCTTTCTATTTGGACAAAATAGCTCTAGTTTATACAATAATTAAAAGTACACTTATAGATATATTTTCATGGCCCAGTTCTCAGTGCAAACATTTTATGTTAAAGTAAAGCAGCCTCCCTAAGATTTGACATTTTCATTTCACAACACAAATTGTATCTGCATTTTATTTATAGACTTGTTTTTAACCGAGGTTAAAACAAGGTAATATTGTAAGCTTAGCATACAGCTCATAATGCCATTGTTTCTAATATGTCATCTGTATAGGAATACTGCTTTTGACCACTATAGTCAACGGCAAAGAACGTCTCCCGAATGATACGTCTTCCAAAGCAGCGTGTGTGAGGACCACAAGCCCAACATCTTACTGTCAACTTTCAGGTGAGCAAATGGTTTACAATTTTACCTTTGACCTTTTTTGCTACTGGTGTTTCAAGCGGAACAAAGATTTTTTAAACAGAGATTTGGATATTTGATAAATCCATGTGAACCAGAAATTCCAGAGACCGAGATCGCATTCTTGTGAGGCTTGGAGTAGTATTATTTTCTGGCCCCTGTGAGACCTATTGAGTCTAAATCGTATTAATATTACTTGAGATTAAAGCTAATTATGAAAGCCTAATAATTGCTTAACTCTGTATTTTAAATTAATTAAAGTTAATTATGAAAGCCTAATCATTGCTTAACATGTATTTATCTTTGACTGAAAGTCCAAGTCTGGATGAGAATGTACTTTCCAGGATATGTGAATTGTTTGTTTTGTAATATGTTTTACATGTTTTGGATGTTCCTTCAAAGTTAAAGATTATCTACATCCTAGCCCAAACCTCCCACAGGACGACTGGGGATGACTGCGGGCAGGGTATAAGCCCAGGACCATCCAGACAATCAGAGACATAGTCCATGTAAATGAGCCAAATACGACATATTTTATGCTTAAGTTTTGTTAAAATCACAGATATTCACAAAGACATTTGTCTTTTGTTTTGCTGAAGCACAGACATTCACACAGACATTTGTTCGTTGCAGGTGATAAACGCGTAAATCAGCAGCCAGTGCTTGGCACTCAACATCTCACGTTTCATCTTTACCACAACGAACTGGCCAGAAGGATAGTTGCAGGCATCATAGTCAAAAAGACTGGAGTTAAACCCACGCCCGAAGAGGTGGAAAAATACATCGCAACTGCTCCCGATAATGTTAAAGAAATTCTCTTCCAGGTGCGTGTAGGAATAAATAAAAGTAAATATGTGAAAGAGATTTCTCTGTATGTAAATCAAATTATTATATTCTTACGTGAAAGAAATCTTCAAGCTATATAAAAAAATTAAAATGTTTATTGGCTATTAGTTATTAGCTAGGAATTTTAAACTAACAAGACTAACAATGGAATTTTAAACTAACAAGACCAATGCCAATGGGTTGAGACCAATTTGAAAACTAAATCGTGCTTAGTTAGTTAGTAGATATGTAATAGATATTGAGGAGAATTTATAATAAGTGATATTGTCATTTTAGGCTACCTCTTGACATTTCGACTCATAAGTTATATTTTAATAGATTTCTAGGTCTCTATCAATGGGAGACTTTACCATTAATAATGTACTTATTTGGTTAATTTAAAGTATCTTATATAATTTATCTACCAAGCCTAAAGGATATAAAATGTTTTGCATATTTTTAGGAAGTCAAAAGGATAAATAATGCCATCTTACAGAGTATCGCTGTTTGTGATTATCTCCCATTCATCATCGGGCGTAGTTATATGGAGAAATATAAACTAACCTGCACCAAAAGAAGTCGATATAATCCATACGTTGACCCACGACTCGCCAACGGTTTTATTGCTGGTAAGTTCCAGGTTGATGTCATTTGAGTTTGGGGGAAACTGTCAAGTTTTCAAATAAAAGCAACTTGACTGACCAACACCACACACACACACACACACTCACACACACACACCGGGCAGGCTGGGAGTGGCCATCAGGCTCAGGTTAGAATCCACAAAATAGTAATGGAAAAGTGGTTTGAGTGCTGGGAAAAAGTCATAAAAAGCCATGGAGCCTGTGAGCGCATGAGGCGCCCTGACCGCACTTCCCCGTGGTGAAGGCTGTCCAGGATTGAGCAAGCTATTATTGCTCAGTGCAAGACACGCCACTGCCCTATTGGCTTATATTTTTTTCATGGCTATGGCCAAATTTGGGTTCCCTTCTGCTGATCTCCGTCTTGACAGGTCGTATGGTGACACTGTATGGTGACACTGTATATCTTGTCTATGTCAATGAATATTTGTGCAAAGTTTCCACTTGATCCTACAATGGGTGTGGATAAAATAACATATACAATTTTTTTTTACCAGACAGTGAGTTGATAAAACGACTATTGTCGTCAGTTCAAAGCTATACGTTAGCCCATCGCAATAATTAAGCCCATATATTTCCCATCTCATCAACTCGGCGCTGTTTTATTCCTTTGTAATTTTCTAATTTTAATCATTGTTAACCTATAAATGATGAAAACCTAATTAAGTTATTTCGACACTTCCGTTGAATTTCTGGACATTCAATAGTTAAAGAACAATACATAATAATAATAATACACGTAACTTTCAACAGGTTTTGAAAGGGCTTCAATCCCAACAGCTTGTAACCGCCATGCCTAGAAAATATAAATATTTGATCGATTTTATTCAAGCCTTGATTTTCTTGTCTGTCGTAGCCGCCTACAGATTTGGGCATACACTCATCCCGAACTCTTACCCAGTCAAAGGCGTCCCAGAATTCTTTAAAGACGAGTTCTTTACCCCAGACTCTTCTATTGACAGCCACGAAGAAATTATTGAGGGCATGTTGACCGTCTCCAACGAGGTCCGTTTTGACAGGTACGTCAGAGTTTCCCCTTTGACTTCTCTTGGTTACCTCATTTTGTGTCGGGTAGCTGTGTCAAAGAAACTGAAATGTCATTTAAGTATTATTAGTAATTAAGGCTAAATGTGCAGAGTTTTTTTTTTCTTGTGAATCTAATTCAGTTATTAGCGCCCTCCGAAAGTGGAAAAGCCGCTAATAATTTTGTATTCTAATATTTTATGGTCTGTCCGTCAGTCCCGTTAAGATCTCAAAAACTAAATAAGAAATCTTATTACCTCTTATTTTATATCTTTTCAAAATTAAGGGCAAAGACGTTTTATCTTCTGGTAGTGAACTCTTGGGATTATTCGGAACTAACTATGAAAATTACTTTTCATACAAATGCACTATTTACAAAAAAATACTTTGTTAAAAAAAACAAAGCTTATATTAAATGTATTTGTATCAATTAGTTTGAATCAGTCATGTAATTAAATTTTTAATCTAGACTAACAATAACAAACCTGTGAGATTAGAAATATTTTTACCACTTATTTTTGTTTAGCGCAATTTCATACATTTAGCTTTCTCGATACGCTATGATTCTATCACTTTCTCGATACGCTAGAATCCTAACACTTTCTCGATACGCTAGGATCCTATCACTTTCTCGATACGCTAGGATCCTATCACTTTCTCGATACGCTAGGATCCTATCACTTTCTCGATACGCTAGAATCCTAAGGTTTTCTCGATACGCTATGATCCTATCACTTTCTCGATACGCTAGGATCCTATCACTTTCTCGATACGCTAGGATCCTATCACTTTCTCGATACGCTAGGATCCTATCCTTTTCTCGATACGCTAGAATCCTAAGACTTTCTCGATACGCTAGGATCCTATCATTTGTCTGGACCAGTTGGGAAAGGGGTGAGGAGAGAAAGAAGTCTGTGAATATTACCGTGATCGCTTTTTAAATTCATTTATTAGGAAAAAAAATAAAGAAAAGGATGAACGATCGGATTCAAACTCTACCTAAAAGAAAAGAAATAAGTGTGTGAAATTTCAGCTTGATCCTAGAATGGGTGTAGGAAAAATAGAGTAGAAATGACTGGGCCGATTTCGACATCCAGTCCGCCCTTGGTACCATATATATAGTGCTTTGAATGTCTAATTAACACAGAAATGGAAATATCTTGTGCTAGACCTAGTTAGAACCGAAGAAAGGGCTTTGTCCTTGATGCTGAATTATTTTAAACACAAATATAAATTAACAAGATTACTATGCGAGGCGGCTCCCATCGAAGTCACCAATGGAGCAATAATATTTAAGCCATAATCTTGTTTTGATCGTTTAAATTAATAAAATTGTAAAAAATCATTTGGCGTCTTTTTTTCACATACAAGCAGACAGGACAACACTTCGTCTTTGATAAGACTCTTCTAACTCTACCGAAATAATTAGAGTAGAGATCCAACTGATCACCTAAAAAGTAGAGTAGAGATCTAACTGATCACCTAAAACGGGATGCGACAGTACCCCCCTTCCCAGTGACGCTACTGCTCCCAGATTCGTACCTCTTCCCAACAATTTTGATTAATATATTGGAGTAGACGCTAGTATATTTTTTAAAAAATTAGCCCGCACAACTAACCGATTTCCCATGCGAACAGCTTAGTGCACTATTACCCAAGAGTAGGCCTTCTAACGCTGATCATAATCGCTTACTTTATAGGTCTAGACTACATCTAGAATATGGAATATATCAAGAATCTAGACTAGACATAGAATCTAGATATATAATCTAGATCTAGACTAGAATTCTTATGACTTTACACGTTTAATCTTAAAATTACTAGATCTAGAGTTAGGCCATTATTATTATCAAGATAAGTAGGCTTACTACTGCTACTGAATAATGCACTATGCAGTTCGCATCACTTCTTAATGTGATACTACTGCTTAGATAAGAAATAACTCTGGACCCCTAAGCTGTAAGAAGATAAACCATTTCCTTAAATATATTATGATTTAAATTTATAGATGTAAATTTTGTTCCAATTATTTAATACGTTTAAATCTAAATGTACATCAGGCCTCTATTGCGTCCAATTCAGATTGTTGTCAAGTTTAGGCCCTATAGCAAAGATGTATTATGTGTATGACCGCTTCTGTGCTTTTTTTTTTTTTTTTTTTTTTTTTTTTAACTAAATCAAGTTCGTATTAAAATTATTTTTAAAAGACGACATTTGAATCAGCATTCTATTCCATGAGTTAGTCAATGAATGGAAAACATATTTTATAATGATCCATTAATACTTTTTCCATTGTGACCTTAGATGCATTCTTTTAACCAATGCACGAATCTATGAATGAAGCTGTATTTATTTATGAAGAAGTCTGTGACCTTTTTTAAAAACTTACCTTCCCTGAACTTTTTCATTTAAAAGTAGTGGTTTTTTTTAAAATTATGTTTGCATAGTTTATTTTAAAAATTAGCTGGTTCACTTTCGGAAAAGAAAATGTAGCCGTTGCATTAGAACTTTGAATGATCTAAAATATCATGATGTCCGATTTTCATTATCTCTTCTAGTTTCTGAGATTTAAACGGGAAGGACGGACGGACATTCCACATAAAACTAATAGCGTCTTTTCCCATTTCGGGGGCTGCTAAATAAATTAATCCAAAATGATCAGAACTAATTTCACTATCCATTGGTTATTAACAGACATTTTGCAAAGGCCATCACAGAACACTTGTTTGAGAACAATAAAGGCGCCAAGAATGCCCTTGACCTTGCCTCACTGAACATCCAGAGAGGACGTGACCATGGAATCCCAGGCCACTACTACTGGAGGATGAGATACAATCTAAGGTAATGAGCATGTAGCAGATACTTAGGTGATAACTATCACAGTGATAGCCAACTCGAGGGTGTGGAAGAGCTACATCTTAAATCTACAACACTGGCGGATCCGGAAAGGGGTAGGGGGGTCGGTAGGGACGTTCGGGTTAGCCGTTAGGTTTTACTGGGGGATAGGGTTGTACAAAAAAAACAATCATCCCTCACTCCAGAGTTCTAGAGTTCTCCAGAGTTCTAGACTTCTCCAGAGTTATAGAGTTCTCCCTAGTTCTAAAGTTCTCTAGAGTTCTCCAGAGCTCTAGATCCGCTAGTGATCTACACTATGACACTGATAAACTTAAGACTTATGTATATAGGAGATTTTTATACGTAGAGAAATAGCAAAAACTTTCTTATGTATCCGGTTAATGGAGTACTGAACTATTGCTAAGCAAAGTATTGGAATCATTTTGTTTTTCACTTTTCAGCGCCGTTGAATCAAATTTCTAGTTACATTCACTTGAGGCAGAAAGAAATGGCTACTCTGGCATTGTTGTTTTATTTGACTATTTACCCATCTCTCCCAATCTTTTTGTTTTATTCTTACATTTTTCTTTGGCTTCCTTTACATAGCCACCAAATTTTGTCAGATCATTAACGTCTAAGAGAACTAATGCCTTCGTGCATGGGCGCCCGCAGGTATAAGCAAGCTGGTGCACATGCATCCCCCTGGATTCTGAGTGGACACATTTTTTGCACCAAATCAAATGACCTTTACATCATCTGCCCTATAGCCCACAATTTCTGAAAGGGGAACTTTTTTTTTTTAGTCGACTAGCCTAGGTATCACAAGCTCTGTAGGTGTCAAATATTAGACAGGTTTCTTGATGATTTCAATGTCACAAGATGATCCTGTGATGCCGGGGTTTCTTATGTAGATATTGATATTAGATCTAAATATCTTTGAAGATTCAAATACCGAAGATCCTTTAATTCAAATACAAAACTTTAATTCAGGAACTATGAATCACTCACAATATACAAAATGTGCAAATAAAACTGTATCAGTTGAATATCTTCTTCAGAGCTCGTTAGCTAATAAATAAAACTGCGTATGTGTAATAGGTGTCTTGTCGTCCTCGTGTGTTTCTGATTTGTCTGTTAATGGTCATCAATTATTCATCTGTTGTTGAACCAGTTTCCTTGCAGTCTATCCTAAATAAATATTGGACGCTTAACACATCAGTAGACACATTTATAGCATAATCAAATCAAAAGTCAACTTGACCATGCTGAGAAACACTTCAGAAATGGTATAACTCAGGAAGGCAAGACTGCTGGCAGAAAAACTTGGTACCGGATATTGAGTTTGTGCTGCCGAAATTTCGCCGACAAGATGCAACGCAAAAAAGACTATCAGAACTGCACAACACGCGATCATTGCTTGCTAATCGCGACCAGAAGCAATTTATTAGTAAAGATTTAGACAGTTTCTGCAGCCACAGTCAACGTTTGCAGTTTTTGTTTGATCGATCGAGGCACGGGCCGCACAGATAAACTTAACAACTTGTACAGTAAATACTTTGTTCATGCGTTTAGTTTTTTATTTTAATTTCATTTACGAAAACTTTCAAGGGGTCTACGAAAGTAAACAAATTGGGGGGTCTACGATGATAGATTTCATTTAAGCAGGTCTTGACGAAAATTTCTACATCCCATTAATGTAATTCTTTCTTACATATGATGTGTAGTGTTTTTTACCTTAGTTAATCCTTTAAATATTTATCCTGCTATTGGAACGAAAAATTTTATTTAATTTCAATACTTTTTTAAAAAGCTTAATTTTGTCTACATGTAACTAATGTTTAACAAAAAGAAATCTTGGCTGTACAGCGTGGTTAATTTAAAATTGGAATTCATTCCTTCCTTGTCAAACAAGTGCCTTTCTTATAACGAAATGATACCAATTACGCTGGAGGATCATTTGAGTCAATGCCACTCTGATAAAAAAGATTTGAAAAGATTTGAAAAACACCAAAAATCTTTTGAACAGTCAAAGATAAAGTTCAGAATAGACCCACTAATCTCTCTTCAACATCATATAAAGAAGATGATGGTTTGTGAGAGTCTTACACTATCTCTTTACTTAAAACAAAATACGGTAAACACTTTAGGTAAAACATTGGATTTACCAGCCGTTGTTATTTAAAAACTGTTTTATACAAACCTACATCTGATATTATTAAAATAATTTCTTTAAGCAACAATAACAGTTCAAGGTCACATCGGTGGCATGAGTTATAAAATTAAAAGCTTCTTATGTAATACTTTGCAACCGACATATATACAGTTTGACATCAGCGGCGTCACAGGCTCTGACAGGGTGTAGCACTGCGTGCTTCAAACTGCCTAAGGGTCGCCGGCTCCTTATTTTTCCTCAGGGTTGGCCCACAAGACCTTACTCATGTTTGGGTATGGTTGCAAGGCAGCAGAGTTTTTGAATTCCGTTGTCCTTCTGCTAGGTGGGTAGCAAGCCAAGGCTAATGAGCCCTTCCTGCTCGAAGCTTATAGGTTTACGCGCCAGTTACTCGCCTTTGACCCATCTCATGTTAGTGAAAACAGTTCCGCGGACTCAATATTTGAGCCACGCGTGAAAGATAAAGAAATAGACAAGAAACTGCTCTTTGCAAAAACTTTGCCAATGATTACTTAGACTTAGATCCTCCTGCTCCGTTTAGCTCATTGGGCAGCAAGCTGTCTCCACAAAGATCTGCCACTGGTATTGTGTAAAGTCTCTTCCCATCAGGTGTCCACTGTTCTGAGGTCTTTCATGAAAGTGTGGCGCCAAGTTATACAAGGACGTCCTAGTTTGCGCTTTCCTCGTATTGGCCTCCATGTCATCGCAACTCTTGGTTTGCGTAGTTCACTTAGTCGGAGAACATGTCCCGCAAACCTCATGCGACGCTCTGTACAGTCCCAAGCCCGGATGAGAAAGGAGGAGGGTTACAGAAACGGAAAACTTGAAATATAAAAAGAAAAAATAACAATTACACATAAGGCAAATTAATTAATTAATTAATATTTAATGTTTGAATTCATAGAACAACAAATTTCTATATGAAACATAATATCCAAAGCAACAGATCTGCAAAAAAAAAAAAAAAAACATTTTTAGTGTATTTTGTGATTGTAGCATTACATATTAACTGTTATTTTAATTGATTTAAATTTGAATTTTATCAATTATAAAATATAGATCTATACACAACTTACTGTGTAGCTTTGAGTTTTACTTTTTTACTCTTCAACTCACTACAGTTAGAAATAAGTTTTTAAAAAATGTTGATGAATTTGCAAAAAGCACCAAACATTGATAGGGGTCTACGAGACCAAAAAGATTGGAAACCACTGAATTCACTAGTAGGCCACCACGTGCATTAATCTCTCTAAAAAATAAGCAAAGCGTTCCGCTAAATACTCAGAATGAGTGAAGTGTTTCGTTAAGAAAAAAGTTCTGGAAACACTGATCTAACTGAAGTATAGTCTTTAAAAAGCGTAAAAGGCATATATTAAAAACAAAAACTGTAAACATTACGCATATTGCTATGATTAACTTTTATTTGCGAAAATCCTTCATATTGGCTATATCGTTATTAGATTAAAGTTCTTCTTTTTAGCAATGGATAATATATGTTGTAATGCTTCATGAAAGTTTCTGTAAAATTATTATAAAACAAACATTCAACATTTGTCAACTATTCCCATATTGATTGCTATAGACCTTGCAAGACCGCATGGAATGAAATCCTGAATAAAATCCTACATTCGCTGATACGCTCGCGATGAGTTTATTTCAACCTTGCGCTATTGAAATTCCTACGCCCCCTTGCTGCTAGTACTTTATTTCCATTACAAAGACCTTCAAATTGCTTTTACTATATTTTGCTAAGGCCTATTGTCACATCTACTCTGATGCTTCTATCGTTTAGACTAGATCAATGCTTTCTTTTTCAGCGCGCTGAACGATTTTGATGACTATGGTGAAGAATGCGGACCTATTCTGAAACAGTTGTACAAGTAAGTCCCAGCAATTCAAAAAATAAGTCAATTGTTCATGGCCTATTGTACTTGTAGATGCATGCGAATAGAATCAGATCAGCAGGCTAGGAATATTTGATACCAGAATCTTAGCATTTAAAAAAAAAAGATTAAAAAAAATACTTTTAAAGAAATACAAAGTTTATATTAGAGTAGTTGTATCAATTAGATTGGATCATCCATGTAATTACATTTGTAATAGAACCGTGGTCGCTTTTTAAATGCATTGATTAAACAAAAAAGATGAAAGACTTGAGTTCAAACTCGAGGGCTCAAGCTTCCTAAACCCAACACACTAGCCACTGTGCGATCGAATCTCTTATGAAATTACAAGGTTTTATATTATTAGCTTCAAAATTTAAAGCGGCGACCTGCGAAGTATAATGGGGTATAATTCAACTTATGCTACCACATCAGCCAGGTACTATTTCTTTTACACTTTTTAGTAGATAAACAGATTGAATTGCTAAAAAGCTTTGTAAAAATGTGGACGTATTCTGTAACTTGATGAAGTCAGCAAAACGAAAGTCTTAAAGACAGAACAGAACACTTACATCACAAGAACAGATCACATATGGCAGGTCTTTCATAATAAGCTCACTAAGTTTCCCTTACATTTCAAATTGATTACATGCCAATGCTAGTACATTGAACATTCACATACACAACTGTGCATAATGTATTGTTGAAACCCGTGAATGGACCAGTCATTTTCGCTTATTCTATCAAATTGGTTGTTTGTTTAAATAATGTTGCTCTAACAGACCAGATTTCTCTCCAAAGAAATTTAGTCCTTATATTCTTTAAGTGATTATACTGGTTACTCTATGTTTTTCCAGTCAACGCTAATCTGTCTTAACAGTTGCTAAGTTACGGTCTCAGTAAGCCGGTTTAGGGTTTCCTGCTGAATGTGGCCATGGCATGCCTGTGCAACTGCCATCGAAAGATATCCATTTTACCCGTTTCTTTTGACCAATGCCAAGCACTGACTGCCAAACCCGGTCTTTCATAATCTCCTCCTTCGTTACAAAATTTAGAGTATATAAAAAAAAAAATTCCTATATAGACAGCCTAGGCAGCAACCTCGCTTGATTCACTTTCCATAAATGTGTTTGATCGGAAAGATCAAGACTTGGTCAAGGTCTCAACATGTACTTTAAGGATATCTTTTTATTGTTTTCCAAGGAGCGTCTATGATATTGACCTTTACGCTGGCGGTATCTGCGAGCCATCCGTGCCTGGTGGCGCTGTAGGGGATACTTTTGCTAACATAATCGCTAACCAGTTTGCTGACCTCAAATATGGAGATCGTTGGTTCTTCACCCACAGACTAAAGCCACAAGGGTTTAATGATGGTATGTCTAGACACTATGACTCGTTTTAAGTCATCTATCTATCTATCTATCTATATATCCATCTATCTATCCATCTATCTATCTATCCATATATATATTTATCTATCTATCTATCAATCTATATATCTATCTATACATCTATCTATTTACCTATCTATCTATCTATCAATCTATCTATGTATCTATCTATGTATCTATCTATCAATTAATCTATCTATCTATCTATCATTATCATTTCATATCTATCATTTTTTAAGTCTGTAAGTCTGTGATTTTAAGTAATACTTTCTAGTCTTTTCTTGTAATGATTAGAAAAAACAACAACATAAAAAGTAATGCTAAAGTAATATTTCCACTAATATGAATAACTGAAATTAATATTATGTGGTTTGTTTTTACATTGAGGAACTTGTTATTATCGTGGAACTTGTTCTTGTCGTGGAACTTGTTATTGTCATGGAACTTGTTGTTGTCGTGGAACTTCTTATTGTCATGGAACTTGTTGTTGTTGTTACAGGAAACTTCAGTTTCAATGTTTCGTATATTTAATACGAGTCTAACTGGAGACATGTTGGCTTAGTTGTATAGTGTTTGGTCGCACGATGCCATGGTGCAGTGTTCGAATCCTGGTAAAGTTGAAAGTTTTCATTAGAGATTTCTCAACTACACTGGATGCCTGTTATGCCTATCCAAAGAAAAAAAAATGACTATGAGATAGTTGTCAGGATTGTATTTCATTGCCTTAGTTTTTTTGCCCGGGCGCCCTGAAAGTTTTTATTATAATAATCAAGTGATCATTATAAACAAGTAACGCAAATGCAATAACTTTGAACACTGAACAATCAATATTGATCAAATGTTTAATAAAATAATATGAGCAATAGTTCATCAATAGTAATCAACGAAGGTAAATAATTAATGTTAAAACTTAGGTGTTCATTCAAATTAACAAGCATAAATAAAGCTACTAGAATAGCATGAGGGCACACGTTTTTGTTTCACACTACGTGCCCACACTGCCCACTACCAAGTACGGCTTAAGCACAGCCTACAGAACAGCTCTATGCACACTTGTCTACATCCAAATCAAGCTTGACTGTAACACGGAGTGTCAAGCATGAATTCCTAAGACTGAAGAATCCTTATGCCCCAAAACTAAGATGGCGAACCGATAATTAGCAACTGCATACTCTATAAATAGAAACAGACTTACCCAATAATAGGGAACAACGCAAGGGCCACAAAAGAAACAGCCAGTAATTGCAAAGGCAGCATAAACAATGGCGTGCATTGAATATCCTGTAAGTGTATCAATAAGTGCTCAAATAAAATATCCATTGAAATTTATTTTAATTGTGTGTGACAATAGTCACACAATAGTCACACAATAGTCACACAATAGTCACACAGTAGTCACACAATAGTCACACAATAGTCACACAATAGTCACACAATAGTCACACAATAGTTACACAATAGTCACACAATAGTTACACAATAGTCACACAATAGTCACACAATAGTCACACAATAGTTACACAATAGTCACACAATAGTCACACAATAGTCACACAATAGTCACACAATAGTCACACAATAGTCACACAGTAGTCACACAATAGTCACACAGTAGTCACACAATAGTCACACAATAGTCACACAATAGTCACACAGTAGTCACACAATAGTCACACAGTAGTAACACAATAGTCACACAATAGTCACACAGTAGTCACACAATAGTTACACAATAGTCACACAGTAGTCACACAATAGTTACACAATAGTTACACAATAGTCACACAATAGTTACACAATAGTCACACAGTAGTCACACAATAGTCACACAATAGTCACACAGTAGTCACACAATAGTCACACAGTAGTAACACAATAGTCACACAATAGTCACACAGTAGTCACACAATAGTTACACAATAGTCACACAGTAGTCACACAATAGTTACACAATAGTTACACAATAGTCACACAATAGTCACACAATAGTCACACAATAGTTACACAATAGTCACACAATAGTCACACAATAGTTACACAATAGTCACACAATAGTCACACAATAGTCACACAATAGTCACACAATAGTTACACAATAGTCACACAGTAGTCACACAATAGTCACACAATAGTCACACAGTAGTCACACAATAGTTACACAATAGTCACACAGTAGTCACACAATAGTCACACAATAGTTACACAATAGTCACACAATAGTTACACAATAGTTACACAATAGTCACACAGTAACAAAAAAAAACGAACCTCTAATTGAACGTTACTTTCTGAACAAAATATTCAACACAGATTTTTTAAATATGTTCATAGTGTATAACTTTTTTGTTTTAAAGCCCAGCTGGAAGCCATCTTGAACGTGCATGCTAACGCTCTTCTTTGCTACAGTGGTAAGCTGCCACACATTCAGAGAAATACCTGGCTGAAAGTCTCTGACAGGTAAGTTACATATTTGTTTAAGTATATTTTTTACAAAGCTTATATCAGCTTACTCTGTCTGGTAAAAAGTTTGTACATGTTCTTTCTCCCACACCCAATCTCAGATCAAGCTGAAATTTCGCACAATTATTTCTTTTACCTAAAAACACGAGAATCAATTTAAAAAAAAACCAATTAGTTAATTACTATTGGTAATTAATTATTTTGTTTGGTATCTCGAACAAGGGAAAACATACTACTCAATTAGTAGTATAAGCTGATTATTCCCCTTTATAGTTCGTACAAAAGTACGTAAAGTAAACAACAAACAAAATGGAGACATCGAATTGCATTGTCAGACCATAGACCAAATAGATGGTTTTATTTACCTTGGGAGTGTAGTCAGTGTTACATTGTGTAAGGTGAAACAGACGAAGACATTAAACGTCGTATAAATCTAGAGCGTCAGAATTTACACACCTAAAACCAAGCTGGAAATCTCCACACATTTCTAACATGACTAAAATACGAATCTGTAACTGTCAAGGTCCTACAACATCGAGAACAACTGAAGCAACAACAAAAAAAGTTACAGACCTTCATTAATAGATGTCTGAGAAATATCTTTAAAATTCACTGGTATGACAAAGTAGAAAACACCAAACTGTGTGAGATGAGTGGACAGAAAAATAAAGAAAGTGGCGATGGATTGGTCACACCCTTAGAAAATATACCAACAAAAGAGCTAGGCAGGCCTTAGAGTGGAACCTTCGGGGCACAGGTCACAGAGGAAGACCAAAAAGAACATGGCGAGGCAGTGAACTAGATGAAGCCGAGAGGACAGGAAAGAGCTGGGACGCCATTAAAAAACTAGCAAGAGACAATAATAATGAAACTGTTAACGATCAATTATCTTGAGCTACTTATAGAGTAATTAAATTTTCACTCATATTTCACTTTAAGATCATGTCATTATAATTCAATTATTTTATACTTTAATTATACTAAAATATAATTCATTATTTACATTTCTATATAGAACAGAATATGCCCAAAAATATAAATAGTTCTATTACAAAATTAAAGATTTATGCCTACAAAAAAAAAAATTAACTTTTCTATCTCAGTAGAAATTATTATAATTACACAAATGTGTTTGTGTTTCACAGGAATCCCATAGTACCCTGTTCCCAGTTCGAACATCTCGATGTTGACCCATTTGTTGAAGAGATAGTCAATGAGGGCTACATCCAGTGAGGTACCAGGCTCGAGTTGCTCAGATATTATGCTAGCTCATTGAACAATAAACAATAAGGTTACCAGAAAACAAATTGGATAAGTTTCTTTTCTCTTTATTGTGTAACTTATCATCTATGTTTACGTGTTACTACACAAAGTACGTCTATGGCAAGTTTATTTTTTTGTTTTATATTTATTGATGTCACTGTTATTATTATTTATATTATTTACAAGATTTCAAAACATCAAGGGTTAAAATTGTCAGCTTTGAAGGTATCTCAACTTAATGCATAGTAACTGCTACAAACCAGAACTGTTCTAATTGTGCCTGCTTTTTTTTTCAAGTTAAAATTTTGGTAAAGATTGTTCGGTGTTTATGTTATATCTGGCAGGAAATGATCAAATTCGATTGACGCTTCATTAATTGGGCTAAAACGGGTTAACTAATTCATTCCTATTTTATGCAATACATTTATTCAATTCAATAAAATAGTGTTATCTTTAAAGTGTTGTGTATGTGAGTTTGTGAGTGTGAATATATATTTATGTGTGAAAGTGTGTGTGTGTTAATAGCTTGTATTTGTATCTTGTATGAAGAGCAATTATAATCTTGCTTTAAAGTTTCTTTTAAATTTTCTAGACTCTCCATTTAGAAAACTTTACTATGCAGTTTCTAATATCATTATGTTTTGTAAATAATTTAATTTTCATCTTTCAAGTTAAAGTATTTCTAAAGCTATAAATTCATAAATGTATCGCAGACATTGAATCTGATATGATTGGTCACGTGGTACCAATCACGAACAACAATATTTAACTTTAAACCTTTTATGCCGACATAAGAATCTATACAACCTAAGAAGATGGAACAGATATAGATGTGACATGTACAAACAGAGTATTTTATATCACGCAGTTTACACTCCGTTATTCATTATATTTATAAATATAACTTTTGTAATAATTATTTAGGCTTTGTCTACAAAAGAAATTGTATTGGTGAAGTGATGATGTTAACAGAGGTTTACATAGAAATAAAGTTTTGTAATTTATGGTAGCTGGCAGCAGATGGCATCGCAAAAGGACAGTTGAGGTGCTCTAAAGAAGGCCATAGGACACATAGTTGAGCCCAAAAGAAAGCCCTTGTGAAATACAAAAACAAAAGAAGTATAGAAATTTTTAAAAGACCCCTACGGACAACGGCTTTGTTTGCATCACAAGTGTGAAAATATGCAAGTCGCAACTGGGTTTGTGTGGCCATGTGAAACACTGCACTCATCCATAATGTTCGGAATCAAAGACATTGTCATTTATTTATTCAATTTATATCCGAGTCCAAGCCTCCTCCAGGTGATGACTCCAGGTGGTTGCCACCTTTCCGCCTGCCACAAGGGGTATGCGTCACGACCAATTAACGGTGTTTATGACTTTATTGACATTGTTTCGATTTGGTCAAGCGAGCAGGCTAACGCTAAAAAAAATCAAGTATGTGAGCGCGCAAACGACAACGGCGCCGGACCTACACTTCGATAGAGAGATTAGAGATAAATGTAAAAAAAAAACGAAGCAAAAGAGGTTTAAATGCTATTGAATAACCTTTCTCAACATTTATTTTTACATTCAGTATGTAAATGATTTGTTTGAAATGTTTCGGATGTTCCTTCAGATTTGAAGATAGTTACATCCTAACCTAAACCTCCCCCTGAACACCAGGATGGCAGCAGGCAGGGTTCAAACACGGGTCCATCAAGACCAACCGATGTCTAACACTCAATTAGAAAATGAGTAATCGGTGTTATAGAAAATTTAATATATTTTCAAGATAATGCCGGCAATATTGGACAACAGTTTGCAAAAAGAAATATATTTTAAAAATGTATATTTTTAACTCACTAATATTAAGGTCTCTTTAATGTAATTATAAAGAGAAAAATATTCTTATGCCCAATTAAGAAAGTTTGGGTCTCTGAGATTTTAATACCTTAAACAAAAAAGAACATGTTTTGACCCCCAGATGTCTTTTTTTTTTATATGTGTATGCTTGTATTGAAAGAATATTACTAGTAAAATCTCAAAGAAAATTATATATTTCCATAACTAAATATAATGAAACAGTCTAACTGGAAATGTATGTACCGTAGTTTATTTTATTGGATGAGGGAGTAGTAGCCATGTGTTGTAGTATAACCTTTTGTTATTAAGCTAAAGAAAAGCTATTTTTAAATTTGGTATTTTGGTTATGAAGGTCAGCGAGGCCCATTCTTTTTCTTCGGAGACAGAAGGAGCCATATATTTACATGTACAATTTGTTGTTATTAAATCAGCAAATACTCTCACCAGGGGGCGGACTGGGTGTATTACCATATAACCCGGCCCACAAAATGACATGTCATATTATATGTGTATAATATATGTAGATAAAGTTTGATTATGCATCAGATACTGGATGTATGCTTGCGTAGGATTACATACTATATTTTATTTATACACGTATTTAGTCTGAAAACTATTAACAGTACACTAATAAGTCTTAATAAGTTTGAAATGAATATATTGTTATATCTCTGCTCCTACATTGAAGCGTATGGTGCGCACCAGGGCACTGTTAAAGACGAGTGAGTGGGTAGAAACAAGATGGTGAACTGTTGATTCCAGCCAAGTAGATAGATAGACAGAATAGAGATAGGTTAGTAGCTTAGAACCGCCTGAGTTGTAGAAGGGATCATTGTCAGTGTGGTCAGCGGGTCAGAAGTAGTGTATCACAATCTTGAAATATCAACACATGATGAGTTCAAAATAATCATTGATCAATTTAACAATGTTTCAACCATCTGCTACTTTTCATGTACATATAAATAATTATGGGAAGTATAAAAACATTTTTTTTCCCGGTAAACTGTACCCAAATAACTTCACATATAAATGAAATATAGGGGTATTAAGCAGTATATTCTTATTTTATAAGATAAGAAGATAAGGTAGGCACTATTAATCTATGATCTAGTAGTCACAACCGGACTCGGAGCCCCCATTTGTCAGGTTTAGGAGTTAATTGTGTTGTTAACTAGCTGTACACAATTAAGGTCCCGTGGTTCACCCTGACAAGAACATCACTCACACACAGTCGTACCTAGAGTAACAAACTATGTGAAAATAAAATAATGTGAATAGTTTAAATAACAAAAAAAAAATGAATTTAATTGTATGAAACATATATGTGTATGTACAATGAGGATGATAAATAGACAATATATAGATTAGATATACATATATATAATATATATATAAAGATATTATTCAATAATTAATTAAAGCACCTTTGCTTCTGCTATCAACTTGTCACCCTGGTTTCATAGTCCACCAGACTCTGACCGACTGGCGTCACAAAACTGCCAACCTCGGTAATAGTAAAGTTAGACCTCAGATGATCGCCAATTTGACAATGACACTGAAAACTGTAATATATATTTCTGAGACGGCAAGCGACGCCCACACTAGCATAGACTCGAGCTCAGTATATACAACTCCAACACTGGCACCCTATAAACGAAATAAACACAAAACGTAACTTCTACTCTAAAACTAGAAATAGTGACAACCTCATACAACATACAATAATTATAGATATCACAAACGAATAACTCACCCTAAACAGGGGTCCCAAAAATCCTACTGAATAATAAGTCCGAGAAACTAGTACAGACTATAGATATAATAACCTTCTACGGACCAACACACCGTCCGTTTCACCCAAATTCAGAGGGTGAACTGCCTCATGACAAAAGAATGACCAATAGATGTCACCGGACTTTGTGACGTAGCAAAAAACAATTCAAAACAAAAACTACAAGACACTCGCCCCGTACAAGTACTACGAGTGGAGGCAAAAAAACAAACAAAGCAAAAGACACTACGCGACAGTTGTCTGGTCAGGAAGAAGTCTTGTGAGGAAACTGGAAAGGGTCATTCCTGTTAGTGTATGTATGCTATTGTTCCTGAGACACGTAATGTGACCTGTTAGTGGCAAGATAGAGAACCCAGTTGGAACGTTAAGACATAGGCGGCAGCAGTGAACGGTGTATGTTAGTGGAAGGCAGTGGCGGAGACAGTGAACCCTGCAGACCAGAGCAGCTAAATGAACTCATAAGACTTGTGTGTTGTGATCGTCTAATATCTTGTAAAAAAAATATCTCTTCCCCTTTATCTTTCGTGGAGTGTTTGCCCTCGGTTACAATAGTATTAAATGTTACGTTGTGATAATACTTCTAGATGACAGATGTTACTTAAAAAAAGAAGATAATTGCGTCCTGGGCATTTCATGTGTCATGTTACTGGGTGTCTGATTAGTCGTTGGTTTTCCTGGCTGACTCAAACAACCTATTCCATATAAAGATTAGAGAAAGCAGAATGGTTAGAAGGGAACTAAATTTGAAAAGCTCTTGCTTCGTCTTAGTACATTCTCAAAAAACGCGAATTTTATAAGAATGTACCATGATCCATTATTTAAGTATGTGGGGACCCCGGGGCAGGGTTTTTGTGGAGGCCCCCTTCAGTTTTTCAAAAGCTTTCATGAAATTCCACTTAGGCATAAAAAAAAAATTATATCTAAAAACATTTAGTCTCAGTTTGCATGTTTTAAAACATTCAATATGCAAATTTTAGTTTGAAGAAGTGTATAATTTGGAGTTTGTGGAGGGTACGGGCCGGTAAGTCCCTTGGAATTCACTGCCGTAATTCCTGAGCTGCATTCATATATTACGAGCATGCCACAAGCGGGCGCTTCACGACAGTGTTGCCAGCCGACCTAAGTTTTAAAGTGTTAGCGTTAAAAATGAAAAAAAAATGATAATTAAAAGTTTCAGAGACGTCGAAATACCGATATATATTTTTTCTCGGGGATGTAGCCACGCCTGCCTTCCCTTAAATCCGGCCCTGATTATTTAAAATATAAATCTCCTTTCATTAAATATCGGATGTAACAGCGCTATATAAAACCAGTTCATTATTATAAGAATTTACGTCTTTAATGACTTCGAACTAAACAGAAGTTTGTACATGCCGACCAGCAAAATGATCAGGCCAAACACAACCTCGAAGACATCAAAGCAGTGCTGAAGTCCATGGCGCTCGTACATAACAATAAATTACGGTCTGATGTTTTGCAAATGATAATAAGTAGAGTGTAAAGTTTTTAACAATCTGGTTGAATTGTAAACAAAATTAATTGTCAAAAAAAAAAAAAATTGAACATCTCTTTCTTGCTGCTGTCACTTTTTTTTTTAAGTTTTCTTAATTGAAAAAAAAAACTCTCTGGTCACGACCAGACCGGCCCATTTGGTATCGGCCCACCGGACATTTGCCCGAACGCCCATATAGCCAGTCCGCCCTGATTTTTATATTGTCACAACTTGATATCCTGTCAGTTTTTGAAAAAAATATGTAATAAAAAGCCTTGTTCCCAAATACATTTCAACGTTAACGTGTCAAGGGAGATTATTCCATTTAGAAATGTGTTAATGTGATTAAAACATTTTTAAACATTATAATTTCCCTTTTATAACAAAAACAAATATAATAATTTTGGTTTACTTATTACAAAAAAAAATAAAAAATTACCATAGCATAGAAAAATCTGGGCATAGTAATGCTTGGACTTAAGGAAAATAGCTTTTACTTTAAAAAAAAAAAAGCTATTACTGACTTTTATATATATCACCAGTGTTTTCCAAACTCCTCTCCTAATGGGACATTTCAAACATTCTGAATATTTAGCGGAACACTGGGCCTATACTTAGGTTTTAGAGATATCAACTCACTTGGTGCACTTGGTGGCCTACTAGTTAATTAATTCACCTGGTGGCCTACTAGTTAATTAATTCACGTGGTGGCCTACTAGTTAATTAATTCAGGACTTCAAGTGGAACACCTATTCAGGCTTCGCGGAACATTTTTGGAAACACTGTATAACATCATTAAAACGATATTACAGTATCACTACTTAAGCAAAACAAAGTAATTTACATACACAACGTATCACTCCTTTTTTATTATTTCATTAAACAATTATCTCTGGTTTATCGGGCATGTTTCCTCTTCCGGGAAAATTGCATATTCGTGTGGTATCGCGCATGCGCATCGCGTGCCGTCACGACGGTTCCGAGCTAAAATCCTGCCCGCTGTCCTCCCTTGCACTATGACGTAAAAATCTTTAATTTGGAAGGTATCTCTCAAACTATATGGTTCAGAGACATGGAGAGTCACTAAAATAAATATATCCAAACCTTTGTTAACAGATCCCTTCGCTGGATATCAGGAAGTAGGTGGCCAGAAAAGATAACTACTGTAAATTTGTGGGAGAGAACTAGACATAAGTCCCTAGCCAAAGATATCATAAAGCGAAAGTGGAGCTGGATAGGACACACCCTGCGAAAACCAGCTACCACTGTTGCAAGGCAGGCACTTGACTGGAACCTGCAAGGAAAGAGGAACGTTGGCTTCTGAATCGGTGATCCCTGGTTCGAATCCTGGTGAAGACTTTGATTTTTAATTTCGGGATCTTTGGGCGACCCAGCTCTAATGAGTACCTGACATTAGTTGGGAAAAAGTATAGGCTGTTGGTCGTTGTGCTGGCCACATGACACCCTCGTAAACCGTAGGCCACAGAATCAGATGACCTTTACATCATCTGCCCTATAGACCACAATGTTTGAAAGGGGAACTTTACTTTACTTTTCGTTCCATGGAACGGACCTATATCTTTACGTACCACAGATAAAAAATGTTGCAGTCTATCCGAAATGACATTCAAATACTTACAACCAAAATCCTTACAACTGATCAATGTAGTACGCTTCAGGCTCATCATGTTATTGTCGCTGCCCAGTCTATCCTGATGCAAACTTGTTATTTAAAAAGAAATGTTTTCGATGTGCAAAATCTCTGCTTTGAACAAACACCAGAAATGGCTACCCAGCTAAGGACCGTGAAGATGTTTTTTCAACATGTCTAGACAAAGTTTATTCAGTAAACTTCAAAAGTTAAAGAAAGGTTGCTTTGAACCGAATTGGCAGTTAAAGAAAGTAAGGGACGTCATCTGCTTTCGAAAAACATTTTTTTTTCCAATAGTTATTCTGTCAGCTTGGATTCCTCTCTAAAAGTGCCTCTGTAATACTTATGATCATGCTCTAGAATTTTTTTTACAAAGCTTACATAAACTCACTCTGTCTGCTATAATTTATGTATATGTTATATCTAGACTAACAACAGTAAATCTATGCAAAGCTTACATAAACTCACTCTGCTATAATTTTTTTACACGATAATTCTAGATTGACAAAGATAAAGCTGTACGATAATAAATATGTGTTTACCAATTGTTTTTATTTATCGTTATTTCATGCTTTTAGCTTTCTCAATGTGCTATATCACTACACTGGGAAAGGAGGTTGGGAAAGAAAGAAGGGGGATTTGAGTGAAGGTTAACGTGATCGCTTTTTTAATGTCTTTTATATTTTTTTAAAAATTGTGCTACTTGAATTCCAACTCGAGGACTCAAGCCTCCTCAAGCCAATACACTAATCACAGTGCCAGCGAGGTGCTTATGAAAACAGTAGATTTCTTAACTGTCAATTATTAAGTTCATGTTTTTGAGCGACCTCATAATTTTTTACACAAAGTATAAAGGGGACTACTTCAACTTATGCTCAAGAAAACATTAAGAAACTGGAACAGACACAAAATAGAGCAGTGAGATTCATAACAAATGAATATTCACATTTGACTAGAGTAACACCTATAGTAAAATCACTAAATTTAGAAAGCCTTCAGGACAGAAGACTCAAAAGTAAAGTAGCAATTATACATAAAACACTGAACCATAATCTTCAAATACAAAAACAAAATTTAATAAAATACTCTGAAAGACACAAAGATAGAGACACATTCCTTGTCCCATATGCTAGGACAAATTTGTACAAATACTCCTTCTTCCCTAGTGCTATTAGAGCATGGAATGGGTTGCCTGAGCTAGCCAGGAGAACCAGTGACTTGGCAGAATTTAAGTCATTGGTTAATATGCATGACTAAATGCATGACGCGTAGACGTAATCATCTTCTTTTTTGAAGTAACGTCTGTATTATATAAGATAAGAAGATAAGATACCGCCACATCTGTACGACATCTTTCCCTAACAACATAATTGATTTCTAATAAGTAATTAACTTATTGGTTAATTTTTAATATTTTTCTTCTAGTGTTGTCAGGTACGAGAAATTATTGTGCAAAATTTCAACTTAATCTGAGATTGGGTGTAGTAGAAAAAACATTTACAAAATTTTTACCAGACAGACAGATTGGGATGATATAAGCTTTGTAAATAAAGCTTGTTAATCTAACCTAGATCAAGACCTAGTAGTAGGACTCGACATGCACGTTACATAATCCAAAATAAAAACGTAGGCCTATACTTAAAGCGAACGCCTAGTTCTAAAATATAAAAAATACACACATTTCAAAGTGAATAGAATTCAATGAATTAGTTTTTAATTAGTTATTAATGATAAACATTAAATATGAACAGAACTAAACCCCCCCCCCCCCCACCCCATAATTATTTATTTTTTTTTGTAGATGGGTTTTGAAGATTTGGCTACGAATTTGGTGACTAGTTTAGCTTTATTTTGAAAAATACTAACGCAAAACTAGTCACCAAACTGTTGCTGCTTCACAGATCACTGCCCTATTTCTTTTTCCTGGTCTTACACTCACACCTGCACGCCCTGGCGTCAAACAGACATTCTCTTGTGGTAGGGTAGTTCTCTCAACTCCCACTTGAAGTTTCAAGCCCTCCCTGTAACTTGTTGGAATAGACCCGCCATCTCGTGGCACTTCTTCGCTAGTTGAAGTCGTTTGATGAGTAACATACACATCTCCATTTCACTCACAGTATTTGTTTTATTTGACTTTGTACTATTTTGTTTCTTGTTTCTACTAAGATAAAAACAACTATGATTTCGAAAAGAGTTATTTAAAAAAAAAAAAGAACGTCGACGGCTGCTTGGTTGTTTGGTTTGCATTATGGGTGTCACGACTTCACGACAAACCGTTCTCAACGACATCCACTGTCGTCTGCATGAAGTTAGGACCGACGGAACTTTGTCATGACATGAGTTAATTAGTTCGCCCCTTGTTTCTCCGAACATAGCAATGGGTGGACGTCATTTTCCGAAGACATCTTAGTCAACGCCCATTGAATGTCCCGTTACTGCAGCTTACCCACAAAGTAAACACGTATCATCCCTGACTTTGTTTGCCTCTTGAGTTTCCAGATGAGGCCAACTTTGAACTGTATTGAAACACTAGTCTGCCTTGCTCTTTCATTTTTTCTGTTTATTGTACTTGATTTCAGGGATATAACTTCTTTGGAATTCTACATTTTATGCTGAGGTCAATAATACTCTTATTTTATGAATGGTCTTTGTAAAACATTACATCTTTTTGTATCATTATTATTTGCGTAATCATTTTGGAAACTTCTCGATATCCTATTATCCATCGAAGCACAGTCTAGCAACCCATGTACTAGATTGATTAAGCTCTTTATAGTTGGTCTGAAAGGGTTAAGGAGTAACGTTGCCCACTTGATAGCACTCTTAAAGAATGAGTTGAGTTTACTTGGGCTAAGACTACGCCAGTGATTTGTCAGAAATTTAGGTTAAGAAGTCACATTGATGTGTACCTGGCGTCAAAATGTTTAAGTTTGATTGCTTAGACTAACGGAATCTTTACGCGGGTTTAAAAAAAAACTAGAGAAGGTGAAACCAGGTGAAATAATCCGATCAACGGACAACAAAACTTCAACCACGACTCTACCTGATAACAACAACGAATGAAGACACTGTGGGTGGGAGAGGGATAAACACAAGTAGATCGGGGACAGATGAATATTTACTGAGCAATATTTTTAGAATGAGATGAGCGTATGGGTGAGAGAGTGAGAGAGAGAAGGCTAAGATGGTTAGACAGTTAGAGCCTATGAACATGGAAGATTGTATAGTTATCTTTTGTTTCTATAGCCTCGTCCTATTTGTTTTTTATCTTGTGTTCACTAAAACTCAGATGATGCATAATGGGGACTAATTCAGCTTATACCACCACTTCAGTCAAGTACAAATTCGTTCCATTGTTTGAGATACCAAACAAAATAGTTAATTACCAATAATCAATTAAATGATTTTTAGCGGCCTCCGAAAGGGGAAAAGACGCTATCAGTTTTGTGCGAAATGTCTGTCCGTCTGTCCGTCCGTCCCGTTTAGATCTCGCAAACTACAAAAGATATTGAAAATCCGACATCACCATATTTTAGACCATTCAAAGTTCTGATGCAACGGCTACTTTTTTTTTTTCCTGCAAGCGAAAAATCTAATTTTTAAAATCAATTATGCAAGCAGTTTTTTAAAGAGAAAAAGCTAATTAGTATGCATTATAAATTAGACCTACTTTAAAACGAATAGTAATCTTGTAAACATTATTTTCCTAAATATATTTAATTACAATGCACATAATAAAGACATTGAGCAGTAGAGCGCTTGGCTTCCGAACCGGGGGTCCCGGGTTCGAATCCTATTGAAGACGGGGATTTTCAACTTTGGAATCTTTGAGTACGCTCAGCTCTACTGGGTATCTGACATTAGTTGTGGAAAAGTTAAGGCGGTTGGTCGTTGTGCTGGCTACATGACACCCTCGTTAACAGTAGGCCACAAAAACAGATGAACTTTACATCATCTGCCCTATAGACCACAAGGTCTGATAGGGGAACTAGTTAGACGAGGTTCACATCTAACTTTACATTCACTTTCCCCTATCCTTTGATCTGTGTGACCGTTGGGGCACTACACAAGATCTGTTAACCTTCTTTCTCCATTTTTATCTCTCATTTGTCTTTGATATAATTTCATTTGGATGTTCTTTCTGAAAATATTGAAGCCTGCCTGGGTGGACCACTTTGGGGGCCGATTTTGAGTTTGTGTTTCTACACAAACTGTCTTTTGTAACCTTGTTTTTTTTATTAATTCATGTGTTGTCAGGTAAAAGAAATAATTGTGCACGATTTCAGCTTTATCCGAGATTGGGTGAGGGAGAAAAAACTTGTGACCAGACAGACAGACAGAGTTGATATAAGCTTTGTAACTAGTTTATAATTGTGTATGTATTGGACGAATCATTCCTAAGAGGCATCAGAGGAACTTATCAAGGAGCAAATACAATAAACTCGTATGAAATAAAATATTTGCCTGACATCAAGACTCAACCTTAGAGTTTAAGGAGTGAGATTATCAGTCCATTTATTTATGTCCAGGAAATTATGAGTGCCAAAATAAAGACTTTCAACGATGTATAATTTCATTTCGTTTTTGGTCCTTAATAAATTCTCCAACCTAGTCTCCTCCTACTATTCATTAAAAGAGACCATTAAAAAATGTTATTTACTATAGAGAAATATATTTATTATATGAATACCGTAATGATGACTCGCCAACACAAATCTATAAGGATGTTTTATTTCATTACTTGTTTGGTCTATATTGACTTTTCCAGTTTAGAGTCTTTAACTCTAATTAAATTGTGCTATTTTTACATTCAGACCATCATCGGTTGTAGGGCGACACACTTCTTGAGGCCCACACCTTGGACTATATAACGAGCTCCTCAAAGGTTGTGTTTGCGCTTTGCCGTTTGTTCCAGAAAAGGTGAGACACTAGTTTGATTTTAGGGAGAAAACTTTTCTTCTGTATATTGGCTGGCCATGAAAATGTTTGGATTATATCTTTCTCTGTTTTATATCTATTTGTTTGGTAAGTTTAAAATATTTCTCTATATTTTTTTTTAAAGTTTGCACATTTTTAATGAGGAAAAAAAAAACAATCCCAAAAGTTGCCTTCCTCTTGTCCAAGTATAATTCCAAGGAATGTCCAGAGACCATCAGAATGTTGATTCACAAAATAAGATTACAAAACTGAACATTAACATCACTATCTCAATAGTAATTTCTCTTTTCCATCAGGCTCTGTCCAGGGCGTCAAAGAGTTTTGTGTTTCACCACCTGATCTTTACTACGCCAACGTCAACGGACTCATACCAGGCGGCTACAACAATCTGATCAAAGGGGACCAATCGGTAAGTACATATTCAATTTTCACTCCTCGAGACGCAAAAGGCAACAACGAATCTCAGACATGCCAACCTGTTGTTTGCCTGTGATAACTTTACGTATTTTGATCACGTCTGTAAGATAAAACATTCATACTACATTTGATTGTGAATGTAAAATAAGGTCCTTCTTAGTGATCAAAGATGAACCAAATGCAATCTGAACTGAGTCCCAAGATGAGCACAGTCTACTTATGAACTAGAAGATAAACACAATCTTCTTTCTTATGGACTAGAAGATGGCTGTCTAGACTGATCGCTAATTATTTTTGAGGTATTGTTTGGTTGGTCCTATCTTGCTGTCTTGTCTGCATCAGTCCTGATCGTTTTAATTTTCTCATGGCTGTCATCTTTCCCTCGTAGCCTGTGTCACCAACACAGAAGGATTCACGTCATATGGAGCGAACGCTGGCTATTTCTTTCCAGAAAGAATTTATTCTTTTATTGATTTATTTACATTTTAGATTTTTTTTCAAAGAATTATCATTTTTGTTTCTTTACATAATGTCAATCTTTTCTTGCTAAAAGCCATGTACAAAAGACATTGCATCTCTTCGATACCGTGAACTTGATGGGAGATGCAATCACCCAAAGGACTACGGCAGCACTCTCAAGCCGCTCAAGCGATACTTGCCAGCTGACTACCATGATGAAAAAGGTTAAGTCTATTTCCTTACATTGACACAAACATAGACTAATTATTTATAGAAATAAAAGAGTCTGTGAAAATGGGGCAGCTGAGGAGGAGTTTTGCTTTTGCGTTAATGACTTTGTGAGATTGGAAAGAGTGTTGGCTTCTCTTTCTAAGTAATTGATACTCAATTAGAAACACAATGCTATTTAATGAAGGCATTGTCTTCGCCTCCGTTGATTTAGAACAACTGTAGTGTTTCACATGATTATGCAAGCCCAGTTGCGACCTACATATTTTTTTTAGAGACTAGAACTCTTTTATTTAAATTTTTTACCAATAATAATCCAAGCAGTCTCTTCAGCATACAAAAAAATAGAAGAGCCAAAAAAAAAAAAAAAGGTTCCTTATATCAAACAGCGAACAAATACCTTAAACTGGACAAAGAAAGTTGAACGCACCTTTAGGGTAACTAACAACTAAAGCATATATGGTACCTAAATGAAATGTCTATATTGTCTACAAACATTTGTTACCCCAAGTTTCATTCCGCAACATGATCTTGACAATGAACCCAATAAGATGCGTTCTGTGTTATTTATTTAATGTAGATAAAACATAAGCTAATACAAAAATGTGTACACATTACTTTCATTTGTCAAGTAACCTCTATATTAAGTTATCTAAACCTAAGCATAGGGGTCATTGTGTGGTCACTGTATGGTGTCATCGCGAAAGAAAGGTAAGGCTGATATCTATCACAGAAGGACTTGATAGTCAAAAAATGCTTTTATTATTATTGTTATTTTTATTGCTTTAATACCTTTTTATTAGACTTAGACTTCCAATTAGCTAGATACACAAACCAGCATCTGCGTGTTGATAACTAACGAAAGATTTTTACTCTAAAAGTTTATTTCGGTACGTCAATGTAAGTAGAGTTGAACTATTAGCTAGCCGGATAGGATCTAACATTCTTTAGCGACGCCTCTGATGTAAACTAATAACATTTTAAAATCTTTTTTTATCTAATTGAGTAGTCTGTTAATTTGTATAATAGATATTCATATTTAAGTCTTTTTATTTCTCTTGTTTGTAAAAGTTGTTTGTATGTTGCTGGTATTTCTGCATAGGTTGGAACACACCTCGTTTATACAGTGTTGTTGGTAACGTGGCTCTACCATCCCCACGTTTGATCAGTTATAAGTTGTTTCCTGATATCAGCATCAACAGTGACCTCTCTATGTTCACAATGCAGGTAAGTGGGGAAAAAAACAGGCCGGGTTAAATGTGGTGCACACATAGTTTACAATTGAACATACAGAAATGTCTCCTTTAAATAGTTTTTCTGTTCAACTCATTTTTTTTTTCTAATTATCAACTTAGATTTAGTAGTCGTTTAAAGTTGTTATTTTTTTCAAACACAAGATCTTATTGCAAATTCTTCATCGGATCAAAAACAAAATAACTGAGTGTACAAGGATCTCGAAAACTGCTCTAACAATTTTCCTAGAAATTCTACAGTTTATTTGGTCAAATAATTACTAGCTAATTGACTACACTGGAAAAAATTATGCTTTGACAGATATGATTTTTTCAAATCCAATTAGGTCTGGAGGTCTAGACATTCTATATCTTGTACACACGAACGTCAGAAGGGTATTCTCGGATGTATTCCTTAAGGAGTTCAATCATTTTTCGCACTGTCTTCAAAGTCTGGATCTATAGGCCTATCATTAGAATTTTAAATACTCCAGGTAGATTTATACCACGATTTTCTATAAAAAGAAAGGGGGGGATATTGGGGCGCAGCAAAATAATCGCTCTTACAAAAAGTCGGCAGCTTCAAAAAGGAGGAATTGTTTTAAAAAAAACACTTTCTTTATGTTTCTTGTTTTTATATATAAGCTGAAAAAACAATAAAACTAAATTTCTACAACATCCAGATAAGTGACAACCAATACGCATTAGTCAAGTATACAGTACTCAATATAAATTCTTCGTCAGTCACATAAATATCAAAGTTCACGTAGTTTTACAAGACTCTGAAAGTCACAAGGTCTTTGTGCCTGTCAGTTTTTACCTAACAAAAACATGCCCATGTATAGTTTTATAGTTTTAAGTTTTATAGGCCTATATTTTAATGTCAACATTTGAAGACGTAGATATCGCTTTCATAAACGTAACAGTTACGCAAAGTAAATCTACTGAATACACAGAGTGTAGTTGACATTCACCAGAGATCATTCCCAGCTCGTGGATATACGGCCTTAATTGTAGTCAAACAGAGACATGTCACATGATTCAAATTAAAACTTACAGCAAAACATTTTTTTTTAATTGCTGGGGTATATAGATCTAGATACACAGTGTAAAGGAAAGTAAAAAAAAGTATTTGCTACGAAAAGATGAGAAAAATGAGTCATGAGATTGGATAGATTCAATAGTTTGTAAAAATAAAATATCATAATATTGACTTGAAATCATATGTTTATTCACAGTTTGGTCAGTTTTTGAGTCATGACATAGGCGTCGCTCCTGTTCCTACAAGTTGGTATCAACTAAGATTTCTATTCATATTCAGCTCATGAAAAATAAACTTTCAGATGTGTGTATGTGTGGAAAGCAAGGGGTAAAAAAGAGAATGTAAAAGAAAAATTCCAATTAAAAAAAAGGTTCTTAATTGTGAAAGGCTTATAAAATATCGCATCAAAACCCTCAAAGATCTTTTTTTTTTTGGCGTAGCCTTTTGGGTGCAGTGTTCTTTTCGACTCCGTGCGTTTTGGCTCTACACAATGGCAAGATACCCATGGGCCCGGATTTAGGAATACAAAATTAGGTTCCCTCCGGTAAATTAAGTCTGACTGATCGCAAATTGACATTGTCTCTAATGGAGAACATTCCCCAGAAAACATGCCGTAACGCAGACAGTGCATCAAGGACTCAAGTTCCTTATGGGGTAAATGAGAACGAGGTCCTCCTACTTCCGGTCATTGAGAAAGTTAATGCCATTGTTCAGCCATGTAAATTGCTACGTCTCCGTGACACGTGCTGAATCTTCAGATATTCTGAATGTGTTTGTCACAAGTATAGAAACCTGCTAAGGACAATAAAAGCAAGGTTCTGAAAAACTTTCTACAGCACATTTGTCTTGAGTAAATGTTGTACACAAGCTTCATAGGAGACACATAGGGTACACATAGGGGACACATAGGGGACACATGGGAGACACATAGGAGACACATAGGGGACACATAGGAGACACATAGGAGACACATAGGGGACACATAGGAGACACATAGGGGACACATAGGGGACACATGGGAGACACATAGGAGACACATAGGGGACACATAGGAGACACATAGGAGACACATAGAGGACACATAGGAGACACATAGGAGACACATAGGAGAGACATAGGGGACACATAGGAGACACATGGGAGACACATAGGAGACACATAGGAGACACATAGGAGACATATAGGAGACACATAGGGGACACATAGGAGACAGATGTTTTTGAAGCACGTTTGTTAAGATCATTGGTTTTCAAATTCTGTAGAAATTTCATTGTGATCTCTAGCTTTGAAGGTAATATTTTCAAACTATTGAGAACGATTGGAAGTCGTCATCAAGGTGCGTAGGATGTTTATTATTGAATTAAAGCAACAAAGTTTGTCAAGGATAGGTTTATATTTATTATGTTGTTTTTTTCACATTTAATTCGTTTCGCCATTATTAAAATAGTGCAAGTTACTGTCATCTCATAATATTAATTCATGTATCCTAACTAGTGCATATTTATCGTAATATTAAAAAATAATAATAATAATTGTATTACATAGACATGTTTACAAATTTATTTTTTATTAATCCTAATCTTACTTTAAACGTTGTTAAGTTGATAGATTACGGATGTAGCTTTGATTATCGTCAGACCAGGGCCGGCCTTACGCATAGGAAAGCTAGGTAACCGCGGCAATAGCGAGACTTGTGCCCAATGTTATTGTTAGAGTACACTAGGTTTTAAATGAATCGCGTTATTTTTTTATTTTTTCATATTTCTATTTTATTTCGGGCCACCTAATTCACTTCGCCTCCAATTTTCTAATGTCGGCCCTGCTCATACACAATGCTAACTAATGCATACATGTTGTTGTGTTCATTATGTTGTGTCTTACTCTAGGTCCGAATCACACAATAACGTGTTGTCAAGTTTCATCCAGATATATGAGCAGGTAAGGACTGAGTGAATAGTTGGAAATAAAAGCTAATGACTATAAGTACTTAGAGGACAATTAAACATTATTACAGTAGGACAATAAAATTTTACTGGTAGGACATTGTCTTTAACATCTAACCTATCTTATTTTAGTTCTGCCAACAGTTTGTATGTTGTTTTTTTTTTAAGTGTCCGTGTTCTATTTTATGTTTACTTATTACACAGACATATCTTAATAGAAGTGGCTGAATTTGATGGGTTATTGTGACATTTTGAATAATTTCCTGTTAGTTATAGTATCATCATGGCGTCGCGCTGTGAAAACTGGCGCACAAATTGCTGAGGAAAAGAGCGCTGGCAGAAGAAAAGCGCCAGAGAAAAAAAAAACAAGGTCAATGACACTAGCTCCATCTGGAATAACCTGCCCAGTGTGCAGCCGAACATTCCGGGCTCACATAGGTCTCACCAGCCAAATGAGGAGGCACGAACCCCAGTGCGAAGCCCTCAGCCCGCTGGATGAAAGAACTATACATCCTCCCAAGAAGAGAATGCTCACTAGTCGTATTCTGCATCATTATACCTCGGCTAAACCTAATTAAGCTTCTTTCTTTTTTTCTGATTCAAGTTTAACAATAACATTATAGCCAATTTACTACTTTATGTTTATCAGTATCTATATTCAAATCAACTCTTTCAAATGTAAACATTCCTTTAGAGATGTAGAAACAACTAGAAACATGTTTTTTGTAAATCCACAGAGATTGTTTCCCAATCCCGATTCCAAAAGGCGATCCAAGATTTCAAAAATGCATGGAATTTGTCAGATCGGAAGCTGCTAAGGATGATGACGGAAACCAGATTAGTAAGTATATACTACTTATATCATGGGAGTAGCCAGGGGGAGTTTTTGGGGTTCAAATCCCCCCCCCCCAAAATGAAATCCCCCCTCCCGCAGGGGAGGGAACGGAATTCAGTAATTGATTTTTTGCTTTGATTTTGTTTATTTTGGATGACATTTTAATACTATACCATCACTTGCCCCAGCGCAGCCAAGGGGTTTTGAGTTTAAAACCCCCTACTGGGGGGTTTAAGTTTAAAACCCCTATCAGGGGGTTTTGAGTTTAAAACCTCTACCTGGGGGTTTTGAGTTTAAAACCTACTACCAGGGGGGTTTGAGCTCAAAACCCCCTACCAGCGGGTTTTTAGTTTAAAACCCCCTACTAGGGTTTTTTTGCAGTTAAATCCCTCTCTTCTAAAAAAAAAAACAAAAGCAAACGACTGTCCCCAAATTCCAAGAGCACAATATAGACGATTTTGATTCTATGAGGGTTTTGAGATTAACCCCCCTCTTCAGTAGGGTTTGAAGCTAAAAAATACCTCTTCAATATAAAAAAAACCCAATAAATTACGCACTCATTCCCCCATTCAGCGGAATTCGAAGCTAAAAATGCTTCTTCAATATGAAAAAAAAAGTAAATTAAGCACTTAAAATGTTATGAGCGTTTAAACCCCTTTCAGCGGGGTTTGGAGGTAAAAAATACCTCTTTAATATTAACAACAAAACAAATTAGAAAAAAAATCCCAACCCCCCCCCCCGAAAAAAAATCCTGACTACGCCCATGACTTATATAGTATATTTACTAGCAGATACCCGTGCTGCGCTACGGTTGAACAAACACTTCTTAACGCCCCACCTGGCTTACGTTTTTTTTTATACAAAACTTCTCCCCCGACACCACACTGTTTGACCCTTGCATCTTCTAATCAATCTAATGGAACGCTTGACCCTAAACGGACACTAAGAAAAAACTGCCCACTTCAAAAGCGCATAACCGTAACGCATTTCTTGTTAATTTGACCTGAATATTTGTTATTATCATTCATCAATTGAACAGACAGCATTACAATGTCATCGCATTTTTTTTTGGACATTATAAAGATGTTAAAATTCCGTGTTCTGTATAAAAACACATTCACTCTGACAATTAGCTAGATCTAGTGGAGAATTAGATTTAGATCTCGATCTGTGGAGAAAGTAACATAAATAACAAAACAAGGTTACAAAATCAAACTGAAAAACCCCGGAGTGGTCTACCTAGAGTCTTCACCAGGATTCTAACACGGGACTTCTGGTTCCAAGTGCTTTACCACTCAGCCACAGCATCTTCATATATTCATTTAGCATACACTTATATTTTTTAAATAATAATAATTAACCTTATCCATACATTCAAAATTAATAACATGTAACATGTAATAAACAGAAACTAAAAAAGATTTATCCATCTAACAAAATTAGATTAATTGACAACACGAAAACAAAATAATTCATAATCCTGGTTCGAATCCTGGTGAAGACTCTAGGTGAACCACTTCGGGGGCCGATTTTGAGTTTGTGTTTCACACAAACTGTCTTTGTAACCTTGTTAATACTGTTTGTAATGATCCTTTGTTAACAAATTAGCACTATAGAGTTCTCTGAAGTAATGACTAAATGTGTTTAGATCCTAGAGAACAACTGAACGCCTTGACATCATTTGTGGATAGCTCCAATATTTACGGTTCTAATCTAGGGACGTCACTAAGACTGAGAACAGAAAATGGAAAAGGTAATTAGTGTACGATAGATTGAGAGAGAAAGAAAGAGGGAGAGTGGGAGAGAGAGAAAGAGACCATGAGTGTGTGAGAGACATACAGGCAGACAGTGTGTGTGTCTGCGCAAGCAAGAGAGAGAGAGAGAAAGAGAGAGAGAGAAAAAGAGAGAGAGAAAAAGAGAGGGAGAAAGAGAGAGGGAGACAACGGGAAATAATGAAAACTTGAAGAAAGCAAAAGTTGCTTAAAAAAAATTCTTTTGTTGAATAAATGTTGTAAGATTCCCAGTAGCATTGTTTGTTTTTTAAAATAGCTTATGTACAGCGCAACTTTCATGTGTAAAGCATTCTCGGAGAGTTATAATCCAATCATATTTGTGGACCAGTGGGGGATGGGGAATCTGTGAGAAGCTTCTCCGTGCTGCCTTTAGGCGCTAAGTTAACACATCTCTATTCATGCATGCTTAATCACTCGGCCACTCAAAGTACGAAACAAGAAAGGAAGATAAAAGCCTAGGTTATATTTTAATGTGAGATGATAATTTCACAGGAGCACTACTCCTCACTACACTAATACACGGAAAAGAACGTTTGCCGAACGACACATCGTCACAACCTGCGTGTCTGAGAACCAAAAGTCCAACTTCCTACTGTCAGCTATCAGGTGAGTGGGCATTGCATTAGAGCACTAACTAGGACAGAGGTGTTAAACAACAGCATTCGGATTGAAAGATTTCAGGGATTTGGAATCTTCATGTATATTTTACTAGCATTACCCACTTGCTTCGTCCGTTGATTTGTTCCCAGGCTATATATATATTTTTCCATGGACTCCACCCATTTTTACAGCTCGCTCAAGCTGTCTGGCCAAAAGTTTGTGCAGCTCTTTGTTTCTCCCACACCTAATCTCTGATGAGCAAGAAAACCCAATGTTTTAATTCGGCTTGAAAACAATCTTACCTGTCCTACTTTCTTAGACTTAGATCCTTCCTCGCCGTTCCTCGCACTGGGAGGCAAGCAGTCTCCACAAACATCTGTCACTGACAAAGTCAATGCTCTTCCCACCTAGTGCCCATTGCTCTAAGGTTCTCCATGAAAATGTGGCGCCAAGGTATACGAGGACGTCCCTGTTTCCTTTTATTGGCCTCCATGTCATCGCAACTCTTGGTATGCGAAATTTCTTCTGTCGGAGGACGCTCGGCCACTAACTCATTAAGTGGTCGACTTCCAGTTCAGCATATGATTTCCTTTATTGAGACCAGATCTCTGCAACTGACTCCTAAAATCCGTTTTAGCCATTTTTTAGCCACGTTTAGTCTTTTCTCAATATTGTCAGATGACTTCTATGTCTCTCATGTATACGTTGCTGTTCGGATGACGATTGTGTTAAGTAGGTGGATTTTTGTAACCCCAATAGCTTGGCTTTGAAAAATGCTCCTTGCCTTTCCTGTTTGGCACGCTACGTCACGGTAGGCATCCCCATCGTTTGCTGCCTAGGTATGTGAACTTGTCCAATTCATCAAGCTCTGACTCACCCAGTCTGACTGGGACACCGTTTGTCTTATATCCCAAATCCCTAAATTTAAATTTTATCCAAGTTTATGCGGAGGCCAATTTTCATACCCGGAGAAGTTTAAAATTGTTTAATGTAAAATTCATAGCCAGAAAATTTTAGATTAAACATTTTAAACCCTTTTGTCCAATGGTAAACTCCCTAGGGAAGGGAAGAAGCTTTCTTATAAAACGTTCATTGGAAATGCTTTTATAACAAAATCGTGAGAACCAATTGTAAGCCTCCATGCACCAAGGCCGTGATGAGATTAATCCTTTTATAGAACTGTCCAGGTATCTGACAGTGTTCTGCAGGGTTTGTCTGTCTCCGTACAGGGCAAGACCCCGAATGCATCAAATCTATGTGTTCCAAGGACTAGCCATTTCTTCGAATGTATCTCTGAACATCCTGCAATCGTAGAGAATGTGTTCTACATTCTCGTCTTTCGTGTGACAGTGCCAACATCGTGATTCTCTCGGATCCTAGCGAAGTAGGACTTGGACTTGATCCATTCACAAATCCTGGCTTTTGCACTCTCGTAAGTTTGCGGCTCCTCTGGTGGAGCTAGAAGCTTTCCTAAATTCACCAAAGTGTCAGCCATCTCATTTCTTCTGTTTCCACAATTTGAGGGAATTCATTGAATCACCAGCTGTGAGGATCAATCATTTTATTGATCACAATAATCTTATAAGGCTAATAAATACGGAAACTAAAATAAAACAACAAATTGCTAGATGTTGAATTTTCGTAAACATTTGTTATCCAATTATTATAACAAAAAAAAAGAATATGTTTTTCTTTACTTCACAAACATGTTTTCAATGGATGAACTAAATTATTCTAATGTAAACAGGCGACGGACGTGTGAACCAACAGCCAGTACTTTCAACCCAACATCTTTCATTTCATCTGTACCACAACTATATTGTCAGGCAGCTGGCCAAAGGTATTCTGAAAAGGAAGGGCTTTAAGACCTCGCCCGCTCAAGTGGAGAAATACATCAAAATAGTTTCAGAGAAAGTGAAAGAAATGTTGTTTCAGGTAAGTTAGTGAAGTGACTTCATTCAAGTGAAATAATGCCTTGCTCATTTTCAGTAGAATCAGAATCATTTTTTTTTTATCTTATAATTATCTAATATATAAAGCAGAATGTAAGGAGTATAAATGTATGTATGTATGTCCCGCATACAAATCAAAACCGTCTGACCATCTTGATAGAACTTGGAATAAATGTTTTTTAGATCATAGCTGAGACCGTAGTGTATGTTTATTGAAAATATCTAAATTTATCTCTATTAAACTTTTTAACAGATCGGGTGAACCCGTTTTCATAGTATTTATATTTGATCATATCATGTCGGCTAAATGGGTAAACCTAGTTTCATACTCTGCTTTTATTCGATTTTATACCAGAATACTCTCAACTAATGCCCGCAGACCGTGGGTTATCTTTGGCTAGTCTTATTATATACAGATGTAGGGCCCTCCATGGGCTGTAGGATGTGATGTGATATACAGATGTAAAAAAAAATCTTCCTATGCATATTTATATGTTTAAGTAGTCGGTAATGTTAATCACCTTCACGTTCACCTATCCTTTAGTCTGTTGGACCGTCGGGGCACCATACAAGAACTGTCAACCGTCTTTCTCCATTCCTCTCTGTCATTTGCCTAGGGTAGAATTTCATTCACTGACAGGCTTGTCGATTCTTTGATGTTGTCAGTTGATGTTAATCAGTTTTAAAATGAACTAAGTCTTTGATTTTCGTGGCTGAATCGGTTTCATGTTCAATGTCGAGTTCTTGTGAAGTTTGTATACAGAGGCGTAGTGATGGGTGGGGGGGCAAGGAGGGCACAATGCCCAGGGCGCCACCCTCAGGGGAATGGAAAATGGGGGGGGGGCACGAGAATAAAGTTTCTTGCCCACTACGCATCTGCGTGTATTAATTGTCGTAGGGAGTTTATTCAAAAAAATAGACATTATATTGATCTCTGCAACATATTTTGTTTAGTGGAGCTTTGATATCCACCAAACTTTCATTCTACATCCAAATGTATGAGTTTGTGGTCCCTGAGGTATCACTTTAGTCTCTTTTACAATTCAACACTAGCTGTCCAGAAGCTTAGCAACAAAAACACAAATTCATTGCATAGAGTGCCAGGACTAATAGAGGATTGAGTGTAATTATAGGATTTACTGTGTACCAACCTTTACCTTACCTGTACTGATAGAGTGTGTAATATGATTCCAAATTGCTTTTTTTTTTACAACACTTATATGAACTCACTCCGTCTGTCTGTCTGTCCGTCTATCTGTCCGTCTGTCTGTCTGTCCGTCTGTCTGTCTGTCTGTCCGTCTGTCTGTCCGTCTGTCTGTCTGTCCGTCTGTCTGTCTGTCTGTCCGTCTGTCTGTCCGTCTGTCCGTCTGTCTGGTACAAATCGTGTCCACTTTTTTCTCTCCCACTTCCCATTCTCGAATCAAGTTGTAAATTTTGCAACAATTTCTCATTAGTCGCTGACAATACATGGAACAATAAAAAGAATTTTACCAATTAGCTAAATAATTAGTTGTAATTACTTGTTTGAAATACAAAAGGGAGTTAAACTTTTCGGCAGAGTGATTTCGAGGCTCTTTGCCTTACATTTTTTTTTTAATTTAAAGATTTTTTAAAAAATATTTTCCTTGTCCCACTCAGCCATTCTGGCATTTTAATTCATTAATTGGTGGAGGCGGAACACAATCATAGTCTTGAACGCAGGCTCCCGGGTACCTTGCTACACTGTTTGTTAGTCTCGTTTTTTTCGATGTACTTATTTTGCGAATCATAAACCTATTAAAGCGTTTGTACTCCCTCCAATCTTGTCATTTGACTTCCTCTCTTCCTCACACCTACTACTTTATCAAGCAGGCTTGTTTTGTTATTCAATTCTATTTTTACTTTATCGCATGATCTATCATTAAGGCAGATAACTCAATATACTTTTTTCAGGAAGCGAGAAAAATTGTGGGAGCTATTTTCCAGAAAATCGCTTTTTGTGAATACCTACCTTACATTGTGGGACCGGAACTGATCGTTAAATTTGACCTGGGTTGTGACACCAGAAGTAAATATAATCCTCACATTGATCCTAGAATCGCCAATGGATTTCTTGCAGGTTAGTCGTCTGCTAGACTGTAATGAATTGTTTCAATAGTTTCGAACATACAAAAGCAAGTACAGATTTTTCTGGTAAATAAATGCAATAGTTGGAAAATGCTGAAAGCGTTTTTTTTGTGTATGGTTTGAATAGCCAGATACACTTGTAGTGTGAAAATCATTTAGAATATGAAATCTTGGTTTGAATTTGCGGACACTATCTTATTGGCGTTAGGCGTCAACTTTCCTTGGTTGACATAGAAGAGAGCACCTGGTTGCATGCGGCCTCAGACACTGGCGGATCCGGGGGGGGGGGGGCGGTAGGGGCGATCGCCCCCCCCCCCCCAGTCGGCGGACGAATTTTAGTATAGAATTCACACAATTTGTATACGAATTCATTACTTATGTTAATAATATATACTAATTATTTATATTTCAACCTATTTTTAGATTATTTCGCCCCCCCTTCTAGTATGTTGGCCGATTTGGTGGGGTCGGGAGGGGACGATGGTATCAATCCCGCCCCCCCCCCCATAAACTTTCGAGTGGGGGGGGGGGGCGGTCCAATTTCTTTGTAGAAATCACAGCTTGCTAACAGAATCAATTAAATAATCTATGTGATTTAAACTTGTTATTGATATTTTAACCGATTTTTGTATTATGTCGTTCCCTGTTTGCCGATTTATCTCTATTGCCCTTCCCACCTAAACTTTTTGAGGGGGCGGCGGTCCTACTTTAATGGAGAAATCATAGTTTGTGAACAAAATTAGTTTAATTAATATATAGATTTATATTATGTCGCTTGCCTTCTGGTATCTTGGCCGTTTAGGTGAGGTGGGGGGGGGGGGGGGCGATTGCATGTACTGCCCTCACCACTCTAGCCCTCTGAGGGGGGGGGCGGTCCTATTTTTATGTAGAATCATAGTTTGTGATCAAATTTAGTTGAATATCTATATAATATAAACTACATATTGATATGTGAACCCATTGTATATTATGTCGTACCACACTCTAATCTCAAATTTTATCATTAGTAAAATTTAAATGACAATGGGTTGTACCAGGTGGGAGGGGCGATTCATGCAATCGCCATTCCCCTATCGGACAAACCAATAATTTTTCTTTGTGTATTACAGTTAAGAAATTACAAAATAAAAACATCTGTCACTAATATAATTTAAATATACTATAAATTAAATTCTTATATCGAGTCACCCCACCCCTATTCTTTAATGCCAAATGCAATCTTTAGCAGAAATTATTAAAGGAGCGAGGATTAATCGTTTTCCCTCTACCGCCCCTCCCATTTCCAGACAGAGTTTATGTAATTTCACATGAATTTATCATAATTATTTTAAGAAAGACTTTGCATTGGAAAAATTAGAATTCAAACGAAATTTTTCAGTATAAGAGTCACGATTGAGATGAGTTCTAAACCCAAATCATTTTTCATAGTCGCCTTTTTTTAACCTTTACTCAATCTGATATTTTTCTAGTTAAAAAAATTTGGGACTATAACTCACAACTTATACTTCGATTTTTTTAAATATTATTTATCGAATAATTTTTTTTTCGGCTTAGATCTTCAAAGCCTAAATCTAAATATGTGGGATATCTTATCTTTTCAAGGAACAAATAGGATTTTTTGCAATGTATTAAGGGCCTATAAATTCATAGAATATTTTTCGAGTACAACATTATTTAAAAGGTCCATTTTTAATAGTATGAATAATGAGCTTTATGTCAGGAGAATACGTTTCTGCAGTGAAGTATGCAAGAAAACGCTTTTGGCGGCGGGGCTTAGCCCCAAACTCCATTGATGAATAATGAGTTGTAGATGTCAGGAGAATGCGTTTCTACAGTGAAGAATGCAAGAAATCGCTTTTGGCGGCGGTGCTTCGCCCCGAACTCCATTGATGAATAATGAGCTGTAGATGTCAGGAGAATGCGTTACTGCAATGAAGAGTGCAAGAAAACACTTTTGGCGTCGGGGCTTCGCCCCGAACTCCATTGATAAATAATGAGTTGTAGATGTCAGGAGAATGCGTTTCTGATCCGCCAGTGGCCTCAGAACGTGACAGCTGGAGGTCACTCACGAAGGCCGCGGGATACACATTTGAGACCAAAAGAAAATCTGCTGCTGAGGACAAACGTAGTCGGCGAAAAGAAAATCTAAATCGACCACCTGCGGACAATGGTTATGCTTGCCCTGGATGTGGCAAAATATGTAGGTCTCAGCTGGGACTGCTCAGCCACTGGAAATACTGCATTCCTCACTAATCTTCGGACTCGAAGACAAGCCTTATCTATCTATCTTATGGGCGTTAGAATAGAAACTTTTAAAGTAGAATTTTTGAAACTAGATATTTCCACACAAAATAAAAACACTACAGTTTTGGATATGAGAACTGAGAAGAAACATTTGGTCCTGATGTTTTAGTCATCATCTAGTTTTGATCTCGGCTTCCTACAAATTCTCGAACAGCATGGTGACATGAATGCACTACGCCAAACAGCAGGGTTTCTGTCCAGGGCTTTTACATGAGAGGATTGAACCTCTCAAGCCTTCACTCAAATGGAGTTTGTTGATGATGATGAATTTTGATTGCACATTTCTTGTGTACTTTGTCCTTTACTTACTGTCGCAACAGAAACTTCCATCTGTACAATAAAAGTTCAGTCTTTAAATCTACCGTGTGACAACAAAACATTTATGTTCTTTTTTTGGATAATTTGAATTTTTAAATAATAATTATTGGGATATTTTTTTAATTTGAAAAAAGATACATTTGATTTTTTAGGCATTGGATACGTAAAATATGCTTTTGTTTGTTTGCACATGCTGTTTCTTGTATGCTTCAATGCTATGGTTAACTTCAGAAAATAATTTGTTAAGTTAGCCCAAAGGGGAGTAAAGTAAAACTGGTAAATAGTATTGATTACTTTTAAACCGGTTATTTTGGTAAGATTGTTGTGCGCTAAGATAACAGAGTTAACACAATATTGATTATAAATTCACTGTATCTCCAATAGTTATTGTTCCTGAAAATTGTGGACTCCATTGCTTTGCACTATTGCAACCATAACTTTCATCACATGATCAGACAAAATATCTATCGAACGAGTTTACATTAATTTATTTCTATTATGACAGGAGCCTACAGATTTGGCCATACTCTCATCTCTAATTCGTATACAGTCAATGGAGCGGAGGAATTCTTTAAAGACGAGTTCTTTGTTCCAGACTCTTCTATCGACAGTCACGAGGATATCATTGCTGGGATGCTCAATACTTCTAAAGATGTCCACTTTGACAGGTAGGATTAGAGATGTTGTGTAGGAATAGAGAACAACAATACGTAAACTGTTCAATGTAGTAAGTTGCTAGATAGCAGGGCCTCGCACATTTTGTGTCTGGAGAGACGATCTTTCTCATTCTTATGTGATTAGCATAACGGAGCCTATATTTTTTAAAGTAATGTTTCATCTATAATATGAAGCAGAAAGTAAGGCGTAGGCTATGTATGTAGGTATGTCCAGAATAAAAGTCTAAACAGTTTGACCAATCTTGATAAAACTTGGCATAAATGTTTCTTAGAGCGTGTTTCTTTAATGACTCTCCCACAAACGTAGGGCCCTAAAAGTACCTAGCTGTATTTCTATAAATAACGAAACTTTTTAACAAATTGGGCAAACCCGTTTTCACAGTATTTTATATTGGACAAGCCGAATAAGACCCGCAGGCCTTAGTTCGGGTATTACTGATCTACTGGACTGAATTCATATGTCAAGATGGATAAAAATATATCTCATCCTAAACCTCGACGGGGAATGGTGGTGACATGTGTTCGCATTATGGTCCATTGCGAACACATAATTATGGTATACCACACGACCAGGCTGTATCAACGGTGGTTTACCCATAAAACTTTTTACTGCAATGACTTTGCATACAGCAATCCATTCTTACGTGCTGGTGTTTGGTTATTACATAGACAACACTCTATAAATAATAAAGTAAATAATTATTAGATTCCAATCAAATGGTTAAGCTAATGTAGGGTAGACCAATGGATTAGAACTAGTGTAATATGGAGTAAATCGCCTCCCTTATTCTCAACTCTTCATCTTCGTTTCCATTTCTATAGAAATAAGTTTATATGACAGTTAAGTGCCGAAAATACATAATAGATTTAGATCTAATTATATGGGCAAGCCACATTAGCCTTAAAGTGGCGCTCGGGTGGAAACGGTCGTTAGAGGAGACAAGGCATGTAAAGCAAAATAGAACCCCCCGTTGGAGTTTCGTTTCACTGGCGGGGATGGACAAAAATCCCCAGCAAATTCGTCGCTATTTACATACCATTCCTCAATAGGGCCATTTTTATGGCGGACATCTACACAACAAATGTGGTACAGAGAAAGAATATGGGAGAGATTCCCCAGTGTTCTCGGCCTTTGGCCTTGCTTCTAGCACAATCGTCTTTGGGATACGAGCCATCGGTAATAGGGATGTCAAAATGCACTTCTGCTTGGATCTTTCCCAGACAAAATTTAGTTCAAAAACAGGCAGATGGAGGCAAAGCTTCCACAAGACTATAGTTCCAAGAGTCTTAAACTCAATTCTTATGGCAATGACGAAGTTCTAATCATGGAACAATGTCTGAAACTCTTGTTATGGTTCGACACAAAATATGTGCCACATTCGTTTAAAAAGTTGCTCTACTTTTATATTTGCCTTAACCCTTTAAATGCATGGATGTGGTATATTAGCCTCTAAACATGACAATTGTAATTCCATTTGGTATGCACTCATTGTAAAACAACTCAACACTTTAAGGGTTAATTGATTCTCATACACTGAGGCAAATCTTTTTTTTTTTCGAGATTCTATTATTTCACCAACACATTTCAGTGTACCGCTTTCTCTTCTTTATCTCTGTTATTTATGTTATTTTTATGTACCGTATTAAAGAACGTAAATGAGATTTTAAAAATCAAAATGCAAACAAAGAGTAGCCTATTATAGTGATTGACATCTAGTGTGAAAATCCCCCCCCCCCCAATTATCTTGTTGTTGTTTACTGAGATCATAGACCAAGGGCCTGAACTCTTTCGTTTTTTGTTTTTTTTCGTTTGAGAGATTTTTCGCCAACGGCATCACAGAACACCTGTTCGAAACGAAGGTAGGCCCAAAGAAGGCACTTGATTTGGCCTCTGTCAACATCCAGAGAGGACGAGACCACGGCATCCCTGCTTACCTGCACTGGAGGAAAAGATACAATCTAAGGTAATCTTTACTTTTTTTTTTTTATAGACTGTTTTCTTTAAGGCACCTGCTATGTTCTATATGAGCGTAGGGAAGGTGAAGCTTAGGGTGGCCTATATAAGTACATGGATTCAGTAAGTGGGGGGGGGGTAGACAGCAGTTATAAAGAGGTTGTTTGGGTGAAAGATAAACTATGTTTAATATTGAAGACGACAAGTGCAGAACGAGTATCAATATTTTGAGGGTCACCTAAAGCCTGTGGCTAGCTTATTCCTTTTAGAGAAATAATAAAAGTAAATAAATATTTTATTTACATTTTCGGCATGCAACCACATTTATGAAAATTTAACTGGGAGTTACAGTTATATGCCTACATGATCACTGTTTAATTAACGTGTATCTACTTCAACCTATGTAAGCTGCCTACGTTTATCATACATTTATATTATTTTTCTTATCTTATATATTACCTACCACATTACTTAAAAAAAGAATATAATAATAATTAAGCGCAATGCATTTCATGTGTCAATCTAGTCATGCTTGTTAATCAATTACTTAAACTCTGCTAAGTCGTTGGTTTTCCTGGCTGATTCAGGCAACCCAATCCACTCTTTAATTGCACTGGGGAAGAAGGAGCACTTGTACAAATTTTGTTCTGGCATACGGAATACGAAATGTGCTTCTATCTTTATGTCTTTCTGAGTATTTCATTAGGCTTAGTTTTTCTATTTGTAAATTATTGTTCAGTGTTGTATGTATTATATCTACTTTACTTTTTATTCTTCTGTCATGAAGTGTCCCTAAATTTACTGATTTTACTAATGGTGTTACTCTAATCAGAGCTTGATTTTTTTTTGTTTCATCTCTAGACCTCTTACAGATTTTGAAGATTTCAGCAAACAATGTTCACAAATTTTGAGTCAGCTCTACAGGTAGCTTGTATTTTGTTAAAAGCTTTGTAGGTTTGAGAACCTATTATTACCTCATTCTAACTTGATGTGCTGAGATTATTATTTAAGAAACAGAAATTATTATTCTTTGACATACAAAATAACTATATGTCCAGGAAGGGTAAACAGATCTCAAATTTACCACAAGGAGACATCGGTAATTGGGATGTCAAAATGTACATTTGCTTGGATCTTTCCCAGACAGAATTTTGTTCCAACAGGCAGATGGAGTTTGTTGGAATGTTTTATACACTTCAGTTATTTCTTTGGAAAATAATATTATTACCTCTCAGCCCAGACCTCCCCAAAGATGAAAGAGGATGGAATCAGGAACTGAGGAATGGTTCAAATTTGGTTCTATCTTGAGGACACACCAAGTCTATCGTATCTGGAAATTTAGGCACCGGATAATTAGGCACTTTTTGACAAGGCGGAAAATTAGGCACCGGATAATTAGGCACTCTTTAATTAGCGACCGTAATTTTGAAAGTAGTTTTAAAATGTTAACGTATAGTTATCCTTAGGCTATATGCTGTCGGTGACGTTATCAAATAAATAGCAACTAGAACGATTCTTACTGAATGTTCATGATATAAAAGAAAAGCTGACAAAACGAGAAAAAAATGACAATCGTGAGAATGTGTGGAAAAAATGACTCCGGATTAATAGTCATTATAAAATATAGACCTCACAGGATTCAGGAAAGGGGAGGTAGAGTTGATTCTCCTCTAATTGCTTCCTGACCTTAGCCCTTCCTCCTCTACGCACTCCCACTAAAGGAGAGGATTTGTGGCGGGTAGATGTTGAACTAGGTCGTGAAAATGACGCAATTAGTCTCAAGGCTACACACTGGAGTACAGGGCAAGGTACAGCATTGAACATAACTTCTAAAATGGAAGTCTGGAGAAAATTATCTTCTTATAGTGGGAATGGAAATGAGCAGGGTGGATTTGCGCACGTTACTTATAGGAATTAGATATGTTGATAAACTAAAGTAGTATACATATTTTATAATACCATTAATATCTATTATCAACACTCCTTCTTTTATATTGTTAATGGGTAACCCCTTTAGGAAGATCTATTGTGTGAGTGTATAGAAGTGTTACGTCCTTCAAATGTGGTAATTAACTTGTATTGAATATATATGTAAATTTATGTAATATAATATTTATATAAATTGCAATGGAAATCGCAAAACGGCTAGAAATTACGATAAAATATAATGTTTTGAAAATTTTTAAAAAGTTTATGGAAAAGACAGATGAGTTAAAAATTTAAATATCTTTTTTTTTGGAATATTGGTCTGTTACTAATACTTATTCTGCTTATAGAAGATTGTTGACGTTCCAATTTAACCCCGCCTTCTCTATCATAAACCAAATATATTTACTACAATTTTCAAGAAGGTATGATTCCCGCATTCCTTTTGTGTTCAGTTACAGAGACAATTTTTTTTTCTTCAGAATGAAAAAAAAACGACAAAAAAGGTTTCATACACACATTATGAAACACACACACACACACACACATATGATTAAAAAAAAACAACAACAAACACTCGTTTCCCTAACTTTCAAAACTGCCCAATGAAATTTAACTATCTTCATTTCCCTTATATATATTATTATTTTTATTACTGTTCTTATTATTATGATGGTTTTAACAGAAATGTGTCTACCAAAGTTTTTGGAAGGCCTCTAAAATGTAATCCCCAGACTTACATTTGAACACCTTTGTGTTGCCATACCCTTTAGTTCAGTGTGTAGCCTTCAGATTCACTACTTAACTTTTACGACCAAGTTTACATCTACCTGCGAGAAATCCTCTCATTTAAGTGAGTGTGTGTGCTTCCCCCCCCCCCGCCCCACCCACCCCATTTTAAGAGTACGACCCCTCCCTTTCCCACAAGCAGAGAGCAATTGCATTATATTTATCACCAACACTCCCCGAAATAATAAAAATATTTTATAATACTTTTTAATCCTAAGTATTTACATTAGTAACTAAATATTTACACATTTGCATAATCATCAATTTTAAAAACTCACCAGTCAACCTTATAGGGGTTGGTGATGGACGGAAGCAATGAGCGGAAAATCATCTCTACCTCCCCTCCCCTGAATGCTGTGATGTCTATATTATATAATGACTCATGAGTCATTTTTTTCCACACATTCTCATGATTGTCATTTTCCCCATTTCGTCAGCTTTTCTTTAGCTAGAATCGTTCTAGTGGCTATTTATTTGATAACGTCACCGACAGCATATAGCCTTAGGAAAACATATACGTTAACATTTTAAAACTACTTTCAAAATTAAGGTCGCTAATTAAAGAGTGCCTAATCATCCGGTGCCTAATTTTCCGCCTTGACAAAAAGTGCCTAATTATCCAGTGCCTAAATTTCCGGGTGCCTAAATAGCCGGTGCCTAAATATCCGTAAATTCGCGGTGCCTAAATATCCGGTGCCTAAATTTCCTAAATTCCAAGTCTACTTACAATATCTGCAATGGCCAATCAAGATTTGATTAACTATCTTATTCATTGGACATAATCATAGATGTCTGAGGCTGTACTTTAGAGCTACTCTTTTAGAATCAAAGTAGTCAAGAAAAGCTAAAAGTATTTATCACAATCTAAATAGTTAAATAAAAATGTGTGATTGGGATGTGCTTATACATTTTGGATATATTATACTTATGAATTTTAGTAGTGTTTCTATATAATAAGTATAAAAATGCAGGTCCTAGATGTTACATTTGTTTATTGTTGTGACATATATATATATAACAAATAAATAGACAAAGTTACATATTCTTTTCAACATTTTTCTACATCAAGGAATATCTATGATGTAGACTTGTACCCTGGAGGAATCTGTGAACCTTCAGTAACAAGGGGTGTGGTAGGTGAAACATTTGGCCACATCATAGCTGACCAGTTTTCTGACCTCAAGTTTGGAGACCGTTTCTTTTTCACACATGTACACCAATATCCTCAGGGATTTAATGATGGTATGCAAAAGAAAAGTCTGTTTGTAATAAAAAGCACTTTTATAAATTATATATCCCAGAATTTATGGAGAAAGAGTGAGGACATCAATATAATGACAATTTTTCAATATTGTATTCACTTTCTCTATCAAAATATTATATATAGTATATATATTATTTTGAGTTGTACATAAGTACAATACCTTTGTGCAAAAGCCCTGCCCTTTTAAAAGTACTTTAAGTCCAATGACTTTTAGTATACAATATGTCTGAAATCAATGTTGTGTGTTAATCCTTTCAGACCAATTGGCAGCTATCTTAGACTTCTCAAGTAATGCCCTGTTGTGTTTTAGTGGTAAGCTATCGGTCATCCAAGAAAACACCTGGCTTAAAGTCTCCTCTAAGTAAGTTTTTAGTTTTCTTCAAATCATTTAGGGCCTGGTGCATTCGGCCATTTTTACAAAGCTTTCTGTCTGTCCGGTAAACCAAAGTTTGCACAACAAGCTATTTCTCCGATATCCAATCTCGATCAAGCTGAAATTTTGCACTTATTTCTCTTACCTGATAAAACAAGAATCAATTATTTTTTTAAAATTGATCAATCAGTTAACTAACTATTGGTAATTAATTTTTTTTGTTTGGTATTGAACAAGGGAAAGAAATTGTACTTGACTGATGTGGTGGCTATAGATAAAAATACATGCAGGATATATTATTTAAAATATTATTTTATGATTTAAGTTTTTCTTTTAAATTGAAACTAGATTGCTTTTCAAATTTTGAATAGTGATTAAGTACTTAACACATTTATTTATTGTATTCATTTTATTTTCCTATTTTTAGTGCACTCAATTAAAAGTATGTTTAGTACATCCAAATCTAAGACTAAGACTGCTTTATTGATCCTTATGGAAATTTGTTGTGATTACAAGGACTCTTTTCTCATATAAAGACAATAAACACAAACATACACATAAATAGAACAGACACAACATAAAGAGTTCATTCAGTGACTACACACAGAACTTAAACCTGAATGATCTCTAAAAAGTGTAACAGGTTATTATTAGCAGAGTACTTACTGGGAGGCTTAATTTCCATACGTCACGTTTTTTTTTTTTGTTGATTTGATATCCAGTACATTTTTATTTGAATTTCTTCATCCACAGCAACCCCTTGGTTCCATGCTCAACATTTGACCAGATAGATGCCCAGCCCTGGATTAGAGAGCTTGTTGACCACCATTATTTTTAGTTATCATATAACCAAAATATCTACATCATAATTAGCTAATATAGAGTTACAGCTCAAGTGTCTAAAAAATTGTAAGCGTCATTGGCATTGAGGTGCAACAAAAGGCCCAACATTATGCAGTCACACAGACCAACTCATAAATACGATGTCTTTTTAACTGTGTACGTTTTTGTACTACAAATATTTATTTAACATAAAAAAACTATTATTGGAGTATTTATTATTGTTTAATTTTTAGTTGTGTGAATTTCCTTCGAGTGTCTTTAACTTGTTTAGCATAATTTAACTTTGGTATATAAAAATTACAAAAAAGTTATATAACACTAGAGCCTGGTGTTACTTGTGCAAAGCTTATGACTTCAGCATTTTCATATTTTTAAAAAAATTTTTGGTGTTATTGATAGGGGCATTATCATAAGAACATAACATAATATAGATAAGTATCAATGGCTTCCTTAAGTTGTGAAGCCTAGGCATTAGCTGTAGTCAGAACGATGTCATCCACACATCAGTTCCCCACCCCCTGCACGCAGCTGATGTTTCCAAAGGAACAGCAGTGCCGATACAGTTTGGGGTCAGCGGCTTTGCAGGTTCGGTAGCACTGGCTGCTTCAAACTGCCTTAGGGTCGCCAGCTCCTGATTTTTCTTCAGGGTTGACTCCTAAAGCCTTTCCCATGATTGGGTATAGCTGCAAGGCGACAGAGGTTTGAATTCAGAGTTTTCCTTCTCCTAGGTGGGTAGCCAGCCATGGCTAACGAGCCCCTCCAGCCTGAAACTTACTGGCTAAGGCGCCAGCTACTTGCCTTTGCCCCTTCTCCTGTTAGTGAGAACAGTTCCGCCAGACTCAATATCTGAACCACACATGAAGGCCAGGAGTTTGACTGGTTGTCAGAGGCTATTTGAGACGCATGCCATTAGGAAGCATTTTATAGGTAGAGGAGTGCTTACATCCATTACCACTTCCAGCAATGACAACCTTGCGGAACCAAAATAAGTATATACTCTGGCAATAAGTATACACTCAGGCATTTTAAGTCTCGAGAGACGATCTTTCCCCTTTGCAACAAAGTATTATAGGCCTACATATCATAAATAAGAATTACAACAATAAGGAAGAGCAAAACTCTTTTTTTTTTGGAATTGCTCTTCATAAAATCATGACAAGTGGAAAGTTTCCAGCATCCTTACATCTAGTGGGAAGATTTTAATAAACCTCACACAAGATACAGCAAGAAAATGAGGCACTTCAAGTTATTATGAAACCAATGGCACGAAATGAAATAAGCATTTTCATCCAGTTATTTGATGTCTAATATTATTCATACACAGAATGTTCTGGATTGTTTGTTTCACACTACCCTGAATAAGAACCATTGGGATTTATTGTCATGCTGAGCTATAAATAGATGAAACAAAGGTACATCACTTCAAGACTCTTCACAGAAAAAATTACTAGATCTACTCAACTCTTTTGATAGCATTATTCGTTTTGTTCATTTGTATTACACTATCCTGTTATGATTAAACTACAATTACTTTTTTGTTTTTTATCAGAAAATGTTTTATTTGGTATCAAATTGTTGGAGAAAGCATTCCCTTTTAACAAAATACTAATTTAAGTTTATAAATCCAAAAATCAATAGTTTAATGGGGATCAAATCAACATTGGTATCTTCAGTTAGGAGAGAGAGTTAAAACTCTTAGAAGAAATATCCAACATCTCATATTTAGATAAAAACAAGGTTACAAAGACAGTTTTTGTGGAAACACAAACTCTAAATTGGCCCCCGAAGTGGTCCACCCAGGCAGGTAAAAAACAGGTTTCAATATTTTCAGAAAGAACATCAGAATTAAATTCTATGAAAGAAAAATGACAGAGAAGAATGGAGAAAGAAGGTTGACAGATCTTGTGTGGTGCCCAAGCAGACCAAAGGAAAAGTGAAAAAGAATGTGAAGTTAGATGTGAACCTGGCCTAACTGATGTCTTATAGAGTGTATCTAGTGGATTGATGTTCACGCGATAATATGAAAAAGTACTTATTAATTATTGTTTTAAATTATGTCCAACTTATATGCATACTAAATAGTTTTAACTCATTAAAAAAAATAATTTTTTTTTTGTAAATGTAGTAGTTTAGTATGACAGAACTTACATAACTTAGCAATACAAATGTAATAAAAAAAATTTTGACAAAAAATCTAAAACTATTTGTATAAATATGTTAAACATATGGTGAACGATAATCTCCACTTCTAAAGAGCTTCCCATGTTTGTTACTATTAATAGTTAATAGTTGTAAAAGTGGTGTATTTTTATGAAATAACTGCTTGCATAAGAGATTTTAAAAATTAGATTTTTCGCTTTCAGAAAAGAAAAAAGTAGCCGTTGCATCAGAACTTTAATATAGTGTCAGATTTTCACTATCTTTTCTAGTTTACGAGATCTAAATGGGACGACAGACATTCCACACAATACTAATAGCGCCTTTTCTCTTTCAGGGCTGCTTAAAATTGTTGCTACTTTCTATATTTTTTTCCATAAAAAGTAAACTAATAATAATGTCTAGTCTAAATCAAAATCAGCTTTTTTTGCTTGCTAGGTTCATATTTGTTGAAATTTATTTACAGATAAAAGTGAAATATATTGTCAATTAAAATCATTGTTATCATGTAACCCAAACCAACCAATTAATTTTTTAGACTTTGAAAGTCTGCTACTAGTTATTGAAGTGAAATATTTCCTTGATAACTATTTCTAGAATAATCTAGATCAAAAAGTCAAATTACCATTGAGATAGAAATAGCATTTAGCTCAAGTGGCTAGTAAAAACCATGCAGTACTACTCTCTACCTTTACATCAGTAGCATACATTATACTGTATGCACAGACTCTCAGGATTAATTTCTAATAACTAGATCAGAGGTGCCCAGGAAAAACTTCAATGAAACCAAAAGTATATGCAACTTCCTATTCACTGTGGACTGATAATTTGGAGGGGCCATCATTTGGGCATTATAGAACAAGATCTTTTAGGTCTATGGACTTGCTTAGTAGAAAAACTTTGAATTTGAATGTGCTACTAATAAAAAGGACATACAACTTATACACAAAATTATACATACAGTTTATATTTATTGTTCAAATCTGTGATGTCACATTTTGATGATTTAGAGAGATGATTTCATAGAAATAGTCACACAGTATTTGATAGACATCTACATGTAACAAACATATTCTTTCAGCCCATTAATGACCTCAGTCTAAATGTTTATGTTCCATTTGAGATAAGAAAAAACATTATTTGGAAGAAGCTAAGAACTTCATAGTATCTGAGTCTTTACTCCTTTACACTATTGAATGTGTTGTCTAACCCTATCATCCCATCTGTAATTTATAAGATAAGATGTCTACCATAATAAGCATGAAAATTATGAGTCCAAATAGACAGTCATGAGTTAGGACAAACTAGTAAAGAAAATATAAGAGAGGAGGGTATGTATTTTCCTCGCATGTAGACTTAAACAAATTATAAATAAATGATACCTCAGAAAGGAAACACAAACTAAATTTGCAATAAAAGACAAATTATGCTCCCTTTCAATATTTTGCAGGCTATAGGGCAGATGATGTTAGAGCATGAATCTATTTCGGTGGTCAATGCAAAACAAAGATAGTGCACAAACTGCCTTTATCCAATCATTAGAGTAAATATTCTAATACTTTCACTAGAATTTGAGCACATAACCTTTGAATAAGCAGTAAAGCACTTGAACACCCAGTCTGTTAAATAAATATAAAGCCTAAGAATCATTCCAGCTACATACAGCAGTCATTCTTCTCAGAAACATAAATATGAAATTACAAAATTTAACTTCATTTCTTGTTTTCAACTAAATGCATTTAGATAACTACACTATTTTGCATAAATATATATTTACAATAAGTCATCAAGCAATGTTCTTTAACAATGCTGGATACAAATAAAATGTCAAATTAATTGAATACAAATTGTGGACAGGAGAAATAAATCAAAGAACAAAGTTAAATAAGGTAGGAATTGAGAGTTGCTGACCCTTAACTCAAAATTATAGCTCTGATGATGTATGACTGTAAAGCATCATTGGAAATGAGCCTAATGAAGAGATTGCTTTTTATTAATAACATTGATAGGGCTTGCATCAATGTTTGAATAATTATGGTTCACCTGGAGATTACATGTTACATGTCATAGTTTATTATGAATATCATTAAACACTTGATAGTATTGACTATATCTGCTAAGCTGGTACACACTGAACAATAAGCAGGATGAGATTTTAATGCTGATAATCTCTTTAAGATTTTTACTTGTCCTAAAAAGTCCTTGCGAAAGCACATAAGGAAAAAGAAAAAATGGACTGGGAGAACAAATGTGAAACGATTAAGTGAAAGCTATGAGAAAGACTTATCAGGTCATCTGTTATGTACATTTTTGGAAACAAAGTAGCCACATGAATTGAAGCAATCTTGAAAGACAAGTCCACATAAAAGTCTTGAGACATGAACTTCATGCTTTCTTGTTTCCAATTGAATGATGAAAGACTTTCTGTTTTACAAGCAGGGCAGTATGTCTCTAAAATCACATGATATAGCCTTCTGTCTCCTCGCCATCATCATTTGAAACAGTTCCGAACGTTGTCTTGATGGACGATCGGCACAGACCCCAAAATTTTTTAGGCGAGAGATTTTTTTTGGCAGCGGTGAACATCCAGCCCATGTGTGAGTGACAACCTCGGCACTGTACAATAGTCCAGGCATATCTGAGAAGAAAGGAACACAAATAAGAATAGATGAAACATTTACTGTACAACAAGTGTGGAGTATGAAGACAGTTCTAACGCATGCTATCGGAAAAATAGATTACTATCTATGGCAATAATGATATAAAGTTTCACAAAATGATTCCCCATACATTTTTTTTGTAAATAGTTTTTTAATGCTAACCTAATTAATTAAGACAGAACATACTTTTAGAGTACTAAATTTTAAGAACCATGAAATTAACAATGAAACAAAAAATTAATTGACAGGAAAATTTCTACATTTTATGAGTAAATTATATTACTGCTGTAATCTCAAAACAAAGGTTAAAAATATATTTTTTTTTGAATAATTTTTAAAGGTTTATATTCTAATGAATTTTTTTAATAAATTGATTTAAACTGATACTTTACAAAAATAAATAAAAAGATTGTTCTCGTACAATATAATAAATTTTGCAAATATAAATTTTTTTTTTACAACTTTTGCCTCACTTTAGATTGCTGTACATTTCTTTCTTTAAGAGTATTTCTATGTCAATTAAAAACATTAAACACATTTGACCTAAACATCCTTTAATTTAACAATAATCACTATGACTATTACCCAGGAAACCAGCTGTGTTCAGTGGATGAACCTCCCACATTGTACAGATTTTGCACTTTGGAAACTGTGAACATTTCATGGACATATCCTCCTGGATTTACATAGGCCCCGAGGGGCCCTTCTCTGCTCATTGAGAACACTGATTCTTTGCTGGCTATTTCTTCTTGGCACGATTCACAACAGAGTAACTTACCACTCTATGGAGGAGCCCAGGAAAAAAAACAACAACAAAGAATTACTGTAATTATTTATAGAACATAAAAGTAATAATAAAAACATCTTGATAAATAGTATGAAACTGTTTTAAAAAAGGTGTTAAAGTTAATAAGCACAACAAAAATTATTTAAATTTCTATATCATAAAGAATCTTTAGTATTTCAGTGTCTGTATTCATGATAAGTTTGACTGGAGACTAGTTGTAAACAAGAACCATGTTCTAAAGGAGGTAGAAACGAAGACTCAATTTGATAGAGAAGTTTGGTGAGTCTTAACATATGCAAACTAACATAGGAAAGATGCATATAAGCAGACTGAAACATGGAGAATGCCAAACATCAAAGTGGCTGAGTCTTCTAGAGGGTACATTCCAGGCCTCATCATTGCACCCTCCTGGAAATGTCTGCTAGGGGAGGCAGATAGGCTAACAGGAAGGGAAATAATTCTCCAGTGGGCTCCGATAGTACACTCTAGTGAACAAGCATTGAGTGTGGTGGGGATGAAAAAACTCTCTTCACCATCTGCAATGATGTTCCACAAAGGAGGCTGCACACTTGTATTGACTGCTCTTTTACAGTTAGTTGCAATACATTATAGGAATAGGGAGGAATCTCTCATAAGCTCAGCCTCTGGCCTTGCTGAAAAGGGGTAACCCAGGCAGGACTTAAAAGTCGGTCCTTATAATAGACGGATGTGATTAAATTATTATCTAGTTGGTTGGAGATCATAGTACACAAGGATCAGTTAAGAGCAAATCTTTCATTTCTGACCTCTGGGTAAAAACATTCCCTTAGGTTTATTTTTTCAAAGAAAAGTTTAATTTCATTACCTTACGTATAACGCTGAGACCAAACCGGAGTCTCTGAACAACAGAGTCAAACTTAAGTAGACGCAATCGCACATCATTGTTGACCGGAAGATTGTGTGCCACCCAAAATGAAAGATCTATAGGATCTGGGGGCAAAGATGACGGACACCAGCTGTGGAGTTCTGCTTTAATCTGCTCTGTCAGCCAGTCCTGAAATGTGATTGTGCAGTGACAGAACATTATTAACTTTTATTATCTGGCACCAAAAAAAAACAACAAACAACAAAAACTATTTCAAACAAAATTAATATCCAAGAGTTTGACTGCTTTATGATGATACAACATCACTTAAGGATATGTTGAGGGTAATATGATGATACAACATTACTTAAGGATTATGTTGAGGGTAATATGATGATACAACATTACTTAAGGATTATGTTGAGGGTAATATGATGATACAACATCACTTAAGGATTATGTTGAGGGTAATATGATGATACAACATCACTTAAGGATTATGTTGAAGGTAATATGATGATACAACATCACTTAAGGATTATGTTGAGGGTAATATGATGATACAACATCACTTAAGGATTATGTTGAGGGTAATATGATGATACAACATCACTTAAGGATATGTTGAGGGTAGTCTTCTTAACAACTACTTATTGAAAATCTAAATAACTTTTAAATGCATAAGGATTTATACTTTGCACTGTGGCAATATCTAATTGAAAGACTTGCTGTTTTTGAATCAAGATGATTCTCACTTACTATATCGTACAATTTGAATACCCAAGGTGGCCACCAAGTATTATGGGCTGAGTAAAGTTTAGTAAGTGGACGCCGGCTTTGCCTCAGGTCCACAGATGTCAAAATGCGACCTCGACGGTCCACAGCTGTTTTGACCATATCTTCTGAATCATTCACTGGTGCCACCATAAGTTTGCCATGAGATGGCAATCTTGTGTTCTGAAGAGCATGATTTAAGGAAATCTCTGGTAATATTTTGACTTTACCAACTACTTCCCTAAAACATGTAAAAAAAAAAAAAAAAAGTGGTATTTAAAAAGTAATGCTTATATCTTTAAAGAAAATTAAAAAAAACATTAACTTGCTTCTACAATAATGAAACTTGACAATTAAACCTGAGTGTAATATGAACGATTTAATTTTTTGAAAAATTGATTTCCAATAAAATAAAAAAATGTAATGTTCCCTTTCAATCTACGGAGCAGATGATGTAAAGGTCATCTGTTTCTGTGGCCCACGGTTAACAAGGGTGTCATGTGGCCAGCACGACAACTGCCTTTACTTTTCCCCATTAATGCTGGGTGGACTCAGCGCCTAAAAGATCCTGAGATAAAAAATCCCAGTCTTCACCAGCATTCAAACCTAGTGCCCCTTCAGCCCTTGGTTCGGAAGTGAAGCACTTTACCACTCACCCAACATGTCTCAATAACTGAAACACAAAACTTGTAAAATTAAAATCCAAAAACTGGAAGAAGGTCAGGTTAGGGTTAATTACATTCTAGAAGAATTCTTCAAAAGGTACAGAGGCTGAAAGCGCATGAGTCACAGTAGTCAAACCTTCAATCTTTATGATAAACTTTGACTCCAGGGAGAAAGAAGAAACCATGATACTAAATCCTAATTTGACAAATCAAAGAAGCCACTTGTCTGTATCAAGACCAATCATTATAGAAGGCCTCAACACTGACCAACACTTTACACTGCAATGTTGCAACCTGTGGGCAGTTTAGACCAATAGCTCATTGCCATGTCACAGGTCTGACATTAACAAGCTATTAAGCTACACTGCCCACAAGTAGCAATTATGCAGATCAGTGTTTAGGCTTTCTATAATGATTGGTCTTGCCTGTATAGACAAACATACATGCAATACATGTCACCACAGGGTTTTACAAGCATTTTCAAAAAGGAAGAATTCTTTTAAACTTAAGAAATAAATAAACAAATCAAATTAAGGTAAAGCACAATTTTAAACCTAAATGTATCTAAAAAGAATGTCAAATGCAAATTAAGTGTAGCCAAAATAAGTTACTGTCAGGAACAAAACATGAATATCAATACTAACCCAGTGATTTCTGATTTCATTTCAATCATCCTGAACCGCTGTCTTCCTCTGGCTTTAACTATCACATTTGATAAACCTGATGGTTCATGCATTTCTTGTTTCATAGAATATATTTCTGCTGTACAGCCTACATCTGAAAACTCTTGGCTGCCATATTCATGACCTCGACTGAAAATGTAAAAAAAAAATTTTGTTTGAACATCAGAAATAAAACGTTGGCTAAAATTTTCTACAAGAAAACTTAGTGCAAGTGTCGAATAGCATCTTTCATTATATTTATGTATCTCGTCAAATTTTAGCATACATATTTATATATGCTTTGTGACAACCTAGCTCAGATATCCCGATATCATTTTATTTAGAGGAAACAATCTTTTCATAAACACTTAATTTTGTTAAAAGACTATTCCCTAAAACTGTTACCTCCTTCTTTTAATACATCAAAATTATAGTACAGAATTTATATTATGTGCATGTGTATAGGTCTCTCTCTCTCTCTCAGTATATATATATATATATATACTAGCCGGACATTACCCGCATTTATATATGGATTTATATATATATGTCAAACTAAAATAATGTTCCTTTCAAGTTTTTCTCTTTCGCCACGAAAATAAAAGTAGTTTTGCAAAAATGGGTTTACCCGTTAAGCCGATACATCCATATCTATTAATAACAAAAGCAGCACGAGATGAATGAAATATAAAATACAATTAAAACAGGTTTATCCGATTTGTTAAATAAATGGCATTATAAAGTATGTTATGATGTCTAAAATCGCAGATATAAGCAACAAATTTATATAAAATGCTTTTGAAATTCAAATTTGAAGGTTAATTTTATTAAATAATGAAATTAATAGACTATATTTTGTATTTTCATATGTCAAAGTAAAAAACTATCTGTGAAAAGTGTAGTTCTTAAAATTATATCTAGATCTAGATCCTTTCGATATTCTCTCATGTAAACATGGCCTAGATCCATGAAATAGTAATACTTTCATAGAGTTGGGCAACTTATTTTTTTTAGGGTCTTAAGTTTGTTTTAGGGCTATATAAGGCAATGGAAGTGAAACATGGTCAACCTACTTATGGCAGGAAAAAAAGCTGAATGTCTTCCACCTCCGATGCCTAAGGCGGATCTTTAAAATAAGGTGGCAAGATAAGATAACCAATGAGGAAGTGCTACAAAGAGCAGGGTGCCAGGACATCCGCTCTGTTATCAGCAGCAGACGCCTTGGCCCCGTTCGTAGAATGCCAGTAGGTCGACTTCCACAGGATATCCTGTATGGAGATCTAATAGATGGCAGGAGAGCCTCTGGTCGCCCACTTTTACGTTATACGGATGTATGCAAACGCGACATGAAGCTCTTCAAAATCGACACTGGCAACTGGACAGATCCGCATGGAGAGAGAGTGTCACAGCTTTCCTATTGTATTTATAATAATATAGAATCTACCTTAGGTCTCGATACGTCTAGGTGTCCCTGGTTCAGTTAAAGTTAACGAAATAAAACAATTAAACCACTAGATCAAACACATAAACTTTAATAAACTTTTACTGCATATCACACACGCTGGTCTCTGTCTGACAACAAAACACACTTCCGGTCATTCGCGCAGATTGTAAAAATAGATTATACATGCATACACACATTCATCCATGACAGAGAGCATAAAGGAAGGGTCACAGATTGCAGATGTCATACACAACACACAACAGAAGCAGAAAGAAGGGTGAAAATGCAACAGCGCATGGTGATTATATATGAGCAACCTGCAATTGCAGCTGTGTATCAAGGATTGGTCTCTTTAGTCACACAAGAAGTTGCAAAGGGAAAAGGTCGTCTCTCGAGACGTAAAATGCCACAGAACGAACATAGATCATGGTTCCAATTAGTACCCAGGGACCATTTAAGCCAAATTTTATCAAGATTGGTGAAACTAGTGGGAAGCATGGTCGAGAGGCCAAGTGCGCTTGAACTTGGCTTGGCTACCTAGAAGGGGGCTCGAGGTTCGACACCCGACTCGGGCAGAGTTGTGTTTACTGAGTACCTAATGGCAGCACGGAAAACAAACTCCTAGATATCCCCTCCCCCCACCGGTCCACAAATGAGATTGGATCAACAGCGCTCTGAGCATGCTATAAGCATGAAAGTAGCGCTATATAAAAGCTATAATAATAATAATAATTTCTATGCGTAAAATACATTCTATGCGTAAAATACATACATACATACGCCTTACTTTCTGCTTTATTGTATAAGAAGATAAGATATATATATATATATATAAAATTTAATTTATGAAAGTACCTGATTGTTATAACACCAAAAGTCTTGTCATTGTCTGCAACTCTGCGAATCATGGCGACCAAACGTTCCCTGTAAACCTGGAGTGGGATAACTTGCCCAGGAACCAGAACTACATTCGGCAACAGCAGCAAGGGCAAAATAATTTCAGAATTTTCTTCAAATATTGTTCGCCCTCTCACCTCTTCAAGGTCATCTCCAAGATACTAATAAAAAAGTGAAAAATCAAAAGCATTAAACACAAAAATGTGTACTCCTTACATTTTACTTACTTTTCTGTTTTGCTATTAAAAGTTTCCTAAGCTAGGTTTTTAAGTTTCGTTTTAATTTTGTGTTCCTACATTAGGTTTAAATAAATAGTTTTAAATTACTTCCTGGGACAATTTGGAAATTAGTCATTACATAAATATTTTCTGACACATTCATATGGCTGTTTAATTTAATTAGAGTACGTAAGTTATTGAGTTTCCAGCATACACTGGCAACAATGCAACAAATAGAAATGGATAAATTGTTTGAGCCTGTGGAGTCTGAGAGCACCAGGGGTTGCCTAAGCCTGAACAAGCATAGTGCAGGTCAAGCTACTGTCTCCTTGGTTCATATTTCACATGGCTTCAGCCAAACTTTGACTAAATGTGCCCCCCACTCAGGGAAGGAAGAAGAAACTGTCATATTCTGCCCTAGACTTGCTAATCTCCATCTTTACAAAGTTCTCCATAAAGTTTTTGACCTGTATGGGGACATATATGTACTACCCTTAACAGCAGGGATATGTCCAGGGCTTTTACTCAAATGGAATGTGATGATAAATCAAATACTTCAAGCTGCAATAGCTTTAAAAAAAAATTTTTGTGTCTTTCTTAGCTATCTATAATATAATTTTGAATAGTATAAAAATAGTTCTGTCCTAGAATGTTTCTAAATTTAGTGTCAATTTTGCTGTTATATATTAATGATCTTCAATGGTGTTATTCTAGATTATTATGATATTCCATTACTGATGGAAGAAGATTAAATAGCATTTTAGTTTTGTGCTCTTTATAGGTCTGTAAAATTTTCTTAAAATAACCTCACGAGCCTGGTTTGGTTCCATTAACATAAGGATTCCATCACTGCATTTTAATTATTTAAGAGCTTATATCTAGGGTTAGTTCAATAACTTATATTGTTATAGTAATGATCTTACTTAATCTTTTACTTTTAATAAAAAGATTTTTTTCAAGTACTGAATTCTAGAACCACTTAGTTGTAAGGCTTAAAAAAAAGCTAATTTTTAATTTAGAATGATGTATGTAGTATTTATGCAAAACAAGCATGTCATTCATTATTCATAAAATTACAGAATGACCCTTATGTAATTTTTAATCTTTGAAGTTTTATTATTAATAACAAGTTCAAACATATAACTGTATTTTGTTTTAAATATTGTTCTTACTGAGTGTGTAGAAGGTAGAGATTGATCAAAGTTAATTTTGACTTTTTCTTGTGACTTGTCAGACTTCTTTGAAAAACTTCTAAAAATTCCTTTGATGGACCATCTTCCCCCAGGCTGGTCTTCTTCACCTTCCTCCCCATCACCTGCTCCATTGAGAACTTGCCCATTTACCTCCCCTTGCTCTGCATTCTCTTGCATTTCTTCATCTTCATTCTCTTCTTCATTGCCTGCATTTTCTGAGTCTGCATCAAATGGAAAGAAGAACAATGCCTAAATCTTCAGTTTACACATATATTAAAGATTTATAATTGATTAGAACTGAAAATGTGGAAGACAAAATCTAAGTCATCTAAATAGAGATTCTCTGTTCTAATTCTATTGATACCTTGATCACTAATTGATGGGTTTTATTACTAGATCTAAAATATTAGTATTAAATCTAGAATGTCTAGATATTGAATATTTTATCTTCTTATCTTAAAGATTACAGACATTACTTCAAATGAGAAGATCATTTCAAGCGTCTATCTAGTTATGCTTGTTAATCAGTGACTTAAACTCTGTTAAGTCGTTGTTTTTCCAGGCTGATTCATGCAACCCATTCCATTCCTTTATTGCACTAGGTTAAGAAGGAGCACTTATATAAACTTGTTCTAGCTTATGTAATAAGAAAATTGCCTCGATCTTTGTGTCTTTCTGAACATTTTATTTGGTTTTGTTTTTCTATTTGTAAATTATGGTTTAGTGTTTTATGTATTATTCCTAATTTACTTTTTATTCTTCTGTCCTCAAGTCTCTAACTTTTTCCTAATGGTGATACTCTAATCAAATGTGAATATTCTTCTGTGTGACATTTTACATCTTGATAGACAAACTTTTCCCTTTGCAACTTCTTGTGTGACTAAAGAGGTCAATCCTTGATACACAGCTGCTGTCACATGTTGGGCATCTGTAATCACCTGGTGCTTTGCACTTTCACCCTTCCTTCTTTCCACTACTATTGTATGGCATCTGCAAACTGTGACCCTTCCTTTATGTGCACTCTCCATGTGGATCTATCCAGTGCTACTTTTTCCCAGACGTTTGTGTCGATTTTGAAGTATACTGTAAAAGTGGATGACCTGCCTTTTGTTAGATCATCATACAGAATGTCTTGAAGTCAACCTTGTGTCATTCAAGCCATCCAAGGTGTCTGATGCTGATAACACTGCGGATCTCCTCGCACCCTGCTTTTCATAGCACTTCCTCATTGGTTATTTTATCTTGTCACCTTATTTTAAAGTAAAAATGTCTTTTAATAAACCCTTTTTCTTTTGTATCATTTGATTTTTTAAATAATTTCATCAATAAGGGAGTCCATGATAAATGTTCATTTTTGGGTTTTTAGTCTGTATAACTCATGAGCATTGCCAGGCTTTTTTCATGGGTTTTCCACACACACACACATACCAAGCATATATAATTACAGTACTTAAAACTAAAAGAATGCATATTCTGAGGTATCTACAGAGCATTATCCTGCTACTCTTCTATGAAAAAATTGTAAATCAAAAACCAAATCTGCTATTGCACTTTAATAGTAGAGCCTAGTGACTGGTAGAAATTGATAACTATAGGGGAAGGTAACAACAAAACCCCTTTAGGCTACGCTCATGAAATTTAGTAATTGTAGCTTTCCTTCTGTTGGAAAGGGGTGGGGGTGGTCTTTGGCTAAGCTAATGGAAATTTGTTTGCATTATTGAAGAGGGCGTTTTAACCTCAAACTCAAAACCCTCTGAAGGGAGATTTCAAAGTCAAAAACCCGGTGGCTGTGCTGGGGCAAGTGATGGTTTAACATTTAGATATATATATCTAAATCTCACCTATAATAAACAAAATTAAAGTAAAACAGACACAAAATTCCACCACCATCTACCGGGTGTGTGTGTGAACCCTGACAGAATAGATAGAAAATTATTAAAATAGATCTAGACTACTAGAGTCTCTATCTAGACTCTAGTTTTTTTTTTGTTATTCCTAGATTCATGAAATTTAGTAATTGTAGCTTTCCATTTGTTAACCTCAAAAACTCTAGATCATAGAGATCTAATTTATCTCTTGGCTACGCTCATAGAAATAGAATTTAATGACTGTAGTTCACTTTACTTTTATATTAAAGAGGGGTTTTTTTGGTATACCTGGTTTTTAATGTCAAAAACCTCTGGAGTGAGGTTCTAATAATTCTTTGATTCTAGATCAAGTATTTCTAGTTTTAAAAAATTTTCTAACCAGTCTACTTGACTACTACTAGATCTCTTACTGTCACCATCACTCTCACTGAGAGTCTCACTCTCAGTACTAGATATAGATCTAGGGACTAGATCTAGATCTATCATCTACCTAGTATGATTATTAATTATAATGATAGTAATTAGTATCATCTAGATGATGATCTACATCTACTAGATCTAGGCTAACTACTAATTTACTAGGCCATAGGGCCTAGGGGAATCTTAGTGAATCTAGTCAAAGTACTATAGTAGTTTATTTAATTCGGACATTCGCTGTTTGTGGTCATTAAATAATTATTTTAATATTTATTATAAAACTAGCGCGCTGTATAATGTGGTTGTCCTTTTTCCAATGATTCTGATCCAATTTCCTTCCATTTAGCTGTCTTTTTATGTAAGAAAAACGTATTTCAAATTTGTTAGTCAAGTTGTTGTTTTTTCCTATGTTACCCGGATGACTTTACCTCTTCCTAAGGTTAAGACTATATTTTTTGATTGGCAAAGTCTATACTAATGAGCCCGCCAATATTTATTCTGTTTTTGAAGCTGATTTATTTGATTTATAAACCAAGTTGTGTATTAATTATTTTGGACAGCCAGTTTTGGACATCACTGTTAATGATCTTATATTATATTTCTTCATTTGTTGTTTTTTTAATAGAGAATAAATGGGCAAATGTTTGGAGTGAGCTTGGTGCATTGAATGAAGTTAAATGCCTAGAGCTACACCTACTAGTTAGATCTATATTTATATAGAGAGAATATAGAGGATTCAGTTAGGCAAAAATGGCTATCCTTACCCATACTATACTACAAAAGATCATTTGACATCTGTATTAGAAATTATTAAATTCATAAACAAAAAACAAACATTCAACACACATCTAATCATGCAAACAATTCAAACATAAAATTAGTCTAAAAGTCGGTATAGAAGTCACTATCCCAGTGACCTAATTTGGTAAAATAAGTGTGTTCATATTTTAACATTTTGAGTTTGTATTTATGCATAATTCCAAAACATCTTAATGATTTAATTTAATGTGAGGGGTTAAAAAGTTTTTTTTTAAATTAAAAATGTCGAAACCGTCTTTGGCTACGCTAATGAATTCTGTTTGCTTTATATTTGTCTAGATCTAGTACCCGAATCCGCCAAATTCATTCCATTTTCTCTGTCAGAATCATCATTGTCTCCATGGTCATCGGGATTCTGATTAACCCCGATTAGGGGTAATAACAATTCATCATCAGGGTCAGCCATGTTTGTTTACAATCTTTAGTAAGTGAAAATAGAAAACTCGTACATTCTTGAATTATCCAAGTCATGTGACTTTTCTACCCAATAGCAAGTGTTGTCGTGTACCAATTTGTTGAATGACGTATCATTTTCATATTGGATCGAAGCTGCACATTATTTTGACAGCAAGGATAAGAAGTTTGCCCGTGACACTGTTACTCATTTAACTCATTCTAGATCTACTGCATTATTATACATACAGACTTTACAGTGCATAGGATAGATAGATATACCTGTAATTATATCGCTTGTTTCCAAAGGTGATCAAGTATCAAGGTAAATAAATTAATATTTAATAAATATTATTAATTATTTAATAAAATAGTAATTATATCTATTAAATCTATATCGACAAGTTATATCTTATATTATAGTATAGTCGACGGTCTACTATGATTAATGATTAGTTATTTAAAGTTATTAGTTAAATTAGTATAATAAAATATGATTCATCAGGATCTATATTATATAGATTCTGTATAATATAAATTATAATCTAGATCTATTTATATATATATACAGGGCTTTTTTTGTGACGGTACGTACCGGTACTGCGTACCGGCACCTTTTTGAAAAAGTTATTATTTTTCTTGTATTTTAACGTATATTATTAATTTTTAGTAGTTAAAAGTTAGGCATTCAACTACTGAGTACTGGCACCTAATCACTGGGTACCGGCACCTATTTTTTTAAAAAAAAAGCACTGTATATATATATATAGATCTATGGAAGGGGCAGTGGCTGAGCAGTAAAGCGCTTGGCTTCTGAACTGGGGTCCCAGGTTTGAATCCCGGTGAAGACTGGGATTTTTAACTTCGGGATCTTTGGGCGCCTCTCTGAGTCCACCCAGCTATAGTGGGTATCTGACGTTAGTTTGGTAAAAGCTACTAAAAGTAAAGGCGGTTGGTCGTTGTGCTTGCCACATGACACTCTCGTTAACTGTAGGCCACATAAACAGACGACCTTTACATCATATGACTTAAAGACCACAAGGTCTGGGAGGGGGAACTTTTATATAACTACTCTAGATCTATGACTTAGATTCTAGTTTAGTATAGTAGTATAGCCTGAGTATAGTATAGAATCTGATCTAGAAATTGATCTAAATCAAAATAATCTAATCACTAATCTAGCTGGATCTAATCTGCTACTCAGTCTAATAATGGTGACATGGTCACTGGTGCAGTTGACTGAGATGACATTAGTTATGATTGGTTAGAAAAGTAAAGGTTGTACTGGCCGCAATAATTTAGTTACAGTCATTCAATGATTAATTTTAATTTACATTTCAATATAGATGTAGATCAATATAACTTATAAATCTGTGGAAAAATCGCAATTGATTTTTCAAAAATGAATACGAAAAGCAGGGGGGGGGGGGGGGGTCTACCAAAAAGTTTGGAATGGCTGCCTGGTAGTGCGGTGTATGCATACTGGACTCTCATTCTGACTTCTCAATGGTCCTGTGTTCATACCCTGCCCACTGCCATCCCCTGTCGTCCTGTGGAAGGTTTGGGCTAGGAAGTTAATTATCTTCAACTCTGAAGGAACATCCGAAACATGTAAAACATTTTACAATACACATTTTTCTCTAAGCTTTCAATTTAATGTTTCCTTTTCAGAGCCACACCATGAAGATTTTCAATTGTGTGTTCTTGCTTGCTTCTTGGGGTACTCTAATGTATGTGTGTGTTGCTGTAGCAGAAGACTACTACAAGATTCTGGGAGTTAAAAAGGGTGCTTCAGACAAGGAGATAAGGAAAGCCTTTAGAAATCTAGCCCGTAAATATCATCCTGATAAAAATAAAGAGAAAAGTGCTCAAGAAAAATTTGTCAAGATTGCTAAAGGTAGGCTAAGTAGAATGTACAAATATCATGTCCAAAAAAGTTTTAAAAAATTATTGTTACTTTAAACTTTGAACCCATGAGAGACAGAGAACAAATATTTATGAAGGGGTGCATGACTTAAGAATTGTTTAAATTGTTGAAATGTAGTCCAGATAATTTTTTGTACACATTATTTCCACAAAGTATTGAAGAAAGATTTTTTTTCTTAAAAATTTGAATACTATTACAAAATATGTTAAATAAAAATTTAATTGCTTTCATTTCTTTTGGTAACACTTAGATGATACATAGACACACATTTCCTTTACAAGCAATCTGTTTGCATTATATTCTCATCAAATGAACCTACACAACAGTCCTACCACATACACAGTGGCGTAGCATCCATGGTGCGAAGGGGTTCAATGAACCTGGGCCCTCGACAATTAGGGGCCATGGCCTGTGGTGTAGCAAACAATGCGCTTGGGGCCATGACTAACGATCTATTAGGGCCTTCATGAGCTCTAGGAGATGACACCAAAGAAGGATAGAAATGAACTTTTGTGAAAGTGGATTTAAAACCAAAGTTCCTTCAAATATCCTAAATGTTATACTAAACGCCTAAGCCTATAGTATTGCTGACTACAGTGAAGAGATAATTCAAGATGCAGATTCATTCGAAGTGAAAATTTTACAGAACTATCGATGTGTCTCGATTCCATGATAGATTCTATTGGACATTCCGTCTTGTTTCAGTCCCAAATGCCCAGTTTCATTTCAAACGATAAAGACTTAAATCATGCCACCATACTTCAAGTCTCATCTTATACAGATGATATTGCCAAACAATATTGTTCAGAGATGAAATCCTTCAAAGAAGCCTACCACAAAGACATGCATGTGTAGAAGTATGTTTTCAGTTCGAGTTATGGCTTTAAAAAAAAATAGATACCTTCATTTTATCATCAAGTTTTCTAAACATTGTTAGCATGCATGTTATTTTTCACTTTTGCTGTCACAGTTTGTTCAGAACAGTGGTCATTCTTAGAGTTGCTATTGATAAAAAAAATATTTTAAAAGGCTCTACAACTCAGAGCAAGTTTGCTTCACTTGATGTTCTTTATAGTGAGTGAGAAACATTCAAAAGTTCTGAAAAAATTTGCACTGATTTTATACTCTGTTAATAAAAAGGACAGAAAAATGAAATATTAGTAAATGACTGTGACATCTATTTAATTTAAACTGATTACTATTTATTTTAAACTGATTTACATAGAACTATAGTTTTGTTCAATTTTTACTAGTTGGACACACAGAAGTGTTTTCGGAAGGAAAATGTGTATAATGGGAACCAAGAACGTGTAACACATTTTTTTGGGTTAAATTGAAAATACTTTTAGTCGATTATTTCAGCTCCAAAATGTACAAGCATTGAGTTTTAAGACAATTTGATTTCAAGGGAGTCGTAACTCAAATGTAATTATTTTATTCCCTAAAAAATGTATTGATACATACAAACTGCTCGATGTGTTTTGTCACACATTTGATTCGTCTTATTGGAAAATGGGGGCCCACCAACATAATCCTGAACCTGGGCCCACGGGTACCATGCTACACCACTGCACATGTACACTCACATTTTATTGCAGTCTCAACAAACTTTTTCTGTTTTCAGCTTATGAAGTTCTCAATGATCCAGAAAAAAGGAAAAAGTATGATATGTATGGTGATGAGGACAATGCCGGAGGTGCTGGAGGCAGTGGTGGTGGGTTCCAGCATGCAGACTTTACTCAGTTCTTCAAACAGTTTGACGAGGCCATGCACAACCACCAACGTGGCCACCACCAAAGACACCAACAAGCAAACAACAGGTTTCATCACTTTAGTTCCTTTGGAGATGGTGGCAGTTTCTTTGACTTTGACAGCCTGTTTAATGATGCAGATGAGGAGGAGGACATGTTCGGGACTTTTAGAGGTCACAGGCATGCTAACCATGGCAGGAACTTTAATGGTGGCCACTTTGGAGGTGATATGTTTGATGAATTCTTCCATGGCCATGACAAGTACTCCAGAGAACAGAACACAGGCAACCATTTCCACCACCATAATATGCACCATAATTTCCATCACAATATGCATCAGCAACATTTTAACCAAAGTAAGTAGGAATCTTCTGTTGACTTTATTATTACATATAATGTGTGATTATGACCCACATATTTAGTTAAAATTTGTTGTGTGATAAGAGAAAAATAATTTGCACAATTCTTTGTGCACGAAATAATTTATTGCTTATTTTCTGCCAAAAGGCATCATTTTGATAGTTAACTGGCTGCCTAAATCTTTAGTCTGGATGCAACTTTCATTTGACCTGTATTTAAAAATATAAGTGGTGTCTCTGTTCTTGACCATACAATTCATTCCAGAATGTTGGTTTTAGAATTGATTTGTTTGAAAGCCAGGACTATTTTCCCTAACAAAATAACATAATAGGATTTGATTGATTCCTATTGATGAGATACATTGTAAATATTTACAATCTAAAAGCAAATACATGCCATACTGGGATGTGAGGTCTGCAACACACATGTCATCTTCATATTTAAAGATTTTTTTTTTGTGTGTAGTTCAACATTTATTATTACTGGCTAATCTCTTCTTCTATTCACTAATGACTTTTTTTGGACCCATGATTAAAGATTAAAATTGATGTATTAAGGGGGGAAAAAATCAAAGATAACAAATTCATAACATTCAAGTCTACTTTCTGATATCAGCACACATGATTGGCCGAATTGCCCCAGGTGTTTGAGTTCCATAAAAACTCTGCCTGTTCACCTCACATTCCAGTTTTTAAAAAGTCCCCACTAGCTCCTAAGAGGAAAGAGAAAACTCTTTTAAAAAGTTATAGAACAAAAAAAGGTAAAGAAAATGTGTACATTTTCAGTTTCAATGCCATATACACTAGAATATATACTTTAATGTAGCTTAATCTTTTTTTTTTTTTTTTTTCTTCATCACCAGGACATCAACAGAGATGTTACCAAACAACACAACGAGTAGGCAACCAAGTGTTCACCTATACACAGTGTTCCTAACTGTTAGAAGTATCAACTTTCACTTTGTAAATTTTCAGCTTAAAAAAAAAAAAATGCCATCTATGGCAAGTTAAGTAACACATTGGGCAGGTCTCAAGACTTGTGTAAATCATTCTCATTCCAAAACATCTGTGAACATCATGAAACAAAATGATGACATTGTGTGCCTTTTCCTTCATAACATTTAATGTGTTTTGTTTATCTGATGGTCAGTGATGTTGTGGGGATTCATTCTGTTGAACTCTTCAAGTATTGGGGGTTTTTTTTGTTCTAAAAGTGTTGTTTTTTTCCCAAATGAAGCAATTTATTTTGCCAGTCTCAGTGTACATAATACAAGATTAAATTTATCTGTACAAGTTTGTGAATAGTACTGAATGTTACTCATGTGTTCATGCTCATTTATATAGGTGTGTGTCTGCCATGAATGTGTGTGCATTGTTAATGAACTGTTGAATTAGAGTATTAGAATTTCGTAAGCTGATTCAGAGTACATCTAAGTAATCTATTGCACTTGAAAATTAACCTAAAAGTATGTAATTAATTTGCATTGCTTAAGTATTAAACAGAAGCGTTTGAAGGCTTATACAAGCAGATGTCAACAAATAGTGTTACCCCAAAAAATTTGTCTTTTAAATTTTATTAAAAAAAAAACGTGCTCTAACATAAAATGTTGACTTGCAAATTTGATACAAAATTCAATAAGTGGAGTTGGCTTGTATACTTATTGTCATTTTCTGTAAAGATGGATAAGAGATGAGCTGTTCATTGGATAAACATGTTCAAGTGAAATAGACGTACAGACTTGTAGTATTCAAACATGTTTAATATATGAATTATGTTCATTAGTTCATTTTGTTGATCAAACCTTGGCTGCAAGGGTTCTACACTGCTTTTCATTTTCTACAGCCAGACCTTGTGATTACTGATGATCAGGGATTTTCAATACTGTATATAGTCCTTAAATAATTGTGTAACTTTAAAACTGTTTGTGATAAAATATATTTAAAAAAAACAGTTTTGAATATGTCAGTGATTTTGAGGTTTGTTTTTTAATACTTATTTGCTTTTATTTTACGAGGATTTTTTTATTTTATTTCAGAAGTAGTAGTTTAACAAATTTAGTGGTGGTGGAAAAGTTTCTTTCATAGGTAGATCAACTTTGTTTTTGAAAAAGTTGTTTATTATGATATTGTGTCGATGATGAGTTTAGACTTGAATATAATGTTTAGGAAATTGAAATAATCAAAAAAGTTCTTTGAAAAAAAAATTGCAATAATTGCATAATTTTTGTGTTTATTTGTAATAAAGTTTTATTAAACTTTTAAAACTTTTGTTGATTAAACCGGTATCTCCTTTTTTTTTTTTTTTTTTTTTTTTTTTTTTTTTTTTTTTTTCAAGATTCAGTCTTTCATTTTAATATGTATTATTTGTCTTCTCAATAAATGTCTGTACATGTCTATACTCATGTTATAATTGAATCTGAAATTTTTAGTACAAAAGAAATACAATTTACAATTCACTAATGTGAATGTAGTTTCCTAACAGATGCACAGGCTGTCTTTCTGAAATCCTTGACCTATTGGTTTAGGGTCTAATAGTTTGTTGCTTATTTAGATTGCATCCTATTTAACTCTGTAGTTGAACGTTGGAAGTTAAGTTTGGAAAAAATAAAATTTGTTTTGACCTGTCAAGTATGAGCGCAACATGATCATGAGAAAAACTTCACAACCAAAGACAGCTTGTTCAAAACAATGACATATTACACTGGTGGGCTTCTGGTTCATTGTAGTCTAAGCTTGTGCTACAGATCCAGGGGATACAGGATTTGGTTATTTTAGCATCCTGGACTCATTTCTTCTGCCAGTTTCTTTCTAATTTTACCAGTTGTTGCTCATACTTTCTACAATACTTAAGACCATTAGCAGTTCCAGGTCTGTTTGCCAACCAGATGATAAATGTCCATACATCTAGTGATAAATGTCCATACATCTAGTGATAAATATCCATACATCTAGTGATAAATGTCCATACATCTAGTCATCATGTGAATTGAACTCCGGAAACAAATTTTGTGGAGACAAAAAAAAAATCCAAATTTATCTTGAGATTATTATTTGAACATCACTAAAACATTTGGTGTTGAGATTAATAGTTTTGGTTTCAGTTTGCACTAGATGAAAGGTTTTCTGTATATATATATTAACATAATTTGTAATCTGTTCAAACTTTTGTTTTTCTGTCATGTGAAGGCTGGATACACTTTACTGTCAGACTTTTGTCAAGAGCAAAACAATTTTATGTCTTTCCTTTTCAATGATATTTACATGTAACACTAAGCTTTGTTTATATCTCTATATATGTATGTTAATGAAATGGTATGTCATTAAAGTAGATCTGGTGTGTAAACACAATGAATTAATTAATGCAAGATGTCAGTCTTAGCCAAAGGGCATCGGTAGTATCCACTTGTTTTTATTTGTGGTAAATTAGATTGAAAAATTGTATTGAAACATCTGTGACTAGCATTCTGTTATCAAAAGTTGCCAGTCATTGAACTTAAGAGGTTTGAGATGAAGTTTGATTCATTGCTCTAATCCTGCTAATGTTTATTTATTGAGCATGGAATTCATTGTATAACATTTTAAAAAAATAGATCATAAGTTGTTGTTTTTTGTTTTTTTTTGTGACTTAAATTTTAGATGAATTGTAAGTGGTCAAATAGATTTTTTTTGTTTAAAGTTATTGACAACTCGAGCAGAAATTATTATAATCAGAATTGGATACGGTTGTTATGTTTCTGACAGCATCTTTGTGCAGATAATGAGTTCTGTGTTTATGCTTTATGATATAATATTTTATGAAATCAAACAAGTTTTGTGCAACACAATAAATCAAAGTGAATCAAGTTGGAACTTTTTTTTTTTTTAACTCATTTTCATTTGTATTGTTTTCACTGTGAATGTAATGAAATAGTTTAGTCTTATCCAAGTCTAAGTAATAAACAATAAGAACCAAACTGAACTATACAGACTAAACAAAGAAAATCAATATTAAACTTATCAAATGTCCCAGATTTACAATGACCTTAACAACCGCAATATGTTGATCAGTAGATCTTGAGTGACAGAGACTCAGTTTTTTTAAAAACTGAGTGGCCCTAAAAGTTGGTCTTTGGGAATGTCAGTGCAGTTGTTGAAATACATAGCGGGGTTGTCAATGAGAGGAATATTAAGAAGGGTTGCTATTATACCAGTGAAGAAAACATTCTCTAAGCGAAATAGTGGTAGTCTCAATGCAAACTGGAATGTAATGGCCGCCACCTCCATAGGGAACCCTACGGCGTCTCCGTTGAGGAATTCTGGGTACTCATCTAGCTTGTACACACTATAAGAAATCGCCGACTCGAGCTTCATTGCCATAGTTTTCAGAACGTCCTTTGTGGCCAAACGTCCCATCATGAAAAGATGACTGCTTGACCTGGCTTTGGTCAGTTCGGCATGCAGCATCGGCACGTTCAGATCACATTTGAGGCTCGCCTTGACCACAAATCTGGCACCACTACACTTCATCGCCACCCACTTCAATATGAACATTGTCTTCAGGCTGGCGTTTTGTGGGGAGTCGATGAAGTCTCCCTGGACGATGTCGTTGTGCTCTAGCGACTCGTGAGATATCTTCAACTGGACGTCTTTTGCGACTCCTTCCCGAGGCAACCCGAGGAAGAAAATATGCACTGTATGTAAAGCGTTGCTCCAAACTTTAAACTCCTTCATCCGGGCTCTGAATTTGGCCCTTTCGTCTACATTCTCCGCGGGCGTGGAAAAGCCAATGACCATGACAAGAGCCTTTTTCTCGCATGCCTTTCTCGAGTCCAGTTTGTACTTGTAGGTGTAGTTGTTGACAATCAGACGCTGTCTTGTCCTCAGGAGTCGCCAGGTTACAGCCTCGTCAAGTGAGCCTGGGTGCAAAACGCCATTACCTGGGCTAAGTGTGGCGTTTGATAGATGAGGTGTCGCCTCGATATCAGAATCTGACATGATGTTACGTATTCGGTCGATTTGAGTAACTCCTGATTTTGATACTTTTAGATCTTTGCCCGTAGTTCTTATAATGTTAACAATCAAGGCGATGTTCGCAATGAGAACAGCACAAATGGTCAGACTCATTAGTGCAGTGTAATGAATTTTTGAAAACATCATTGGAAGATAAATCTAGCCGCAATAAATAATGATTACAAAAATCAAACGTGTAATGTCATAGAATAGAAATAGATCTCTTTCACTTCCGTTGTGCGAGATTGTGTATTTTTTCAAAGCAGTTTGGTGGCTGGAGTTTTGTGAGTTTAAAAAATATAATTTATTTTCCGAAAATGAGGAATTTTTGCGACAACTTTTTAGCACAATGATCTCGTTTTTTTTCTTATCTTATAAAATACAGACGTTACTTCAAAGAAAGTAGATGATTATATTACGTCCTATTCGTGTTCCTTGGTCAAGCTAGTCATGCATGTTAACCTCACGAAGGCCGCGCGATACACATTTGAGACCAAAAGAATATCTGCTGCCGAGGACAAACGCAGACGGCGAAAAGAAAATCTAAATCGACCGCCTTCGGACAATGGTTATGCTTTCTCTGGATGTGGCAAAATATGTACGTCACAGCTGGCACTGCGCAGCCACGGGAAATACTGCATTCCTCACTAATCTTCGGACTCGAAGACTTGCTTTATTATTATTAATTTTGGTTTTCCTGGCTGGCTCAGGCAACCCATTCCGTACTCTAATAGCACTAGGGAAGAAAGAGCATTTGTACAAATTTGTCCTAGCATATGGAACGAGGAAAGTGCTTTTTTTTATCTTTCTGGGTATTTTATTTATTTTGTTTTCGATTTGAAATATCCGGTTTACATTTTTAAAGAAATAAGTTATTAAAAAAGAAAACGAAAAGAGAAAGAGAAGAAAATTATTATTTGGCACTTCAAATGAGCAGACTATAGGCGCCGCCATGTCATGCCCTTAAATCTTACAAGGATTCAACTCTTCCTTCATCAAAATAATTAATAGGCTAATAAAGTAAACACAAAGGTGACATTAAAACTAGCGTTAATCACTAAAGTCTACTAGTCAGCTAGTCCTAGCTGCATCAGCTACTCTAATGGTGCAGTTGACATTAGTTAGGAAAAGTAAAGGCAGTTCAGTGAGTTGGTTGTTGTGCAGTCACAACCGTCACATGACACTTATGACAGATACCTCAGCCACTGAGCATGCATTTTAATGTAGGCTACATTTCAATATAGTCTAGATTACTCTAGATCTACACGACGTAAAAATCTTTGGAAAAGCCACAATTGATAATTTTTGAAAATGCATAATAAGCAAAGCAGATAGTCTACCGAAAAGTAAAAAATGTCACAAAGGGTCTTCGAGACAAAAAAAGAAAAATATAAAAAGTTTGAAGGCTGCCTGGTCGTGCGGTTTGCGCGCTGGACTGTCGTTGTGACCTCTCGATTGTCTTGGTTTCATACCCTGCCCGCTGCCATACCCCTTCGTCCTGTGGAAGGTTTTGACTAGGAAGTAGGCCTAAATTATCTTCAACTAAGAAGGAACATTGGAAACATGTAAAACTAATAGATACAAACTAAAATAAATGTGTGCTACAAAAGAAAGACCATGGATTTTACGGTGAAAAAGAAAATGTGCGCAGAAATGATTGTAAACCTTATAAAAGACAGATGATCAACAATTCTATACACCGGTTACAACAATAATATGGCTTTTAGGCCTATAGTTATCCGCCTTAGATTAAAATTTCTAATAACAGAATTTTGTTACTTTCCAATAATTTAATATCTATCTATGTATGTATCATCTAACCTATCATAACTTAGGCCTACCCAGTGTATTTGTGATGTTCAGTGTTGCGTTACTAATTACAATAGGTCTTATTTAAAATAGACGTACAAGCACAAAGATAAGATAGATTGATAGACAGATAGATTAATAGATGTCGGACGGACGAACATATAGGTAGATTTTCTTCTCTAAAAATATCATTAGCGCCCCCCCCCCCCCAGCCACCTAGCCCCGCCCACACACACATGTTTTGCGCCCAAAGGCACTTAGGCCTAATGTTTCTTGTTACTTCGCAGGTAGGCCAACGTCACATAGTATGTCTCTATACTCAAAGGCCTAGCTATTATTCTGAGATATTGATTTTCTAGTTAATTATTTTTAAAGTGACAGCTTATAGGCTAGGCTATTCAATTTGAGGCCAAATTGACACAGATGTTATTAAAAGATAAAAAGAATGATTTTGTATCAGCATTTTCAATCCAGAGATTTATTCAGATGAAATTATTTCTGTTTTGTTTCATTATGTTGGACAAAGAAATGCTAACACGCGGATCTCCATTCTCATCCCTTAGATTTAGTTCTACTTGTTTTATATATATATATATATATAAAAGTCTGTGTGTGTCATTTTTGACTACATACTCGATTCACACATATTGGCCTTTTACAACACATCCTCATATTCTCAATTCGACCTATATCTAGTTATAATTACTGCTATAATAGTCTTCCCAGCATCTATTCAATCCTTAGACAATGACGCATATATATATATATATATATATATATATATATATATATATATATATATGCGCTGGGGGTAGAGGACAATCCATCCCGAAAATCATTCTTTACGGAAAACTCGCGTCTGGCTCAAGAAAAACTGGTCGCCCCCACCTCCGTTACGTGGATGTAATCAAACGGGACCTCAAAGCAGTTAACATTGATACTGACCAATGGGAAGACATAACCTTAGACCGCACTACGTGGAGAGAGTTGGTGATCAAGAAAGCTATGGACAGCGAAAAAACAACTACAACAACACGGGTCTCAGCTCTGAAAGCGTGCCATCAAAGTGAAAGAAAGCCACCATATAACCTGAGATATATGTGGGACGGGAGTGTCTCTCCACAGTCACACGAACAAGTTTTCTACGAGATTAAACAATAGTCGTTACGACTGAAGGAGGCCAACTAAAGTCCTAATGAGCCTTATACAAAACAGATGCGATTCGGCCTTTGAGCGAATTGGGCACTATATAGTTAGGGTCGGCATTAAAGTCTAGGAGATGGAAACTCCGAAATTAATGTCATCTGTTGTGCATAACCAGAGGCTTCTGTGCCACTGTTTCGGCATTTAATGTAAAAGTGGTATTGGCCTGCCCAAGTTAATTATCGCTTAATATTCAGCGAAGGCTGGAGGCAATTATTATGTTCATCCCAATATGCCCGCTTCTATATTGATTACTAACGGTCATGAACTCACAAATATGTTGGCAGCGCCATTTTTTTTCCATAAACGTGTGGCAACCGGATTGGCTAGAATTTAACGGATTTCTATCTGTACAGTGAGAGCTTTAATAGTAGCAAAACGCGTCACAATGTTTTTTCAGCGGCCCCCGAAATGGGAATAGACACTTTTAGTTTTGTGTAGTCTGTCTGTCCGTTCGTCCAACCTGTTTAGATCTCAAAAACTATTTTTACAAAAATATATTGAAAATTTAATTTAATAAGGAGGAGGTTTTGAATATATTTTAAACACATTTAGGTAAAAGGTTGTTGTTTTTTCTGACATAATGTAAAACAAATTTGTATTAGTGAATTAAGTATTTTTTGTCATAAAGGACACTCGCATTTAAAAAAAAAGTTTAGTTTTGTTTGAAAATAGAAAGAATTTATTTAGTATGTTTACAATACAATGTCGCATACAAATGAAAACAACAATTAATAAGCAGTGTTTTATAGTATGCACGTGGAGGACAATAAAAATACTAAAATACACTTCGAGATTCAAGCAAAGAGAAACATTTCTTCCTTGAGGTCCCTTCACAAAAAAATTAAATCACATGGATTATCATTCAATATCAGTAAGGTTCAGTTCACATTGAACCCCAGTTTCATTACTACCAGTTCATTGTATAAATATGAACATTAAAAAATTTAGTAAAAACAGCGATATTCATCCATATCCTGTGGTATCTTGCAGGGGCGAACTAACAATAAAATAGTATTGGGGAGATAGGGTTAGGGTTTTGGTTGTTTATATTTTGCCGTTCATAATTAGGGTTGTGTTGTTAATATTTTGCAGTTCATATCATCTGATATTCTTGCTGAAAATATTCAAATTTGCCTATTAGTATTAACTTGCATGAGCGGACCACTTCGCGGGCCGATTTTGTGTGTTTCCACACAAAATATCTTTGTAACCTTGTTTTATCAATTACTAGAAAATTCGTTAGATGTTTTTAAGAATGAACCAATTTATTCATGTGTTTACTTATGCATTAGTTCTATTTGCTTTGTATGGTCGTCACGATGTACCCTTGTTCGCGGCCAGCCAACCGTCATCACTACAGGAGTTTGAGAATAGGGCTTAATTATTTGGATTTCTTGTAAAAAACAACAATAAAAAAAACAAGACAATACTTGTCCATATTCAAGCAACACCATAGGTCTAAATAAGTTTATCTTATCTTATATAATTCATAAATAATAAATTCTGAAAAGTCACTGGTTTTCCTGGATGGCTCAGGCAACCCATTCCATGCTCTTATAGCACTAGGGAAGAAGGAGCACTTGTACAAATTTGTCCTAGCATATGGAACGAGGAATGTGCCTTTATGTTTGCGTCTTTCTGAGTATCTTATTAGATTTTGTTTTTGTACTTGAAGATAATGGTTCAGTGTTTTATGTATAAATGCTACTTTATAATCAACAGCACCAGAATACACACATCCTACAAACGAAAGGACACCAAATGGCTATGTGTAAAATAGTTTTATTTCTCTCACCATCGAATCAAACAGAAAATAATAGACAGGACACACTATAATAGGATAGGACGTTTGCAACAACCTCTTTCAAAATGGAATAGACAGAAGGACGTCATGGCAGCAGTACATGTCTACTTAAAATGTGGACCTATCAAACACAGAGAGTAACATTTGCCGACTAGTTGAACTTGTACAGATCCTAAGCATAAATATTACACTATAATAAAGACACTCTTACTGAAAGTACAAGGCATACACCAGGATCTAGACCACACTTTGTAGACAGACGAAGTCAAGGAAGGAGCAGGGGGGCTGTAAGTGATAGGTGAAGAGCCAATGTCTCATCCTGGCCATGGATAAAAGCCTTTCCTTGGTCAAGAGGTCCATAAAAGGGAACCGGAAGTTCTCGGACCTTAAGGACATCTGAATCTGAATCAGGAGGAGGAAGTTTTTCCTGGTGGGTGACATTAAGCACATAGTATGATGTTTATCTAAACAAATAGACATCGTTATAGTTGTGTCGTATTTCTTGGTTTACCTACTTTTTTGTCTATAGTGTGGTATTATTTATCAAATAGGCTGAGTGATAAAGTGCTTCCCGGGTTCGAATCCTGGTGAAGACTTTAATTTCGGGATCTTCAGGCAGCTCTGAGAACACTTATTTCTAATGGATACATGACATTAGTTGGGGAAAAGTAAAGGCAGATGGTCGTTGTGCTGGCCACATGACAACCTTGTTAACCATTGGCAACATGGACAGATGACCTTTACATCATCTGCCCTATTGACCGCATAGTCTAAAAGGAGGACTTTTTCTATTATTTATTAAGCACTAGGTGTCTCTTGTGTTAAACACAGTATTAGAAGGCTGTAACAAAATTTTGCAAAGAAAATGAAAAAAACATTCATCTGCGACTAAGGTAATCAATGCTTATTGCTAATAAAAAAATTCTTATAATATCATTTTAATTTTTGGGAATTATACCTATAACTAGGTATCACAAACAGTTATGTGCTTATCATTGGCACTGCCCATTAAGACACAAGAAGAATACACCCTCGAATACACAAATAAATCTAATGAACAAACAACTGTTTTTAAAAATTCCTAGACCAAAGAGCTCACATGTTGAACCTAATGGGCTCTTTTTTTCCTTAGTTCTTATAACCTTTTAACCATCAACATTTTGTCACAATTAACAAACAAGTTAAACCGAAATAACAACTATTCACACATTAATATCAACTTAACAAGGCTCCATTATTTCCTCTCATCCCACGTGCACTCATACATACAATTGTTATTCATCTTTGTTTAAAAAAAAAAAATGTCAATAATTATTAGGGCCAATTGATAAAAAAGTTAAAATTATAATGTATTTATTTTGTAATAAAAGAATCAACATACAAGAAATAAATACATCATCTATCATCCTATATTCTCGTAGAACAGAAACATATTTGCAAATGTTTATTCATATACAGCAGGCTTTATTATACAGAAATGTTATCTAGTTATCCACATGAACAGCACAGAATAATACCAGTGCAATGGAGATTTTCCTATAACACTATCAATGATTCACTGTAACAACTATAATAAATAATAATATAACTATAATATAATATTATGAAACCTGTGAAATTTTAAAAAGTGTTATAATGCAAAATTATTAAAATGTTCTTTTTTTCTATTTCAATTACCAACACACACACACACTTTTTTATATATATTTATATATATGGAGGCGCGGTGCTTGAGTGGTAAAGTGCTTGGCTTCTGAACCAGGAATCCCGTGTTTGATTTCTGATGATGACTGGGATTTTTGAGTTTGGGATTATGAGGTAAAGTGGGACTATTATATATATGATTCAAAAGATTTCAAAACATATTATTCAAAATTAGATGGGTTTGCTCATGTGTTCTCTGTGGAAACTACTCTTGCTAACTTTTCTATACAGATCTTTCTTGGTGACATAAGGGTCAAGCTTTACATGTTTCCGTCATTTGTTTCAAAAGCATGAAGTCTCTATCAAGTCCCTGTATGACCAAGATTTTCAAAGTGTATTTTTAGGTCAACAAAGTTGTGGAAATATTTTTTAAAACTTTTCTATTGCAAGGTGAATAAGATATTGCCAGATGGTGATAGCCTAAGGAGTATACATTACTATAAACATGGAAGACAAATCACAAACACAAACTGTATACACTAAATTGTATAATTTTCTCTTTAAAAAAAATTGAATTTCACTAAAAAAAAAAAAATTAAATTAAATTCATATGTGATATTTATATGCTTTTAAAAACTTCAAGGAAACTATTTTTTGAATATTTTAGTATTCAGTTGTATTAAATCGTCCATAAATAAAACAAGATATCAAATCTCCATTTTTATTTCAGCATTAAAAAAAAACAAAAAATAAACATTTTTTTTTCTGCATTGAAGGTACATTTGGCAATATCATTTTACAACTAATCAATTATCTTAAATAAATATTTCAGTTTGAAATGACACTTTCAGATTTTTATTACAGTTTGATTATTTACTATAGTAAAATAAAAACCAAAAAATAGTATAATTATATACAATCATATATAACATCATCCGGGCAAATGTTTTACATAGTAATTACAAATAAAATCTTTTTATGATAAAATAAAGAAAAAAAAAAAAAAAGTCAAATTTGAAAAAAAGAAAACATTTTTTTTATTATGAAATTTTTACCATTAGATATTTTAATAAAACATTTGTAGGCCTAGAATTGAAATGTTTTACAATTTCACTGCATAAAAAATAAAAACGCAATACACAAATATTTATTTATGAAACAAATATGCATCCAGTTTTTGCAATAATATAAAGTACTCTTTGGTACTATAAGGGCAACAGTCGATGAAGTGAGGCTGTCAGTATCAGGGTAGCAACGAGACTTACACTTGGGCGGTAGCTATTTGTTTTGTTCTCAGCATTGTCAGCATCTCTGTTGCCTTTGCCCTTTGAACTGCTGGTGTGTTTGTCGCTGATGAGAGCATTGTGGCTGTGGTGTGGTTTTTTGGTTGTCTGCTGTAAAAGAAAAGTATGAACAAATAGTTAGCATGAAGGCTACTTGATCACAAGAGGTATTACTAGGGCTGGGGTCACCTAAAGGGATTAGCTAATGGGTTTCCCCCCCCCCCCTGCCACCCCTTTTAAAAATAAACTTTTCCAACAAAATCTGAAACTGGTTTAACACATTTTATGATACATACTACAAACAGCTAATTGCCTAAATTAATTTATAACAGGACAATATTCACATTATTACAGGGGCATAGCTAGAGATTTGGGGGCCTGGGGGGATTTACCTCTTTGGAGGCCCCTTGCATTTTGACATTCGACATCATGACATGAGATAATGTACTTAATAAATATATAACCCTTCATTCATATTGGTTCAGTATATTAAGGCTCTTTTAATGAATAATACCATTGTTTATTGGCGAAATAATTCACAAGTGACAAATCTCAATTCATATAGCTTCACGTTGTGCTTTCTGTCCAGCAAAGTCATCTAAAACATCAATATACGTCCATAGTGTCTAGTCCTGGCAGGCTGCATATGGAACATGTATCATAGTTTGCCCACCCCTGTCCTACAAATTGCGGTGTGTTAATCTAGCTATGCATGTTTTTGTGCTTGTCCTGGGTAAGGGTATCTATAGTTTAGAATCCAATGTGTGACGAGAGTGAAAGGACATTGATCCCTACTCTGGTGATTGTGCTGTAAGTAGATAGATGTATAGCTGAATAACACCAAAGTAAAACAAAGTATTTTAATTTATTTTTACAAAACCCCTCTGATATCAAACATTTACAAAATAAATATTTCTGTTTTGATTATTATAACTACCGCATCTAGCGCGGAATGCAAAGGGGCGCAATCCTTTTGATTTTGAAGTTTACTTAAATTACTACTAAACTGCAATTATTCCCTTTACCATAAAATGCAACAACCCTAATTTATAACCAAATTATTTCCGTATCATGAAATATAGAAATATATGAAATATAGATGTCTAATTATGTTTCTACAACTCCTAATTATTAATTCTGGTCTGTTCTGCTGTGAGATTTGTTCTTCATAACGTTTCGTAAAAGCTACCGATACAGAATACGCACATTCCTATAGCCTCCAAGCAGGATGCTTTAGCGCGAAGGATTTTGTTGCAGTGATTGTTTAGGCGCTAGTTTTTTGTGATGCTCTATACACATTATATATGCATCATTTTATTATTTCTTTAAATCGTCAACTAAAATGATACAAGTCTGAGTTTCATGTGTGTGTGTTTTTGTTCAAACGCAGTTTTTGTGTGAAGAACCTTAGTTATTTTTTGTCCATTAGATTTTGGATTAAACTTTGCGTGTGTGTGTGTAATTATTGTTATCATTAAGAGAGTTAACATCGTAATCATATTGTGAGGATTTTAATATTGTCCATTAACCAACGTGACTTATCATTTTAAGTGACTTATCATTTTAGGTACCGTACCTGTACGTGTTCGCATGCCTCATCGTTTTCGTAAATATCGCGGTCTTAGGTACGAATCTGACCTATTATACTTTGCGATATTTATTCATAAATTAGTAAAAAGATATCGCGGTCTTAGGTATGAATCTAACCTTTTATAGTTTGCGATATTTATTCATGAATTAGTCAAAAATATCGAGGTCTTAGGTACGAATCTAACCTTTTATAGTTTGCGATATTTATTCATGAATAAGTGGAATACATCGCGGTCTTAGGTACAAATCTAACCTTTTACAGTTTGCGATATTTTTTCATGAATTAGTCAAAACTTTTAGTATTAATTTTTTAATGTTTTTTTTTTCTTTTTGGTTGGGGTAGGAGAGATTTTATTCAACATAGTATAGTGAAAATATTTTTTTTATTAATAATCTCGCGTTAAAAAGTCTAGCGCCAAAACTGCAGAGCAGAAATATGTCGATATATATCTGGTCCCCCAGGTCTGATAAAAAATAATCTATACAACAAACAATACTTCTTTTTTTTTTCAAAGGCGTTTTCTTCCTTCACAAGTTTCAATGTTTTTGTTGCGTTTATTTTTATTGGCAAAAACGTTATATATTATACATTATGGTTCATGACAATTTATGCATCTGTTGGTTTTCAATGGAAAGCAAATATCATGGACACTGGGAGTTGCTGAAATACACAGCGTTAACAACTAACCTTTTGCTGCGACTCTATCACAGTATAGTTGCATTCTGTGCCAACACTGACCATAGGCTTGACCAGCGTGATGGCCAGTCTGGCCGCGTGGTGACCACAAGTGTTGTTGATATTTCTCTTCACACATGTGATTGTATTGTACATATCACTGACAGAAAGAAAAAAACAATATAAAATTGATAAGTTATTTTACGACAGTAATGAGATATGAAACTTCCTAATTTTAAAGAATTGATAAGTCCCGTGTAAAAGTCTAGACTAGATGATTTCTATCACAGGAAACTGGATCATAAAGTGCAGCATCTTTTAACCTTAAACCATATACACACCCTGTGCAGTAAGTGTTACGCTACAGAAGATAATTAATTAATTCAACGTAGCACATTTTCGTTAGCAGTTTAAAAAAAAGAACAAGAAAAACATTAAACATACTTTAATAAAAAAAAATACCTCCTTTATACACCTTATAGAACGATTTGTTTTCTCTAAATAACGAACAAATGTTAGATTTAAAAAAAAACAATGGAACTTTTTTACCCCACCCCCACCCCAGAAAAGATCCTGGTTAAGTGAATGTATAAATCTACACTTTATAATATTCTAATGAAAACTTGTTAGGTCTAGACTTAGAAGACGATGCGCAAAACTTTCCCTGAACATGAGACTTTATTACACTTTTACAAATGCGAAAATACCCTTTTTATTTAGAAAAATTATAACTGTGAAACTAGAAATTTTACAGTGTGGCCGAAGAGCTAGTAATTTTTTTCCCAACGATATACACAACTGTAAAATTTCTAGGAAAAAAAAGGAAGAGCCGTTTTCGAGAATTGCGTCCACGCACCCAAGGTTTTGTGTTTTAGAAGTCTCCTCAAAGATACAAATGGAGAAGAGGTATTGTAACAAGTTAATCTCAGTTCAGTGATGTGTTCTTTGTTGTCATTTGATTTTGAAAGATGCAGTTTACAATCAAAAGAAAACATTTTAAGCAGCACAAGACAGTAAGAGATAAAAAAAAAAGAAGAGAATGTGATGTGAGGTATGTAAGGGCGATATAATGGAACCTCTATCTCAAAGCAAAACGTGAGAAATAAATGAGGAAGTATAAATGGAGATTTGAAATATTTGAACAAAACATTGTCAAGGAGGTTCTATTGAAAGAGCATTGTTGGCAACCAAATGATCGAAATGAGGCTACTTTCAGGACTTGGTGCTACAAAAGGAAAAACGTAGAATTGTCAATCTACAGTGCAAATGCACGTACAATTTTAAATGCCTTTTAAAATACTGTATTTACGAACACTTCCGGTACTCTGTCCACCGGATACATAAGTAGCTTAATTTTCCACTTCATTTATAAAATCACCAATTAAAAATAAAAACTTAATTAAAAACAAAAGAAAAAAACCCCAAAGTTTTTGAAGAAGCAGTGGCGTAGCTAGGGTGGGGGGACGAGAAGGGAGAATTTCAAAATCTCCCCGGGCCCCCACTTGAGGGGGGCCTCAAATGATTGTCTTTAACATTAAATATTACGCAAAGTGCAGGGGCCCCCAAAGAGGTCAAGCCCACAAAGCCCCCAAATGATGGAAAATTCCTAGCTACACCCCTGCGAGGAAGTAGATTTATAGATAAAAACATCTTAATAAAATACTCAGACAGAAAGGAAAAGCCACATTCCTTATTCCATCTGCTAAGACAAATTCGAACATATACTCCTTCTTAGCAAGTGTCATTAAAACATGGAATGGGTTGCTTTAATAATCCAGTGATTTAGCAAAGTTGAAGACTCTAATTAATATGTACCACTAGATTAACTCACAGAAAAAAAAACGACAGTAGATACACAGCCTAATAGAAAAAAAATATTTGTATAAAGAAGTGTGAACCTTATATGAGATCTATACCGGTGATTAAAACAAGCGGATATTACGCTTTTAATACTAGCTATGAACTTAAAAGATAAGAGAAGTATTTTGACAGTACAACAGCATTGTAAGGAAGTTATAAGACACGAAAGATAACTTTAAAAAAAAAACAAAAAAACTTACACACAAACTTGTTCTTTCCGTCGATGGTTACTGATTTTGGTCAGGAAACGGAAACTTTGGTTGCTGTGAACCAAATGTCCTAAGTGTGTGTTGAAGCACTGCTCGGAAACAGGGCCGGCTTTAGTCAGACAGGTTTGGTGCATTGCATAGTCTACAAGTGGAAAAAATGACATGTAAATATAAACTGTCATAAACATGCATGGTTACATACTTATCGACATGACAACAGCCACATCTACTACAGACTATTCATGTAACGACTAAAATGCCTCAACGGCCCCATACTATAAAGTATAAAAGGTTACAAACGAATACATACCAGTGACAATTTTACAGAATGCTATATATCATATATAGATAGCATAAAAGAATAGAAAGAGATTCTATCCAAGGCAAAGGAAAGAGATGAATGGAGAGAGACGGTCAAAAATTCGTATGGTGCCCCCAAAGATTTGTGAAGGTGATATATCTTATATTTTATTTTGGACTCCTTTTGACCTTTACCCTCCTCAGTCAAAAGTGGACACTGCTCTACTAACACTCAATGATATCCAAAGAATGGTAAACCTTTAGGACGTAATGTTTTTTTGTTTATCTTTAATTAAATTGCACATCGTGATCAGAATTTCTTTTGGTTAAATGGTACCGAGAACTGCTAACACGATTATAAACATGATGAAGTTATGGTGAGGGGTGGAGGGCTTACATTACAGAGAGAGAGATGGTTCCAGAGAGTATACAGAATCAATACTGGTGGTCCCAGAGAGTATACAGAATCAATACGGGTGGTCCCAGAGAGTATACAGAATCAATACTGGTGCTCCCAGAGAGTATACAGAATCAATACGGGTGGTCCCAGAGAGTATACAGAATCAATACTGGTGCTCCCAGAGAGTATACAGAATCAATACGGGTGGTCCCAGAGAGTATACAGAATCAATACTGGTGGTCCCAGAGAGTATACAGAATCAATACGGGTGGTCCCAGAGAGTATACAGAATCAATACGGGTGGTCCCAGAGAGTATACAGAATCAATACGGGTGGTCCCAGAGAGTATACAGAATCAATACTGGTGGTCCCAGAGAGTATACAGAATCAATACTGGTGCTCCCAGAGAGTATACAGAATCAATACGGGTGGTCCCAGAGAGTATACAGAATCAATACGGGTGGTCCCAGAGAGTATACAGAATCAATACGGGTGGTCCCGTCCCTCCCCTTTTTTTTGTCAAGTGTACTTTAGTTTTACAAAAAACGTTTCAGTCTTTGTTTTGATGTATGTGGTTAAATTCGACATTAGATTTACATTATCAGTCATTGTGTATAGAACCAGAAAACTTCGGATAAATTTTACAATGGTCCAGTGCAAGTCTTGATTTTTATGTTATTACAAATGTGGATGTTAGTTTTTTTTCCATCTATAATTCAAACCAAACGCCACAGGGCAGTATGACCCATGTACTCACTTTCGAATAAACTGTCGTCGGAGCAGAGCTCATGAAGCACGTGCCGGGTGTCTTCAAAGTGAACTGAGGCCGACTCTATGTCCAGGTGTCTGGCTCTGTGACAGGTGCTTCTCAAATGGTGAATGCAGGAGACAGCCATGCGGTAAGAGCTGCAACAAGATGGAAAAGAGTTTAGAACATTCGTATTTTACATCTACCAGATAGAGAGCAAGAATAAAACTGAAATATGGATAACATAAATAGAAACAGAGAAAGAGAAATATGAGTAACAGCAAAAGAAGGAAAGAAAGAAATATTGGTAATAGAGGAAGAAAGAAAGAAAGAGAAATTTGGTTAATAGATCAGGAAACATGAATAGGACCAAGATGCCTGTGTGTAGTCGCCGAATGAACTTTCTATGTTGTGTCTGTTCTATTTATGTGTATGTTTCTGTTGTGTTGAAATTTATAATAGTTATTAGGACACGAGAGTGACAGAGGAAGTCTTAGGGACATAGGAAGTCTTAGGGACAGAGGAAGTCTTAGGGACAGAGGAAGTCTTAGGGACAGAGAAAGAACAAGAGCGATTGAGTGAAACAGATCATGGGAAATATAGAGAAAGTAGATAGACAGATTAGACATAGACGGCGATTAAGATGATAATGGTTTAAATCAATCAAAAAGTCAGTAGCTTCATTTTTTTCTTTATAACTAATTAAATTAACTTAACTATTTAAATTAACTTAACTATTTAAATTAACTTAACTATTTAAATTAACTTATCCCCCTTGTTTCATTCCAATAAAATTTTACAATGAGAAAAAATTAATCCCTTTGGCGTTTCAGCATTTGTCCACACCAGGGCGCCTTTCACAAACCAATGTTTCCTTCACATTTGTCCACAACAGGGCGCTTTCAACAAATCAATGTTTCCTTCACATTTGTCCACAACAGGGCGCTTTCAACAAACCAATGTTTCCTTCACATTTGTCCACAACAGGACGCCTTCAACAAACCAATGTTTCCTTCACATTTGTCCACAACAGGGCGCCTTCAACAAACCAATGTTTCCTTCACATTTGTCCACACCAGGGCGCCTTCAACAAACCAATGTTTCCTTCACATTTGTCCACAACAGGGCGCCTTCAACAAACCAATGTTTCCTTCACATTTGTCCACACCAGGGCGCCTTCAACAAACCAATGTTTCCTTCACATTTGTCCACAACAGGGCGCCTTTAACAAACCAATGTTTCCTTCACATGTGTCCACACCAGGACGCTTTCAACAAACCAATGTTTCCTTCACATTTGTCCACAACAGGGCGCCTTCAACAAACCAATGTTTCCTTCACATGTGTCCACACCAGGACGCCTTCAACAAACCAATGTTTCCTTCACATTTGTTCACAACAGGGCGCCTTCAACAAACCGATGTTTCCTTCACATTTGTCCACAACAGGACGCCTTCAACAAACCAATGTTTCCTTCACATGTGTCCACACCAGGACGCCTTCAACAAACCAATGTTTCCTTCACATTTGTCCACAACAGGGCGCCTTCAACAAACCAATGTTTCCTTCACATGTGTCCACACCAGGATGCCTTCAACAAACCAATGTTTCCTTCACATGTGTCCACACCAGGACGCCTTTACAAACCAATGTTTCCTTCTCATTTGCCTCGTGTGCCCCCAGCATAATTCAAATACTCACTCAACATTCGCTAGCACCAGTTTGGGACACAGACTGGCACGTTAAGTATTAACTCACACATCGTTCTTCCCTCACTAACGACTCACACCAATGTGTGTCTTAGTGACACCATCATAGCCACCCCCCTCCCCGTACACACAACAATAATGGCTCACAAATGTAGCATCCCAAGACATTTGCTCACACCAATATGTCTCTACAACAATCGCCCACAATCCAATGTCCTCCCACATTCGCTCACACAAGTTTCCCAGAAACATTTACTCACAACTGTGCGGAAGCGAAACTAAAAAAACAAAAAAACAAACCAAAACAAAAACGTCAGCCTGACTTCTATAAATTGTCGTCATAAAACGGCCAACAAGCTCAAACTGAATGTCCCTCTACAAGACGCCGGGGCGCCATTCTCCCTTGGTTGAAACAACAGTGCTTTTAGCGCTGATCCATAAGTCAATAGCTATCATAGCGTTCAGGGGCGGGCACACTGCTCTGCTCATATTTTATGATGCTCTAAGATCATTTATGGCCCTTGGATGTTGTTTTATAAAGGTAGGAAAAAAATATGATAGAGGAATAAAAGCACTAAATATAACGATATCATTTTTTGGGTCATTGTCATCAAAGAAAAAAAACAATCAATGTCATTGGTAACTCTTAGAATGTTGACTTGTGGCTCGAACAGTTTCATTGTAATTGGCTTTTATAAAATGCTGTTTGGAGCATATTCTGGGAATTTAATGTTCTGAGATAATGGGATCATTGCTCGAAAAGAGATCCCCCCCCCCCACTACACTATTTATATATACGGAATTTCAGGATTACTATTTGAATGTTTTTATTTGCTGCGGCACTAAAAGAAATTTTTACGCAGGCTCATAAAATATTTCTATGTCCATCAAAAGAATTTCTAAGTGCTTTTTTTAATATTTTTTTTTAATAGCGACTTCCTAAAAAATATATTAAAGCCCTCTTTTTTTTTTTTTACAACTTAGCTCCCACGTAAACTGATACGCACTTTTATTTATTTCTGTTTAGGATTGATGTATAGTACATTCAATAGTCGACAAAAGCTTGAAACATCAATGTAATAATATATCATTTTTTTTTTATTGTTTAATTGTAGATTTCACTTTTCCATTGTTTTTGTAAAAACGTTAAGATAAATAATACCTCCTCCCCATATCTATTGATTGAGGTGTTTGTGGAATAGTGGAAGATGAGTGTTGAAATAAAAATTTGAAGTTATCAAAAAGATCCTCACCCTTAAAAAAAAAAAAGTTTTACTGTTGAAAAAAAAAAGAAACATTTTAAGGCTTCTTTATTGAGTAACAAAATCTTTTTTCTTTTCTTACGAACGGATACAAAGCACTAAGGGAGAGAACAAAGAAATGTTCTTACTGAGCTGTTTGTCTCTCATTCTCTCTCTCTCTTTTTTTCATGATAACTAGTTAGTCATCAATATCATCAGTTCCAGACGAAGAATTCACACGCAAAAAGCTCTTCCGTTCTTAAAGACAAGACACACCTTTCAGAGGCCCATCAATTTTATCCAACATGTCCAGATAATTTTGAGAAACAAAAAGAAAAATGGTCTCTGGGAGGGGGGGCAGCTGTTCTTCATAGAAAAAAAAAACAACAACAAGGAGAGTGGTTCAAGCAGTTTCTTAAGCAAGGTGACGTGCTGCAGAGTGGGGAGAGATGACGTGTTGTGACCGCAGAGCTAAGGGACCACCGAAGACGACGACGCTGGAGGAGATAGGAATCAGCGTCACGCCAAGATCTCCCAATGCTCCCGACGTCCGTCTGTCAACTACGTCTGCAGGACCGAGACGGAAGTCGCTGGGAAGGTAGTGGCACGGCCCGTTCAAAAGTTTCACATTTCTGAAAAAAAAAAATCTTTCTTCATCTCCATAATGGTTCTTAGTGACTCTTCCGCCCATCCATCCCAGACCCCCATCTTTTTTTTTCCGATACCCCCAATCTGTTTTCAGCGGGGAATCATTTTCCGTGTCCTATGATGTCGTTTCAGTGATGCCGATAATTGATAACGAAACTCGTTAATTTTTCTCGGTCACGTGACGTCCTGTTCATTGTCCAATGGGGCGAGTTAATTGATTAGCAGTTTCACGCATGAGACAACTGCGCAATTAGCCCTTGCATTTAAAAAGGGGAGAATTGAGAAAATATTACGTCTTACTTCTAGAGTTGAGAAAACATTACGTCTTAGAGATTCAACAAAAAAAAAAAAAGTGGTAGAGTTTGGGTCTGCCTGAAAAATGTATTTTTGTGTTTGAATCGTTTATGCTCAAACTACCCGTCTGTCATGCCATATCCGTTAAAAGCAGTGCTATCCGTCCCATGAAGCGGTGCTATACGTCCCGTGACGTGATGCTAAACGTCCCGTGACGTGATGCTATCCGTCCCGTGAAGAGGTGCTATCCGTCCCGTGAAGAGGTGCTATCCGTCCCGTGAAGTGTTTCTATCCGTCCCATCAAGTGGTGCTATTCGTCCCGTGAAGCGGTGCTATCCGTCCCGTAAAGCGGTGACATAGGTATTGTAATTGTATACGACCGCCAGGCTGAAAAGTATTTGACACCACGGACTAACGCAAATGTAGGGGGCGCTTGTTGCTTGTGTTGGAGCGCAGCGCCAAAAAAAACAAAAAACAAACAACAACAAAAAAACACAGCCAATGATGTACAAGTTAAAAAGTTGTCTTTAAAAAAAGTCCAAATGCTGTCTAGGGTGTCAGGATTATAGAATTGTCCAAAGGGGATAAAAATGAAAAACAAAACAAAAAAAAATATTATTTAAGAAATACTATTTAGTCATAATTAAAACAAAACTGAATTAATAATCGCGTCCGTGTTTTCAAAAATGTATTCACTTTTACATTGTTGCTTGTGCCGTTTCTAAATTCTAGGTAGTCTACGCTACAGAAATATCAGTAGTTACAAATAAATAAATCACCACTTGAAGTCACTAGTTCATCAAACTAAACTAGGACTGAAGCAGCGTGTCGCTAAATGAATGAATACAACAGTAGGAAAATTAAAATTTATTTCAAAATGCTTGGTATTAAAAATCTACTAACTTTGAGATCATATAACATTATATCAAACCAATTAAGCCTTCTCTCGTGTTATGCCACTATAAAATGATAATCAATCAAGTAAAACTTTTCTTTCAGTGAATAGTAAAGGTTTACTAAATTTTCCAGTGTCTTGCAGCCTATATTTTTGTCGCCTTTTATTGTCTTATTGAGGCTATATTAAGTGATTTCTGGTTACCACAGTAGTCTAACTTATTTGCCTAACTTATTTGCCTAACTTATTTGCCTAACTTATTTGCCTAACTTATTTGCCCAACTTATTTCGTCCTCAAATGTCGCAAGTAAACGACATAGATCAATGACTCAAACCTGGATCCTTCAGTTTCGTAGCCAAAGTGCTTCAAGGTTCAAAAATCGCATGCCATTTTTAAGTCGAGTGGAGATATTGCCAGATATGTGTCTGTTCCTAATTTCTTCTTTTCTAGGTCACAGGACATGGCACCAGCATTGCAACTCATAAATGATTAAGATAAGCATCTGACAAAATCCAACAGCTGTGGTTGTAAAGGGATAATACTTTGAAGTTTATAAAGAAAAAAACTAACAAATAAATATATCAATATGACCACTTTTAAACTCAATATTACAATGTAAACTTACCGTGACAGTGAAAAAACATAAGAGCTGAGAAAGAGAAAGGGAGGGATGGAGAAAGAAAGAGAGTGAAGGAGAGTCAGAGAGATAGAGGAAGAAAGAAATGGAGAGAGAGGGATACAGAGAAAGCAAGTGAAGGACAGGGCGAGAGAGGAGGAGGAGAAGGAGAGCGACAGCTGGAGGAAGAAAGGGTGATTAAAAGAGAGAAAGAGAGATGGAGAACGAAGGAGAGTGAGGAAGAGTCAGAGAGATAGGGGAAGAAAGAAATGGAGAGAGAGGGATACAGAGAAAAAGCAATTGAGAAAGAAAAATTGAGAGAGAGAGAGATAGAGAGGAGGTCAGAGAGAGAGAGAGGGAGTGAGGGATAAAAAAAAAAGATATATTGTGAATCTTCAATCCAAAAGAAATGCGAGTGAAGGTTATACGCTTTCCTTAGAGATTTGATTTTTTTGTTGTCTCGTATGTAGACGTGGGATGTTTTAAAGTGGTCAGTGAAGTGGCCGAAGGTAATTAGTTGTTGTTTTCTTGATATAGTACATTGTTCTTGTAGCGTCACTATAGCGCTTTGTTTCATTCTGACTATGTAAATATATGAGAAGGGAGGGTGGGTATCTGGAAGGTTTTCTTCCTGCCTTTGCTCTCAGCCAATACAACATCAGGTTAAGTTTCATCTCCAAGATAACAAATTCCTCGTCTAGATCGGGATTCGAGCTCGTTCCTCCTAGCCATGGGCGAACCAACTGTTCATGCCACCCATAGTTGAAACTTAAAGGCTTTCACCTGACGCTCCACCCTTAGAAAAGTCACGTGATTTAGATTGCAGATATACATCCATGCAACTTTATTTTCTTGTGTTCTTCAATGAATTATATTTGTCCTTTTTTTTCTCCAAATTCGGTTTCTTCACATTGACATCTAATTGTTGTTTGGTAGTCAAAGAGGTTTACACCGATCAGACATCAAGTAAATATTAAATATTAAAACATTCACCCAGTATATCATTAATCTGGCGCAGCAGTTTTGAGGAAACTAAAAAAAATCCTTCTATTAAGGCATAAGCCCTGTCTTTACTGAATCATCGAGAGCCCATAAGAACACAGTAGCAGATGCGAAATTTAAGACTGTTTGAGATAAGTGCTTCAGTACCTTTCCCATTTCGCATTTTAACATGTTTTGACAATTTTATAATATTCTAAAAGAAGTTGTCTAACGAGAAATAAAATCACACAGAGGCATAGGGGGCGAATTGCCGGGGGGGGGGGGGGGGGGGAAGGTGGAGCTTTTAGCAATGGTTCTCAGAAGCCAAAGATACTCTTCCCATTTACTCCCTACAGTTGAATTATTTATCATTTCAACGTTAAAAATGTATTGTATATATTCTAGCGCAGGTTGAAGCGTTTCAAAAGTATGTTGATAAAATATGTATGTATGTTTTCAACATGTTTGTTTATATCTATGTATGTCTCTCTGTAAGTATGTATTATTATCTGTCTGTATATAAGTTTAGAATGGAAATTAAAACGTTTGACCTATCTCTATGAAACTTGCCATGCACATTCTATAGGCCAGTGTTGCCCAAACTGTGTTCCGCGGAACCCTAGGTGTTCCGCGAGGCCTGAATAGGTGTTCCGCGAGCTAATGGAATAATTAAATAGTAGGCTATCACGTGTATTTTAAAAATAAACTAAGTGTTCCTCTAAATACTCAGAATGTTCGAAGTGTTCCTCTAAATACTCAGAATGTTCGAAGTGTTCCTCTAAATACTCAGAATATTCGAAGTGTTACGCTAAATACTCAGAATGTTTGAAGTGTTCCTCTAAATACTCAGAATGTTCGAAGTGTTCCGCTAAAGAAAAAGATTGGGAAACACTGCTTTAGGGAGGTTGTAGTTTAAGTTAGGACTTCGGCTAGGAAAGGCTGGAAAGTGAGGGGGGGGGGGCGGGTGGTGCTAAATAATCTTTGAGTTCCCTGCTAATGTGTATGCGGGCAACGCTATAGTTTTTGGCTAGTTCATAATAAAACAATACATTTAAAACAAAGAGAGACTACCGTGAATTAGTTTTCGCTGTACATCTCAAGTAAAGATATTTAGACTCCCTAGTGGAGAGGCTAGAGACAGACTTCATTGGATGCTGGAGTAAGCTCGTGGTTTTTGTTCATTAAAAAAAAAAGAGAGAATCAGGGGGCGGGGGACAAGGGGTAGAAGGTGTGGAATAGAGGGGCGAGGGGGTCACCACTGAATTGAAAAGATAGCTCCCAGGGGAGCTAAGCGAACTTGTGTCGGCATCTAACAGCTAGCGTATAATTAAATGTGTCACGCCTGCAGCGGGCGAGAAGGCAGATAAAATTGGGAGGAGAGAGATTCCCGTTAAGTGAGGGCTATTTGTGTGTGTGTGTGCTTGTGTGATCTCAATTTTTATTTCATTTTAGATGTGACACCTTCTATTATTTTTAAACAACAAACACTTTAAAAAAAATACATGTAAACACGTTTAAAACAAAATCATCTCTGAGTAACATAAGATAGAGACTGATCCATAGTAAGTCTTTTGGTGTATCCGGTGTACAGAATACGAAAGTATTGATAAACTAAAGAATTTTAAAACCATGTAATAATCTTTGTGCACTTGTTTAGCACTGTAGTCTCAAATACAAAATTCAAACGTGTAAATAATAATATGGTGTAAAGAAACGAGCATATAACAAACAATCTATTTAGCACTCTACAAAATTCGATTACTATTAAGTTGGCTACAGTAACCTTTAAGTATAGCGTCCATGACATTGTTTTAGTTTATTTATTTTAAAATATTCCTCTTTTTATTTTCACAGATTGTCCCCTTGCCCATATATATATATATATATATATACACACACAGTTTGATCTCTTTTAAAAGGAAAATAAATCGGCAACAAATCTATTAAAGATTTGCATTTCAAAATGTAAAACTAACTTTTCGGACACCCATTTTGGGGGCCCCTTCAAGTGTATATGTGTGAGTATGGATCCTTCTGTCTCTGGTTGTGTGGTGTGCGCACTGGACTTTCGTTTTATAATCTCTATGGTCGCAGGTTCATACGCTGACCGCTGCCATGCCACCTCGTCCAGTGGGAGGTTGGATCTAGGATGAAAATATCTTTAAATCTGAAGCGACACCCGAAACATGTCCAAAACATTTATTACTTGACAATATATGGATTTTTACTTCCAATTCGAGAATGTCAATTGGTTCATGACAATCAAAATGTGAACTAAGAATGTACTATTGTGATTAAGAAGAATGGCGCAAATGCCGAATGTTCCAAATATCTCTTATTAGGAAATAGCCAACATGCAATTTAAGAGTAACAAAATTTAGAATGTATGTAATATGTCTGTAAAGAACTACAAGCACAATTTTTTTTATATACATTTATAAAATATAATTTAGAATGCTGAAAGAAAATTATTTTTAAAAAATGAAAGAAGCAAAATAAAAAAAATATTTTTTTAAAATACAAAGTTTATCGTTTATCTAGGGGAAAAACTTCACATTTCCACACACACACACACACACACACACTGCATATCAGTCAGTACTGTAAGGTTTATTTCCCTTTTTGATATCAAACAATTTATTAATTACCACTATTTAATTAATAATTGGTTAATATTTTTTCTTATTGATTAGTGTTTAGTTTAAAACAATGAATGATTGTGCAACGTTTGAACTTGATCCGAGAACGGGAAGTGGGAGAAACAATGTGTTCAAACTGTGTCACCAGACAGCCAGGGGGAGTTAACGCAAGCTTGGTTATAATAATCCTCATATATCCCCATTTGAATTGGTCAAAGTGCTCTATGACCTGAATAGTCCTGTCATTGAGGTTGTATGGTCAGTGAGCTGTGTCGGCTTGAGTTTTCATGTTCCAGTCGATGATCCCCCCCCCCTCCCGACGACTTTTGGCCATGATACTCAAGTATCAAAGGGTGACAACTTTAATTCTCAGCATGTCGTTAAGTCTTCCCTCCAAGCCATGGCAAGGGGAAATAATCCTCGAGGAGAATGACTGCTTGGCTTTCAGACTTCCAAACATTCCGGAAATGGCGGCAACATGAACATTTAATGTAAACATTATTTCTCTGAGTTGCCTAGACATGTGACGAAAAGCGATGAAAACAAAAATAAAATAATAAATGTGAATAGGTTGTGGGAAGTGAGGAGGACAAGGAAAGACAATAATTTTTATGAAACATTTAGACATTTTTTAATAACCTTCCACATAACGTCATATTGAAACTTTACATGTTGCAATGATGTACAAAGACCGCTAGCAAGCAATCATAGCAGGAGATAAATTTTACTAAAAACCTCTTTTTAAATAATACCTTTGTTCAATATTCGATAAGATTTATATTTCTTTAGTGTGTCTACACTTTTCACGTCTCATTCTGAAAACAAAAAATAGGCTTTAACACTTTTTCTAGAAAGCTGTTATAATCACACTGCGTCTGTCTGTCTAGTACACATTTTGTACACGTTATTTCTCACACTTCCCATTCTCGGATCAAGTTGAAACTTTGCAATTATTCATTGTCCCTGAAACACGCGAATCAATCAAAATAATTAATCAATTAATTAATTATGTAATGGTAATTAATACATTTTGAAGATTTAGAAAAATGGAAATAAATCTTACAGTGCTAAGTAGTGTTCCTCTTCAGTTCTTTCTCTTATATTGAGCTTTTTATTTTAATTATTTTCTTGTTTGTTTTTTTTCGTTTGTTATTTTTGTTTGGTCACTGAGTTCATCATTTGGCAAATCAAAGGGAAAAAATGCAGTCACGTGTAAATATTATGAACCTGTTGACCTCTGACCTATGTGTACGTGGCGAAAGAAAAAAAATTCATTTAAGCATGCGTTACATGAGATCACTCTCCTTGACAGAAATAGTTAGCTATCCATGCTGCTTGGATGTACCAGGACTATAGATGTCACTGTCCTCCGAGTGAACGTGTCCCTTCAGGTCATTGGATGAAGTTGAAATCTATTTATAAATCTTTATACCTCAGACCTACAGATCACCTTGAAAGAATGTCAGAGAATAGAGGGGCGATAATCATGGCACACGACCCAAGACAGACCACGACGACGGTGTCTTGATGATGCAGATCTACAACAGCTTGCAAGTGTTCTGGTATACAACTCAGTAGAGATGTGAATGGAAAGATGCGTCAAAACAGGCCAGAGTACTGCATGTGTTCTGGTATACAACTCAGTAGAGATTTGAATGGAAAGACGCGTCAAAGCAGACCAGGGTCCTGCATGGGGTATAGCGCCACTGGGATGGAGGATGCCTCGACCTTATCCCATTAATTTTATTTTTAGATCAAGTAAACATTACAAAATAAACGATATTAGTATCAGTTTTAAAACTTACTTAGATTAGACCTACGTGGCGTTCTCTCTAAATGGCGACATTGGATAAAAACAAATAATCGCAAATGCCTTTTTTCTTTAAGACTAAATCAATACTCAAGTCATAAAGAAATATTCAGTGAAAACATCACTGCTTGCTTTCGAACGTAAGAGGTATTTCCACTTCAAATAGTTATGCAATCTCCGTATCAGTATGTGTTAATTAAACATTGTGGAATCAGGGCCGGATTTGCCTTCGGGCCCGAAGAAATATTTAGCGCCGTCATATACAATCTTGAAATCTTTGACTTTTATCAGTGATAAATTTCGCTTAAAGTTTGTTATTTTTCAAGTTTATTTTCAAAACAAACGAAATCTCTTCAGAGTCTGACGTTTTTTTTCAAGCATCTTGAGTAAATAAAGCTATGACGTGAACATAGTACATAGTATAGTAGTCTGTGGTCTTATACATTCTAAGCAAAAGGACCTAGACCTAGTGAAGCCATTACGCCAATAACTTTTATCTAATATACAAAGATAATAGTGACAGGAATACAATATTGTTTCAGAATCAATGACTGGTGACTGGTCAATCTAAGACCACGATCATTGAAATGAATTGAGGTATAGAAAAAAAATATTTTCCTAAGTCGCCAGTGTCCAGTTCAGTCCTATTTATTATTTTGGCCGCACGGAGAACAAAGGCCGAGAGGGAACTGTTATTCAATACGTGATGGGTCATTCTGAAAACTTTCTGGGGACATCTCGTTACCTTCCAACGTTATATATATCAATCGATTATTTATAACTTGACTATGCATACGTCTACAAAACTCTGACGAAAAAGAGTTTCTTTTCTCTGCACAGAATCTCCAAGTTCTCAAATCGCTGTTTCCACTGGCAATTAAATACTGTCAAGATTTAAAGTTAAATAAAATAAAAACCCTATCTTTTCTTTTCTATCTAGCCTTCCGTCTAGTCCTCTATTTAAAACTCATTCTAGCCTTCCGTCTAGTCCTCTATTTAAAACTCATTATAGCCTTACGTCTAGTCCTCTATTTAAAACTCATTATAGCCTTACGTCTAGTCCTCTATTTAAAACTCATTATAGCCTTCCGTCTCGTGTTCTCTGTAGCCTTTAACAAAGCTTGTATCAACTCTGTCTGCTACGGTCGATATACTTGTATTTTTTCCCACTTACCGTTCTCGGATCAAGTTGAAACTTAATACATTTATTCACTGTATTAAACAAAACATGAATCGATAAAAAAAAATCTAATTTATTAATTTATTAGTGCTTATCAATTATTTTGTTTGATATCGAAAATGGAAATAAATCCTTTCTTATTGAAAAATGTGGCTTTAAATGTGTAGTTCCCCGTAGATAAGCTTTTTTTTTAAAAATTATTTTTTAATAAACTATTTTGCTTGTTTTAAAATGAAGTCACAGTAAGAGAAGATTTCTTGATCGCTTTAATCCAGAACATCTTCGTATTTCATTCCTACACAGCACCGTATAGTTCTGACGTTAAGTAAAAACAAATTAATCTAATCTCGTCATTGGTTTAGAAAAGCATTTGAATAGCAAGAAATTTAGAAGAAATTAAATATTTCTCAGGGAATGAATGAATGTGTAAATTGATCCGAAAACTCGACACCCGCAGATCAGACAACTCGACACCGGCAGATCAGACAACTCGACACCCGCAGATCAGACAACTCGACACCGGCAGATCAGACAACTCGACACCCGCAGATCAGACAACTCGACACCCGCAGATCAGACACAACTCGACACCCGCAGATCAGACACAACTCGACACCCGCAGATCAGACAACTCGACACCCGCAGATCAGACACAACTCGACACCCGCAGATCAGACACAACTCGACACCCGCAGATCAGACACAACTCGACACCCGCAGATCAGACACAACTCGACACCCGCAGATCAGACACAACTCGACACCCGCAGATCAGACACAACTCGACACCCGCAGATCAGACACAACTCGACACCCTCAGATCAGACACAACTCGACACCCGCAGATCAGACACAACTCGACACCCGCAGATCAGACACAACTCGACACCCGCAGATCAGACAACTCGACACCCGCAGATCAGACACAACTCGACACCCGCAGATCAGACACAACTCGACACCCGCAGATCAGACACAACTCGACACCCGCAGATCAGACAACTCGACACCCGCAGATCAGACAACTCGACACCCGCAGATCAGACAACTCGACACCCGCAGATCAGACAACTCGACACCCGCAGATCAGACAACTCGACACCCGCAGATCAGACACAACTCGACACCCGCAGATCAGACACAACTCGACACCCGAAGATCAGACACAACTCGACCACACCGGGGCAGGGGCGAAATCTCAACTAGTTTGCAGTCGTTTTTTTTTAAACCAACTGGTAAGAGTTACCGCACTTTTCTTTTGTTGAATTTATTTCCTATTAGCATTTATTTTCATAAACTCGGGCACCCTCCGGATTACATTAAGTCAACTTTTTGAGACTTTATTGAGATTAGAGAATTGTTTTAGCCAAAGAAGTTCATATAAAAGGGGGAGGGGGTTCAAATATAGACAAGTATCCTGCTCAACTTACGACTAAGTACATATTAATGTGTGTGTGTGTGCTGGCTGTTGATATTTTCATGTCCACACTCTCTGTGGGGGTCTAGAGTAGTTTGAAAGGCGTATGCCTAGTTCTAAAATGAATCGTGTTCTCTCAAATCTATGTTGCACTTATCTAGATACGAAGGTAAGTGGGTGCACTGATGCAGAATTGTTGCTCATAGCCCCGAGATGTACAGATGTAGAAGCCCCTTCCTAACAGATAACACTACATTGAACAAAAATGGTTTATAAAGGCAGAGATAAAAGGGAGATGATCAGATAAGAAAGGAGCGCTGAATTGCGTTTGACGTAGACATCAAAGTAAAGACATATATTGTAGTTGAATGTTTCACAATGCGACCCTCCGAAGTGAAGTGTTTGGATGTATTCTCTTGTTGTTCTAAAGTGAATTGCATTTGGAATTAAATCTTTCATAGCGAATTGTACAGTAAATAATTGAGATCTATTAGTCTTGTAAATAATTGATGTCATAAGCAGGCAGATGCCCAGTTCTACTTACTCGCAAAAAGCTCTCAATGTCTCGACGTCCATACCACAGCAAAGCTTGTTGGCGCTATTCACCATGTTCGTCAGTTGAAAACTGTACGCCGTGAAACACTCGTGGGCGGTTCCCTTGACATCATGGGGACAGCTTCCTGAGCTAAACGCCACTGTAATATAACAAAAAATGAAACTATTATTCTTGTTTCTCTCAGGGGTTAAGTTTGTTTCTTTTAAATATATAAAATTGAAGTATAAATATAAAAAATATTTGATAAAAAGTTGTGTATTTTTTTTTTTTTGTGTTTTGGAGAAAATAGACCCAGAATACAAGTTCAACCGATCGAACTCTCTGGCACCAATCAAAAGGTCAAAATTTACAAACGAACTTAAAAAATGCACAGTAAAAAACCTAGATCTTTACTAAGAATAAAACCCACGACCTTCTGTTCAGGAGCCAAGCGATATACAATAAGACAACTAAGAGTGAAGTATAAAACAGTATTACTTTATAATTAACGACTCTCCTTCTCCCCGTTTCACACATTAAACGTGTTAAAGAAAAAAAACATTTACTTTTTTTTCTGGAAATTCATCGCAAAAAGAGAAATCGAAAGAAACAATGGCCGCTTCAATAAATACATAGTAGTGGCAGTAAATAGTGTAGGCTAGAACTATTCCGTCCCCCCCCCCCCTCTCGTCATATGCTCCATGTCTCAACAGTTTACACAAACTTTATCATATGTTTAACTTCTAGAAGGCTGCTGCTTTAGGAGGGAGGCATACGAAAATGAGCGATGACCTGGTGGTTCAGAGTGCGTGCGCCACTTGCACTGTTGAACAAGATGGTGAGGCCGGAGTGAGAGATTCATTATGATGTTAGATGGGTGTGGGTAGGAGAAAAAAGTGTGTGTGTGTGTGTGGAAGGAAAGATGGAGGGAGGTAGGGAAGTAGTAGGATCTCAGAGGGAGAGGGACATCCAGGGTAAGAGGGGATGAAAAGAATAGGTGGTTTAGGAAAAAAACAACAACTTCTGAAGGTGGCAGAGATAAAATGGTCGAGCAATAATTGTTTCAATTCTTTGAAGTGGATGCAAGATATTTTAACAATTTCGAACAAAACCAAATTTCTTATCATCTATATGCATTCATTAAAAACAGCAGCAATAACAAATGTCATGAGCTTCTTTGTATGTGTGTCTGTGAGTGTCAAATACTTTCTGAGTGATGAACGCTATAGTTGTAAAAATAACTTCTAATAAAACGTAGCGTACCTGTTGACATGATTAAAAAACAAAAACTGGCTTGTAATATCAAAGCAATAAAAGATTGACGAGCATGCCCAACCTTAGCAAACAAACTAGTGGAATAAACAGGTGAAAGTTGAAGCCTCATACAAAATGGCAGCTAGCGGCAATTTACAAAGCTGGTTTGTAGGGACGACAAATATCGATGATAGTATTGAACAATGAAAACCATCAGATACAAATACTGTTGCTAGTTTTGTTGTTGATGTTGCTGCGATGGTTATTATTGTTGTTGTCGATGCTGTATTGGTTGCTCTTATTGTTGATGCTGTTTAGTATTGAAGAACTATTGTCATTGCATGATATATTCTTCTTCTTCGTTCTCATTGATTATGTTGGAGTGTTCAGATGACTAGACCAACACATGAGATGAACTGCGCAGTGGTTTCCAGATCAGGGAGCTCTCCATATAGTTTCCTTTCTATTGGGGTGTTTGGGGCCAATGTCTTATACGGGCCTCTTGGTATAGAGAGAAGTTTAGGAGGATGTGGTCTGCATTCTCTGATGATTCTCCACATGGGCAGATTTCACTGGTTCCAATTTTGAGCTTCCGGTACATGTGTTGTCGCATTCTGTTGTGTTCGGTCATGAGTCGAAAGATTAGACGTTGGTCTTGTCGGGATAGCTTATAGTAAGCGTCATCTTTCTTGTGATTTGGGTGAGAGCTCGTCCATTTCTCATTTATTTTATTTACGATTAATTTCTTCAGTTCTTCTGGATAGAGTGCAGAGTTTATTAGTGTGTTAGTTCTCCCACTCTTGGCGAGTGTGTCAGCCTTCTCATTTCCTTCTAGTTCTATATGAGCTGGTATCCATTGAATTACAGTTTTTTTGCTGTTGTTGTTGAGCTTTGTAAGTGCTGTTTTGAGGTTTTTAATATAAGAGGAATCAGAGTTTTGCAGGCTTTGGAGGGTTGTTTTTGCATCGGTTAGTAAGACAATCTGACTGTGTGGGGAACTTGGATGATTTGCTAGGATGGTAGCAGCTAGATTGCATGATATATAATTCATTTATGATTTCGCTTCCGCTTTGGGTTTGAACCCTGGGCTACCAATTCAACTACTCACACCCATTGGCTAATGTAAACCAGCTTCAATAATGTCAATTCAAACAAATAAAAAGTAACATTTAAAAAAAAAAGTCAAATAGTGCGTGCTACTTGAGGCCAGATATGTTGATGTTAGAACTCAATACAGCAAGTTTCTTAGTTGGACTGACCAGTTTTGTTACTGTATACACTGACTGACACTGACCAATGTATGTTGAACAGATTAGAAGTGGAAGTACAGAATAAAAAATACGATATTCAAAGAACAGAGTTAGACGTAGGATTCGTGTTATTAATCTGTGACTGTGTCTTCTACTACAGCCCAGTCTATCACTGAGAAGTGGTTAACTATTGGAAAGAGACAAGCAAGATTGATTGACTTCAATGTCAGGTCAAAGAGAAGCCATATATTTAGATGAAAAGAAGCCTTGTATTTTGGTGTCGACTCAAAAAGAAGCCATGTATTTTGGTGTCGGCTCAAAAAGAAGCCATGTATTTTGGTGTCAGTTCAAAGAGAAGCCACGAATTTTAGTGTCGGTTCAAAGGGAAGCCATGTACTTTGGTTTCTCTATATTTTGTTTTGTAAGGTAACCACGTCCTGTATATGTTACAAGCTGTAACAAGTGGGCTACCAATGACGTTTCGGTGACGTGTAATTTTTTTTCTTCTACCAAAACGCCGCCCTCTTGTTTATAAACACGAGACGCTGGAACCTAAAACACATTTTCAATGCAGCGTACGCATTAGCCTTTTACATCTGCTGAAGAAAAAGACAAATGTAGAGTAATCTCCCCATTCTCCCCCCCCCCCCCCCCCCAACTTCTCCATGCCGGTAGAAAGTACTCGTCTTTGTTGTTTTAAAACATTCGTTTTCGCCACATCTATTATCGCATCTGATGTCGATACAGAGTGCATGACATTAAAATGGCATTTGACATTGTCTCTCAATAATTGGACTAGGGTTTTGCTAACCTTCCACTTCGAGGGGGGTCGTCGGTCTCCAGGGCCCCCGGTCACCGGGGATGATGACATCGAGGGGGATGTTTCCAGGTGCTGGAGGCTAACGATAGACAGTGACAGATGGTGAAGGTATGGCGGTGTACCACCCCTCCCCACTCCATCCGTTTACCTAGGTGCAAAGGTAGCGTGGTCCTCAAATTAGTAACTAGTCACCGCCCAATATTTATTGTAGACAGTATCGGTGGTACGAGGTTCTGTAGCAGAAAAACGTAGATTTGACATTGAGACTTCATGAAATACTTAACGTAAGGACTTCATGTTGATGCAGTTCAGTGCTTAGTGATCACATTTATAATTTTGGGTTTTCCTTTTTTTTTATTTACGCCCCCCCCCCCCCCCACCACTGGACGTTTATGTTTTAAAATCTTTGAAAATTATTGACTAAAATTCATTGATGATAGTCTAGTAAATAATTTTGTAGGCATATCAAAATCTCTTCAAGACTGATCCATGCGAACTAATAAGGTACGTTGTCAACTAAATCTGTTCAACTTCAGATGGTTCATGGACTCGACTGATTCCATATTTCTAAAGCGTGTCAAGAACAGAAAATGTTCGTCTTCATGAGAGTTGCGTTGTGGCGGAAAGAACAAATTATTCATAATTCTAGAATTTTGAAGTTAATTTTTTTTTCTGCTGATGAGTTTTCATTTTTAAATACCTAAGCCAGTATTAATATACACTACATGGTCTAAGAAAAATTTTTTTTATTAAATATTCTCAGTTGGAATAAGGTTTTGCAATATTTAGGAAAGAAAAGATGTATTATTGAGCACTGAGATCATGTAGAGAGCCACAAAGAAACTATCACAGGCTTAGACTTTGCTACATCCAGCCTTCCTGTAGCTTACTCTATTTCATCCTGAAAAATGTCCGAGAAGTCCAAACTTTCATCTTATGATCTAATTACTCTACCCATGCACCGAATTACACATAAAAGCGAAATGATGCCTGTACACTTTTACTTTCTCTCCCCTTGAGCTAAATCAAGACATACGCAGGAGTATGTAAGGATGAGGCAGCCAGGCTAGAGTATAACTAGAACATAACTATCAATAAGCAATGTCTACGTCTATAAGAGTTTGCTAGGAGGGCGGGAAGTCATAAAAACAAAGTTTGTACTTCACGCCAAGATATTAGATGTACCTCGTTTGTTCTTTTTATGTTTGTACCGCAACGTTTGTTGCTTGTTTTAATGACAACCGAGAAGAAAATAGCGCAATCAAAAAATTGTTCGCAAGGATATTGACAAATATCACGAGTTCGCACTTCATCAAAGGCGCCCATCGCGCGAAGCTTGTCCGAACATTGGCATCCAGAACCTTGTTTGATAGTGGCCACTGGAAGGTCTTTTTTTTTTTTAGAAGATTGGGTCAGGCACGATCAAGCTGACCAGTCCAGGTCAAGATAAACTGGTCGGAAAATTATGTTACATTGTTTTCTTGCAGCATTTTCTGTGCGGGCCAGATTGAACCAATGTTAATTAACATTTGGTTAGCATTTAATGTATAAATGAATTATTATGAATGTTTAATTTGATGACTAGTAGATAATGCACACTAAGTGGATCAGGACAACAGGCAAAATATTAAAAAAATCTTTGCAAAAAACGTGCTTATCTATGGGAAGAACCACACAAAATCACAGCCATATATCTCAATGCTGCAGAAAAAATCCTTTTAATAGGCCTATATAAAAAAACAATATTTCATTTCCACTAATTATCTTATCGGCTATGAATAATCATGCAAAATTTCAAATTGATCCCAGAATGAAATGTGGGAAAAAAACGTCGTCCTGCGGTCGGTTTGGGCTAAGATGCAGATTATCTTCAATTCTGAAGAAGTTTTACAAATATAAACCTTTGACCTCAAAAATAGCTAACGTCTCTACACCTTCATGAAATGAAATAATCACACTTAATAATTCAGTTACAGGCTTCTCCCAATTTCTTTTAGCACAATTAGTATGGCGATGTGTAAATGGTTAAAACTGTACATGTTTTAGAAGCATCAACATACATACATTTGTTGTGTAAAATCAATAATAATAAATAGTTCGTTATTCATAAAATAGATGGTCGGGTTAGGGGGGGGGGGGAGAGATGTTGAAATGAAAAAAAACCTCAAACATCTGCCTATGGTGTTTTATCTTTCTGTTTGATAAATTCTGTGATTAGCTGTACCCCTTTCCACCCCAAGCACTCATCACATTACTAAGTTCTGGTAATGGCTCTAGCCAGAAGATATGTTTGATGTAAATTTCGTGTGTGTGTGTGTGCGTGATTAAATGTGAGTGTGTGAGAGTGAATGTGTTTAAAGATGATAGTCTACCAGAAAACTACCAGAATACCAATGTTTGTGATGTCTTGAGTCTGGCAGATGGCCCCCCTGGAAGATGCAGGAAGATTACAAGTTCTGTACCACTTGGCTCCTTGATAGGTTACTTGAGGGGGAGGACAGTACCATTACACTTTCAGGAAATGATTAGTATAGCAGGGGCGTTGGTCTGTTGGAGATTACTTTTCTTGGTAAAGCATGGGCGTTGCTCTCTTAGCGATTACTTTTCTAATGCTCTGAATAAAGTTGTATGCTTTCATTGTCATGTTCTAAGTATTATATATTTACGTTTTCTTGTAAACCAAGAGTCTACATTAGTTTAAAGGGTTGATATGTCAAAATTATCTTAAGTTTGATCTGAACATTCAATGTTTAAAGAAATGTATGTGAATTTAAGCCAGTGAAATTGTATATGCAAGGTTATGCCAGTCGGGTTGTGTATGCAAATCTGTGTCAGTCAGGTTGTGTATGCAAATCTGTGTCAGTCGGGTTGTGTATGCAAATCTGTGTCAGTCAGGTTGTGTATGCAAATCTTTGTCAGTCGGGTTGTGTATGCAAATCTGTCTCAGTCAGGTTGTTATGCAAATCTGTGTCAGTCAGGTTGTGTATGCAAATCTGTGTCAGTCAGGTTGTGTATGCAAATCTGTGTCAGTCGGGTGGTGTCTGGAAATCTGTGTCAGTCAGGTTGTGTATGCAAATCTGTGTCAGTCGGGTGGTGTCTGGAAATCTGTGTCAGTCAGGTTGTGTATACAAATTTGTGTCAGTCAGGTTGTGTATGCAAATCTGTGTCAGTCGGGTTGTGTATGCAAATCTGTGCCAGTCAGGTTGTGTATGCAAATTTGTGTCAGTCAGGTTGTGTATGCAAATCTGTGTCAGTCGGGTTGTGTATGCAAATCTGTCTCAGTCAGGTTGTGTATGCAAATCTGTGTCAGTCAGGTTGTGTATGCAAATCTGTGTCAGTCAGGTTGTGTATGCAAATCTGTGCCAGTCGGGTTGTGTATGCAAATCTGTGTCAGTCAGGTTGTGTATGCAAATCTGTGTCAGTCGGGTTGTGTATGCAAATCTGTCTCAGTCAGGTTGTGTATGCAAATCTGTGTCAGTCAGGTTGTGTATGCAAATCTGTGTCAGTCAGGTTGTGTATGCAAATCTGTGTCAGTCGGGTGGTGTCTGGAAATCTGTGTCAGTCAGGTTGTGTATACAAATTTGTGTCAGTCAGGTTGTGTATGCAAATCTGTGTCAGTCGGGTTGTGTATGCAAATCTGTGTCAGTCGGGTTGTGTATGTGCCTGTGTGAAATTGAAGTGATATATATTAAGATGTGCATGTCATTTGTGTGAGTGCACATCTTAAAATGCATAAATCAAGTTGTAAGTGCCTGTCACAGTCTCAGTTGACATTGCCTGATTTAAAGTTCACGTCATGTTAAGAGGTTAAAAGACACGTGGAATTCCTGATGTAGAAAACAGGAAGTAGAATAAATAAAGTTTGAGTTTAGTCAAGTCAGTCAAGTGGTATACTTTGGACCGAGTGGTCAAGTCAAGTGTTATCCTCTGTACGAGGCAGTTATGCATTATTACTCTGTTACTCGAGTTGTAACTTTGAAGTTAAGAACTATCTTTTGGGCAGTTGATGCCAGTGTTCTTTTTGAGTCATGTATCAGTTTCGGGATTATTCTGTACAGTGTTACCCGCTGAGATGCGGACGTGATTTGTAATCTAGAGAGTTTAACGTATTGGATACATTTGAAACCGCTGTTATGCGGATAGGATTGTTTATTTTTTCTTGACTTGTAGAACTAACAAGGAGTGCAGTATTATTATGTTGTAAAATAAACTTTATATTTGTCTGCTGAAACGGACTTAAGTCAGTTTGTAGCATATATAATTGTCACGTGTTAAGAGTACTCCAGGAAACAAGAACCCAGCATTCCACGACATTCGCATTCTTCAACATTACACCATTTAAAGTCATTTACAGTGCCTAGTGTTTATAATTGTAGAATATTATAAATCTATCACGTGTGATACATTTTGTGTGTCATATAAGTCCCTAATATAAAGCTATTTTAATATTTTTTTTGCAAAAAAAATGTGTCCAATATAGCAAAACCATTTTCATAATAAATAAATAAATAATTAGGTAATTTCCCTTTTCAAATAGTCATTTCAAACTGTAACAAAATCCTAAAAGTAAAGTCGTTTGTCATTTAATTTAAACTATAATAACAGCTGTTCTTATTTTCTAACTAATATACATCACTTTAATAGAGTGGTCAGTATACAATGATACGTAGAAAGTAGAGAGAATTTGTATTTCTCTACATAGTTTAGAAAAGAGACCAACACCAGAGCTAGACAGGCCTTAGAGTAACACCCCCAAGAGACCAACACCAGAACTAGACAGGCCTTAGAGTGGCAGCCCAAAAGACCAACACCAGAGCTAGACAGGCCTTAGAGTGGCACCCCCAAGAGACCAACACCAGAGCTAGACAGGCCTTAGAGTAACACCCCCAAGAGACCAACACCAGAACTAGACAGGCCTTAGAGTGGCAGCCCAAAAGACCAACACCAGAGCTAGACAGGCCTTAGAATGGCACCCCAAAAGTCCAACAACAGAGCTAGACAGGCCTTAGAGTGGCACCCGCAAGAGACCATCTACAGAGCTAGACAGGCCTTAGAGTGGCACCCCCAAGAGACCATCTACAGAGCTAGACAGGCCTTAGAGTGGCAGCCCAAAAGACCAACACCAGAGCTAGACAGGCCTTAGAATGGCACCCCAAAAGTCCAACAACAGAGCTAGACAGGCCTTAGAGTGGCACCCCCAAGAGACCATCTACAGAGCTAGACAGGCCTTAGAGTGGCACAAGGCACAAGACGTAGAAAAAGACCAAAAAAGAATATGACGACGCAGTGTGTACTAGATGAAGCCAAGAAGACAGGGAAGAGTTGGGAAGCCATTAAAAAAACTAGCAAGAGACTGTGGAGACTGACGTGTTTTTACTGAGGCCATATGTTCCATGAGGAACTAGCAAGAGACTGTGGAGAGTGACGTGTTTTTACTGAGGCCATATGTTCCATGAGGAACTAGCAAGAGACTGTGGAGAGTGACGTGTTTTTACTGAGGCCATAAGTTCCATGAGGAACTAGCAAGAGACCGTCGAGAGTGGCGTGTTTTTACCGAGGCCCTATGTTCATGAGGAACTAGCAAGAGACCGTGGAGAGTGGCGTGGTTTGAGGCCCTATGTTCCATGAGGAACTAGCAAGAGACCGTGGAGAGTGACGTGTTTTTACTGAGGCCCTATGTTCCATGAGGAACTAGCAAGAGACTGTGGAGAGTGACGTGTTTTTACTGAGGCCCTATGTTCCATGAGGAACTAGCAAGAGACCGTCGAGAGTGGCGTGTTTTTACAGAGGCCCTATGTTCATGAGGAACTAGCAAGAGACCGTGGAGAGTGGCGTGGTTTGAGGCCCTATGTTCCATGAGGAACTAGCAAGAGACCGTGGAGAGTGACGTGTTTTTACTGAGGCCCTATGTTCCATGAGGAACTAGCAAGAGACTGTGGAGAGTGACGTGTTTTTACTGAGGCCCTATGTTCCATGAGGAACTAGCAAGAGACCGTCGAGAGTGGCGTGTTTTTACCGAGGCCCTATGTTCATGAGGAACTAGCAAGAGACCGTGGAGAGTGGCGTGGTTTGAGGCCCTATGTTCCATGAGGAACTAGCAAGAGACCGTGGAGAGTGGCGTGTTTTTACCGAGGCCCTATGTTCATGAGGAACTAGCAAGAGACCGTGGAGAGTGGCGTGGTTTGAGGCCCTATGTTCCATGAGGAACTAGCAAGAGACCGTGGAGAGTGACGTGTTTTTACTGAGGCCCTATGTTCCATGAGGAACTAGCAAGAGACTGTGGAGAGTGACGTGTTTTTACTGAGGCCCTATGTTCATGAGGAACTAGCAAGAGACCGTGGAGAGTGGCGTGGTTTGAGGCCCTATGTTCCATGAGGAACTAGCAAGAGACCGTGGAGAGTGACGTGTTTTTACTGAGGCCCTATGTTCCATGAGGAACTAGCAAGAGACTGTGGAGAGTGACGTGTTTTTACTGAGGCCCTATGTTCATGAAGAACTAGCAAGAGACTGTGGAGAGTGGCGTGTTTTTATTGAGGCCCTATGTTCATGAGGAACTAGCAAGTATAAGGACAGTGTATTGTACACTTTTAATTTCTATGTAGAGCAATATTTGATATTAATGTAGGCCATGATTTGCTACCGGAACAAGCTAAGTGAGTTATGTCTTTTTAAGTTTCATTGACATTATATACGTTAAATACAAGCAGTATTAACAAGTCGAAGTAAGTGGGAGATAAATCTTCCGCGTCTCGGTAAAAATTATCCCCACTTGAGACTTGAAACAAACCGATGAACAGGTATCTATCTACTTAAGAGGTGTTTTTTTTTAATAGGTAAAACTGCAACTCGAATGATTTTTATCGCTGGTCACTGAATTCAATCAAAAGTTAAAAAAAATAATAAAAAAATACTTTAAAAAAAAACAACAACTTATGTTAATAATAAATAAAAGCGTATGTTAATAATAAATAATGTCATACCCTAGAAGCGTACCCCATGCATCTAAATATAACAGTAGCACAGCAGTATGTCTCTTATCACTTGGTAGTAATAAGTATACTATCGTTTAACCTTAACTTGAAATATGAAAATTCATCTAGCATTTAGATTAGACGCTGCGAAAAATAATTTTAAAAAAATAGCTATAAAAGAATATAACAGGATAGATTCTGGTTCCGTGTGTTTAGCTTGACTAATTTAACTTCTGTAAAACTACTGAACTTTGCAATGCAGAGACAGAACAGTGCTTGTAGAGTTTATTTCATTATATAAATTCTCAATTTACGGAGTGTGTGTTTTTGCACTTCATAATTTATCGCCTTGTACAACGTTTGTGTAAGAACGGTAAGTATGCTCGATCCAGTCAATCATTGTAAACTTGATATCAACTCAACTCAAGAGTAACATTTCGTTTTAATTGTTAATAATAATTTAGAATTTAGACCATTTGCCCGCAGTTTAATCGCCGCAAGATACAGAGGTGTGACTTAAGAACCTGACAACGGAGTGGGTGGCTAACCATCATAAATTGTGTCTACCTTACAAGCAATTACTCGCTCCAGGGTAAGGCAACTCTGCCTCACCACTGCTCTCATCATAATGTTCTCCCTTACAGTTCCTTCATCTCTCTCTCTCTCCTCTCCCTTTGTCCCATTCAACGCCCATCAAATCTCATTTGAAAACCCTAAATAATATTGGCTAGCGAACTGTTGGATGTTAAGAGTTATCTGTTCCGTACGACACGTGTCTTCGAGATGTTAGCTTATTCCTGATTACAGGCTGACCTCATTTAGAAGGTTACTTTCGGGAGAGCGCCCACTTCCTTCCCCCTCCTCAACCCACTTTCATCAACTCACACAGAGGTAGCCCCCCTCGGGGCACAACTGCTCGCCACACATGTGGTACCCAGCAAGTGTTAGCAATCTTGAAAGACAGGAAAATTTGAAAAACAAGGAAAGACTCAGAGATGGCATGCAAATAGATCTAAGGGGAAATAATCGATAAATAAATAAGTTTACCTTTCAGAAATTTACCTACTCAAGTAGCTGCTGTCCTGTGATTATTTCAGTAAACAACACATAGAGCCTCATCTAGATCCAGATCTAGTCTATGTGAAAGCTCTAGAATAGTTTTTGTTTTTTCAAAACGAGACCATTTATTTATTGACCAAAATTTGCTCAGAGGAAATATGAAGAAAACAAACAACCTTTGGTTGAACGTACAGTGTGCTACCTAAGTTTGTACAACAAAGTCCTGATAAGTATCATACAGATCAGCATAGTGAAGGTATGCATGTACCTAAAAGAAATGGCTTCTAAGTTTAAAATTCCTTTCTTAATTAAAGGGAAGGACTCGTTGTCCATGATTTTGCTATTTCTCAATAACAGAGCGTGGGCATGGTGGCCAAGTGAAAAATTTTGACTTCCTAAACGAGAGGACTCAGGTTCGTATCCCAACGAAGACCTAATTTTGAATTGCAAGACGCCGTGAGTCTACCCAACACTGGGTTCCTTGGCATTAGTTGTGGAAAGTAAAGGCGGTTGGTCGTCCTGTTGGCCAAATGACACCGTTAACCGTCGGCCACAGCAACAGAGGCCCCATAGATCGCAAGGTCTAAAAGGGATGCTCAGCAGCAATGAGATCAGAACTTGTACATTTTGGAAAACTCTCTTGTGAATACGCTATAATAAGCTGACAGCGATGCTAACTCAACTTTTGTTGATCATCAATGAATCGCGCTCATCTCAGCTTATTATTTAGGTGAGTTCAAACACGGTTCAACTTTTTTCAGGACGGCTTAAAGATGGGGAAAGGAGAAGTGGTAGTTAGGTGTTTTGGTAACTCTTGGGGTTGAAACTAACATTATCCAGACTGGGAGGATTGTGTGATCGTTGAGCTCTTGGTGCCAAAATGCGGAAGGGGTGAAAGCTATCCAAAAGATTCTTTTTTTGTAATCTGAATAGTTTCTTCGTCTGGTCCTGTGTTGCTGATAGCAAAGTTGTCGAAGCATGTGTTATTCGTGGCCTGGTCAGGACTGTCCATTATTTTGCTGTATTTAATTCACCATTTTCCATTATCATTTTGATCCATATTGCTGCTTTCTCTAGTGCTGTCTTTATATTTATTAGAGGTCTTTAGGACAACGCATATCCCACTGGTCTGCTAGATCGTGTTTCTATTATCCAGTAACACATATATAAATGAAGATAGGTATCATGCTTTAGATTTTAAGTCTCTCCCAACCGCCTTTTACCCAACACACACTTTCCTTATAATGTCGACAAGGAACCATTTTATTATAAACTAGTCCCCTTGATTCACACACACACACACACACAGCTATATTATTTCGTTTTAAACCCTGGGGTCACTGACGTCTAATCTTACCCACCGACGACTCCACCTGACCTCACCACGCTAAGTGGTCCAGATGCTATCGCCGCGACCCTGAGCTTGAAGCGCTCCAGCGCTGTGTGTTATGTGGGGGTACATCGTTTCGTAAACATCTCGGATTTTAAGTGTCCCCCCCTCCCCGTCCTGCGCCGCTCTCCTAGAGACATCCCGCGATATTACGCAGATCTGTTTATTGTAACCTAACAACAACAAACTGTTCTCTTTAAACAAAACACAAAATCAAGGCTGGGAAGAGAAGTGTTTACATTCCGGGTTAGTGGGCCTCCATTTGGTCTCGTTATAGACTTTATACCCATTACACTATAGGACGCATTAAAGAATTCGTTGCAGAGATTTTGATCTAGAGTAGATCATCTATGAAACTTTAAAAAGATCTGTTTATTTGTTAAATTTAGAACAAGTCTGAGTGGAAAACAAAAAGAGAAATGCTATTTCAGGTTTTAAAAAAAGTGTCAAAGTTTTACTGCCTCAGGTTGTAAACGACTGTATAGACAATACAATAAATATCCATATAGGTAACTATGCCGACCAAGAAAAGAACAACGAACGTTCGGGCTACGAGGTCTTCACCAGCTACTGCCTAGTTAGCGAACAATATAGGACAGATAAGTTAAATTAGTATAAGCTTTTTGGTTGTTTGTTTTGTATCTGATGAAGACCACGAGTACCAAACGTTCTTTGTTTGTTTTTGTTTGTTTGTTTGTTTTTGTTTGTTTGTTCGGTCCGGCAGAATTATCTATATTTTGTATATATATATATGTTTATTGAAATTGTCTATTAAAAATGTGTTGAGAATACAAATCTAATCCTCTGATACGTTAAAATAAAAGGCGAATCTCTTTCATACAAAGGTACAACTCATGTGAATCTTTTTTGGCTGTCTTTGGATCTTTATAGTAATATGCCAAATAATTTGCAATACATACGTTTTCTAGGACGCCGGATATGATATGTAGGCTTATATTACAACAAAAAGAAAAAAAAAAAGGCCCCCCAAAAAACAGAACATATATGAGAGGTGAAAGATAATCTTTTACGATGTATACCGTGTCCAGAATATATATATATATATATATATATGTATATATATATATATATATATATATATATATATATATATATATATATATATATATATATATATATATATATATATATATATATATAACACTCGTATGCATACAACATACATTAAAGAATTTTTGGAATTTATAGATTATATCGTTGTGACTCGGAGGGCGGGCACGTGAGCCTTGTCTGGGTGGCTACCTAGTCGTTTGGCTTGTGCGCTGGACTGTATTTCGGACTTATCGATGGGCCTGGGTTCAAACCCTCCCCGCTCCCATCCCCCGTCGTCCAGCGGGAGGTTTGGACTAGAAGTAAAACATTCAAAACATGTAAAACTCTATATAAACACAAAGTTTCACAAGCAAGTTATGCCACACTGCCCACCCTTATTTTACAAGGAATCGCCTCCATAAGTTAGAGCATTTAAAGACATCATCCCTCCAAAATTAACCCTCTACCATCTAGCAGAACATATTTTAAGCGATATTAACAATATTTAACATTCATTTTTTCCTGGCCAGAATAATTTGCTTCAACTCTTTTTTTGTATATAATCTTGGTATGGGTTTTGTCCTGTTGACAGCTCTAGTCTACTTCACGAGCTCATACAAGTATTCACGCCATTAGCGCCATCTACCAGTGTAACTGAGTTCCAGGTGTTTAGTACAGAATGCAGATAGATAAAAGAAAAATATAAGAAATACTTTTGAAAACCTTATATTAGGGAAACTGTACATCTATAGCCATATGAATCATCACAATTAGGTTTATTTTCCTGAATCAAAATTGAACTGGATTAGTTCATTGCCAATAATTAATGAACTAATTGGTTAATTTCATTTTATTGATTCGTATTTCTGTTTAGGTACCATAAATAAATGTCTGTGAACAATTTGTCTGTGAACGAATTGTTAGAGAACGATTTGTCGCGTGAACAATTTGTCGTGAAACAACTGTCGGTGAACAGGTTGTCGGTGAACAAGTTGTCTGGTTTGAGGCCCTATGTTCCATGAGGAACTAGCAAGAGACTGTGGAGACTGGCGTGTTTTTACTGGCATAAAAATAAATAAACTATGGCATTCATTTTTTTTTTTATTTCCCGACTTTAATTCGAAAAATAAAAAGCAGAGAAATAGAGTTGAGTTAATTAAAATAATATTAAATGATATTGAATAAAAATAATATCCTAAAAAATAAAAAATAACAATTGATGCATTATATTTATGTCTCTCATTTCGAGTAATCCCATTTATAATAGGAGATGAAAAGATGGAAAATGTAGGTCAAGAATAACCCATCTGGTTTTTTTTTAATTTTTTTTTTTTTTTTTTACCTTTAGCCATAATCTTTCCTACATGCGTGCCACTGGCCTCTTCATCAGCAAAGAAATCCCAGTCCCATTGAGCCAAGCTTCATTATGTACAGCGGACAGTTGTTTCGAGGGGACAGATGTCATCAAAGGCCTTATATGTCACGCGGGTCGTAGGTTGGGCGTCATGTATATAAAAAAAACAACTATACATACAAACACGCGCATGAAAGAGTTTCCAGAACATGCTCTCTCTCTCTCTTCCCTCTCATACGCGCAGTTCATTGTGTAAAAAAATTGCTTGATTGCCATCTGTTTGTTTTTTAAATATCCGTTGAAAAGATCGGAAGCAAAAGATCCGAAAAAGAAAAGAGATGAAAGAAATATTGGCGCCTAGGAGCAGACGTTTAACGAAACAAAACAAACAAAAATAAAAAGAATGATTAAAAGTCTTTATTTTCATGTGAAACTATTATTATGTATGTCAGTGCTGGAAAAGAAAAGAAAATGAATACGTAAACCTGGATTTATCCCGCAGGGAGCGCGTTAGAAAGAAAGACAGAGTGAACTTTAAAAAAAAAAGGTGTTCAAGGATAGAGAAAGGGGGGGGGGGGGGGAGTGGTTCTCCAAATTCCAAAGATGAAAATGACACGGCACGTCAATTTTTTTTTTTGTTGTATTTACAACGATTTCATCTTCATTCATTCCCTCGAATTTCTTTCTAGTTGTCTTTTTATGTCTCTAATATGTTTGTATTCGTTCCTGTTTTATTTATTTTTGCTTTTGTTTTTATTTATGGAGATTTTCATTACCTTTTTTTTTAACAAGAAGTTTGTTTTCTGTCTTCCTCTTTACTTTTCCTTTTTCCTTCAGCTAGACATATCTCTTTCTATGTCTTTTTTTCTTGTCCTCTCTTTCTCTCACTTTGTCTTCATCCAAAGCAATCACCTTCCACTATTGCTCTACCCATCTCACTCCCCATTCATCCTCTACCTTCATTTCCACCCCCACCCCCCATCCTTTTTTTTTTCCTCTTTCCAAACCCTCTTCCTTCCAACGCCGTGGCCTACAGACCCAACAAGCTGATGGATAAGATTCAAAGGTCACCCTGAGACAAGGACGAATTGGCGAGGGATTCAATCTACAAGCAAACACACAAGGTGCTGAGCAACTGGCCAGGGCCCCCGAAAAAAGTCCGTCAAATGGTCAAAGGCTTCGGGATTGAAAACGGGAGGGGTGCTTACTCTCGGACATATGTAATAAGACATAAGTGCATCAGAGACACAAAGTATGTAGAGGAGAGAGTTACACATTTATAGTAGAGGAGATAGACACACTGTACGTGGAGGAGAAAGACACACTGTCAGTTGAGGAGAAAGACACACTGCCAGTTGAGGAGAAAGACACATTGTATATAGAAGAGAAAGACACTTTGTATATGGAAGAGAAAGACACTTTCTATATGGAAGAGAAAGACACTTTGTAAATTGAGGAGAAAGACACTGTAAATAGCAGAGAAAGACAGTAAATAGCAGATAAATAGCAGAGAAAGACACTTTGTAAATAGCAGAGAAAGACACTTTGTAAATAGCAGAGAAAGACACTTTGTAAATAGCAGAGAAAGACACTTTGTTAATAGCAGAGAAAGACACTTTGTATAAAAAAGAGAAAGACACATTGTAAATTGAGGAGAAAGACACTTTATATATAGAAGAAAAAGACACTTTGTATATAGAATAGAAAGACACATTGTAAGTTGATGAGAAAGATACATTGTATAACCTGGAGAGAAACGATGTATGTCAAGGAAATGCACGCATCTACATAACAGACGACGCTTGTTGCTAATAACAACATAAGTTGTTTGGTGGGGACCTATCAGCTAGCAAGCAATAGAGTAATCCCATGAGCGTCCAAGGGCGATAACTTACAAGAAAAGTTAATTGTTCTTTCCGTCTGCGAGGGTCCAAATATTCTCAATATCTAGATCGGCAGGGGAGACAAGCAAGCATGAGCACCAGTTGCACATTTACCATACCATAGTATCTGAAGAGTTATCTTTTCTATTCATTTATATAGTGTGTCATTATATAGAAATAATTCCTTTCGTCTTTCCATTTTCTACATATCAAGGATCTGCAAGCCAATTATCCTTTATTCTAAACTGGAACCATGTTTCTGCCTTCTAATCAAACAACGGGCCGCAGTGTGTGTGTGTGTGTGTGTGTGTGTGTGTGTATCACTACATGGAGAATCCCTTCAACTTGAAAACCACAAAAAAACCTGCTGGAACATTGCCTAAGCCATTGTTCTTCCTTATCTCAGCATGGTCTGAGAATATGCTTCTGAAAAAAAAACATAACACAATAGTGATTGTTTATTTAACTACAGAGGGTAGTTTAAGATGAGGTGGTAGAAGTATGTGAGGCTGAGAGGCAACCCACTTGGCTGCCTATGAAAGGCGCTCGAGTTCGAATCTCGAC